>SJYW01044852.1:165651-182275 GCA_006410735.1 Raphicerus campestris | reverse complement strand
TTCCCTTGGTATCTCTAATTTTCTTGAAGAGATCTCTAGTCTTTCCCATTCTATTGGTTTCCTCTGTTTCTTTGCATTGATCCCTGAGGAAGGCTTTCTTTTCACTCCTTGCTATTCTTTGGAACTCTGCATTCAGATGCTTATATCTTTCCTTTTCTCCTTTGCTTTTCACCTCTCTTCTTTTCACAGCTATTTGTAAGTCCTCCCCAGACAGTCATTTTTCTTTTTTGCATTTCTTTTCCATGGGGATGGTCTTGATCCCTGTCTCCTGTGCAGTGTCACAAACATTCCATAGTTCATCATGCACTCTATCTATCAGATCTAAGCCCTTAAATCTATTTCTTACTTCCACTGTCTAATCATAAGGGATTTGATTGAGGTCATATCTAAATGGTCTAGCTGTTTTCCATACTTTTTTTAATTTGAGTCTGAATTTGGTAATAAGGAATTCATGATCTGGGCCACAGTCAGTTACTGGTCTTGTTTTTGCTGATTATATAGAGCTTCTCCATCTTTGGCTGCAGAGAATATAATCAATCTGATTTCAGAGTTGACCATCTGGTGATGTCCATGTATAGAGTCTTCTCTTGTGTTGTTGGAAGAGAGTGTTTGCTACGACCTGTGCATTTTCTTCACAAAACTCTATTAGTCTTTGCCCTTCTTCATTCTGCATTCCAAGGCCAAATTTTCCTGTTACTCCAGATGTTTCTCATCTTCCTACTTTTGCATTCCAATCCCCTATAATGAAAAGGACATCTTTTTTGGGTGTTAGTTCTAAAAGGTTTTGTAGTTATTCATAGAAACATTCAACTTCAGCTTCTTCAGCATTTCTGGTTGTGGCATAGACTTGGATTACCATGATATTGAATGGTTTGGCTTGGAGATTAACAGAGATCATTCTGTCATTTTTGAGATTGCACCCAAGTACTGCATTTTGGACTCTTTTGTTGACCATGATGGCTACTCCATTTCTTCTGAGTAATTCTTGCCCGCAGGAGTAGATATAATGGTCATCTGAGTTAAATTCACCCATTCTAGTACATTGTAGTTCGCTGATTCCTAGAATGTCATAGTTCACTTTTGCCATCTCTTGTTTAACCACTTCCAATTTGCCTTAATTCATGGACGTGACATTCCAGGTTCAATATGGACATGAAAGGGGATTCAATGTGACTAATAATCTGGGAAATGAAGAATATGCAAACCAAAGTTATAATGGATGCCAACTCACTCCCCTAGGGTCAGTTCAATTCAGTACAGTTCGGTCACTCAGTCATTTCCAACCCTTTGTGAACCCATGAACTGCAGCATGCCAGGCATCCCTGTCCATTACCAACTCCTGGAGTTCACTCACACTCATGTATGTCGAGTCCGTGATGCCATCCAGCCATCTCATCCTCTTTTGTCTCTTCTCCTCCTGGCCCCAATCCCTCCCCTTAGGATACCCAGTGTTAAAAAAAGAAAAGAAAAGAAAATCAGTGTGGTAAGAAAGTGGAGAAACTAGAACCCTTGTGAACCACTGGTAGGGTCATATGGAAATAGTGTAGTTATTATGGAAAATGGTATGGAAGCTTCACAAGACTGATGTACAATTGCCAGTTATTTAACTTCTGGGTATACATCCAGTTTAGGGGACAAAAGTTGAACCGCTGTTTGGGGAAACAGGATCCCACATGATGTGGGCCAACTAAGTTCACAAGCTGCAACTGCTGAGCACATGAGTCTCAACTAGAGGAGAAGCCTGGGCACTATGACAAAAACCCACTACAGGAAAAAAAAATAAAAAAGTGAAAAAAGGAGAGTGGAAAATCACAGACTAGAAAGAAAAATCATAAAATATTTATCTAATAGGAATTTTATTTATCATATATAAAATTCTTACAATTCAACAATAAAATGCAAACATTTTCTACTGGGAAACAGTTATGTTCTTAAGTTATTTTCAGGGGACCTGTTCCAATTGATTTTTTTTTTTTTGGATGAATAGTTTGGTGGGTATGTAAAGGAAATAATTTCTTTTTGTTCTTTAANTCTGTTGTTTTCCTCTATTTCTTTGCATTGATCGCTGAAGAAGGCTTTCTTATCTCTCCTTGCTATTCTTTGGAACTCTGCATTCAGATGCTTATATCTTTCCTTTTCTCCTTTGCTTTTCACCTCTCTTCTTTTCACAGCTATTTGTAAGTCCTCCCCAGACAGTCATTTTTCTTTTTTGCATTTCTTTTCCATGGGGATGGTCTTGATCCCTGTCTCCTGTGCAGTGTCACAAACATTCCATAGTTCATCATGCACTCTATCTATCAGATCTAAGCCCTTAAATCTATTTCTTACTTCCACTGTCTAATCATAAGGGATTTGATTGAGGTCATATCTAAATGGTCTAGCTGTTTTCCATACTTTTTTTAATTTGAGTCTGAATTTGGTAATAAGGAATTCATGATCTGGGCCACAGTCAGTTACTGGTCTTGTTTTTGCTGATTATATAGAGCTTCTCCATCTTTGGCTGCAGAGAATATAATCAATCTGATTTCAGAGTTGACCATCTGGTGATGTCCATGTATAGAGTCTTCTCTTGTGTTGTTGGAAGAGAGTGTTTGCTACGACCTGTGCATTTTCTTCACAAAACTCTATTAGTCTTTGCCCTTCTTCATTCTGCATTCCAAGGCCAAATTTTCCTGTTACTCCAGATGTTTCTCATCTTCCTACTTTTGCATTCCAATCCCCTATAATGAAAAGGACATCTTTTTTGGGTGTTAGTTCTAAAAGGTTTTGTAGTTATTCATAGAAACATTCAACTTCAGCTTCTTCAGCATTTCTGGTTGTGGCATAGACTTGGATTACCATGATATTGAATGGTTTGGCTTGGAGATTAACAGAGATCATTCTGTCATTTTTGAGATTGCACCCAAGTACTGCATTTTGGACTCTTTTGTTGACCATGATGGCTACTCCATTTCTTCTGAGTAATTCTTGCCCGCAGGAGTAGATATAATGGTCATCTGAGTTAAATTCACCCATTCTAGTACATTGTAGTTCGCTGATTCCTAGAATGTCATAGTTCACTTTTGCCATCTCTTGTTTAACCACTTCCAATTTGCCTTAATTCATGGACGTGACATTCCAGGTTCAATATGGACATGAAAGGGGATTCAATGTGACTAATAATCTGGGAAATGAAGAATATGCAAACCAAAGTTATAATGGATGCCAACTCACTCCCCTAGGGTCAGTTCAATTCAGTACAGTTCGGTCACTCAGTCATTTCCAACCCTTTGTGAACCCATGAACTGCAGCATGCCAGGCATCCCTGTCCATTACCAACTCCTGGAGTTCACTCACACTCATGTATGTCGAGTCCGTGATGCCATCCAGCCATCTCATCCTCTTTTGTCTCTTCTCCTCCTGGCCCCAATCCCTCCCCTTAGGATACCCAGTGTTAAAAAAAGAAAAGAAAAGAAAATCAGTGTGGTAAGAAAGTGGAGAAACTAGAACCCTTGTGAACCACTGGTAGGGTCATATGGAAATAGTGTAGTTATTATGGAAAATGGTATGGAAGCTTCACAAGACTGATGTACAATTGCCAGTTATTTAACTTCTGGGTATACATCCAGTTTAGGGGGCAAAATTTCAACCCCTGGTTGGGAAAACATGATCCCACATGATGTGGGCCAACTAAGTTCACAAGCTGCAACTGCTGAGCACATGAGTCTCAACTAGAGGAGAAGCCTGGGCACTATGACAAAAACCCACTACAGGAAAAAAAAATAAAAAAGTGAAAAAAGGAGAGTGGAAAATCACAGACTAGAAAGAAAAATCATAAAATATTTATCTAATAGGAATTTTATTTATCATATATAAAATTCTTACAATTCAACAATAAAATGCAAACATTTTCTACTGGGAAACAGTTATGTTCTTAAGTTATTTTCAGGGGACCTGTTCCAATTGATTTTTTTTTTTTTGGATGAATAGTTTGGTGGGTATGTAAAGGAAATAATTTCTTTTTGTTCTTTAATTAGATTGCTAACCTATTAAGCAGAAGACACATTTAACCGGAGATACTAAGAGTAGTATCATTGTGAATATATCGTGAAAATCTTCTCTATGGAAAGATGTTGCTTTGCTTTATAGATTATATTTGATTAGATGGAATAGAGAGAAAATGAAGAGTGAAGCCATAACTCAGGAGACTCAGCTAAGAAATTAATTTGCATAGGCTGCTTGACCAGGGCAAGTCAATCACATAATGTTTAAAAAGCCAGTTTAAAGCATTTGTAAGTATTTAGTAGTTAAACTTTTTTTAAAACCAAAGTATGTGGTTCTCACCTACTCAAAGTCAGAGGCTATATTATCTATACAAATTTGCTATATTTTATTTTTTACTTCACTTTGGGAAGACATTTATTTATTTATTAATTTTTCTGTTTTTGGTTTGTATGCTGGGTGGCAACAGGTAGTAAATCTCTGGGTTGAGTCAGGACACAAATACAGTCTAGAATTTCTCCTAAATGAACATCTCAGGATAAAAAAAGAATAAGATTTGAAGGTCGTGGACATAATGCATTGCTTCAGAAAATAAATTGATATATTTTAAGTTTACCATAAGAGCTTCTTCATTTTTTTTTAAGAGCTTCTTCATTTAAAAGTTAAATTGAATGAAGCAGATACTGTATTTGTTGCTTACTTAAAAATTAGCCATTCAATTAATGAGAGATTTTGGCAAGGGTTAAGGATCAAGGACTCTACATTATTCATTCATGTATTTATTATGTATTTCCTGCCACAGTACATTACCCTGAATCTATGTCTTATAAATAAGAATTGGGAACCTTGTAACACACTGAATATCAATGCATCTTAGCTGTGTGGAAATATATTACATGCACATGCATTAAAATCATAGCACATTAGACTTGGGACCTTATAGGTCATTTAGTCCAACTTTATCATTTTTCAAATGGTTTGGGGAGGGCATGAGCCTTATTCAGAACTGAGAGAAAGACTAGGTTAAACATTTTCTAAGAATTCACAGGCATACTTGGTTTCAGAAATAGAGCTGGAATTCAAGCATCTTTATTTTCAGTATAACATAGTCTACACTTCATTAGGCTGATAATTTGAAAAATCTGACAATTAATGCTATATAACATTATATTAAAATATATGAACTCAAGTAAAATTAAATAAAATATAATCTGTATATATATTGTAAACAATTATTTTAAAATATTATAAATTATGTTAACTACTGTCATTTCATATGTTATTGCAATAAGAAACCCTAGCTGGTGACTGAACACTTGAGAGTCTGCATTTCAGGAGATAGGTTCTTTTGCTTTCCATTATTTTTATACCCTAATGAAGGGATGGAGCCAAAGCAAAAACAATACCCAGCTGTGGATGTGACTGGTGATAGAAGCAAGGTCCGATGCTGTAAAGAGTAATATTGCATAGGAACCTGGAATGTCGGGTTCATGACTCAAGGCAAATTGGAAGTGGTCAAACAAGAGATGGCAAATGTGAACTATGACATTCTAGGAATCAGCGAACTACAATGGACTGGAATGGGTGAATTTAATTCAGATGGCCATTATATCACTACTGTGGGCAGGAATCCCTCAGAAGAAATGAAGTAGCCATCATGGTCAAGAAAAGAGTCAGAAATGCAGTACTTGGATGCAGTCTCAAAAATGGCAGAATGATCTCTGTCTTCAAAGCAAACCATTCAATATCACGATAATCCAAGTCTATGCCCCAAACAATAACACTGAAGAAGCTGAAGTTGAACGGTTCTATGAAGACCTACAAGACTTTTTAGAACTAACACCCCCAAAATATGTCCTTTTCATTATAAGGGACTGGAATACTAAAGTAGGAAGATTTAAGGGCTTAGATCTGATAGATAGAGAACCTGATGAACTGTGGAATGAGATTCCTGAGTAGCACAACTACACTTATCTCACAAGCTAGTCACAAACCTCATTCCGTAGTTCATCAGGCACTCTATCAGATCTAGGCCCTTAAATCTATTTCTCACTTCCACTGTATACTCATAAGGGATTTGATTTAGGCCATACCTGAATGGTCTTGCGGTTTTCCCTACTTTCTTCAATTTAAGTCTGAAATTGATAATAAGGAGTTCATGATCTGAACCAGTCAGCTACTGGTCTTGCTTTTGTTGACTGTATAGAGCGTCTCCATCTTTGGCTGCATAGAATATAAACAATCTGATTTCAATGTTGACCATCTGGTGATGTCCATGTGTAGAGTCTTCTCTTGTGTTGTTGGAAGACGGTGTTTGCTATGACCTGTACATTTTCTTGGCAAAACTCTGTTAGTCTTTTTCCTGCTTCATTCCGCATTCCAAGGCCAAATTTTCCTGTTATTCCAGATGTTTCTCAGCTTCCTACTTTTGCATTCCAATCCCCTATAATGAAAAGGACATCTTTTGGGGGTGTTAGTTCTAAAAGGTCTTGTAGGTGAGAAGGTAACAGGCAGGAAGGCCAGGGGTCTCCAAACGAAGGAAATAGCCTGCAAGTATCAGACATTTTATCTCTCTTAAGCAGCAGGAGGAAACAAATTTAAAAAGAGGTTTCTCTTAAAATTCTGTGTTGCCATAATGACACCTGGTTCCACTTGAAGTTAACCATTGCCTTTTTCTTATGGAAATGTTTATCTGAAGCTATGCTAATGTACTACGCATTTACCCCAAATTCTGTCTTCAAGTTGGTTCTGCATTTTGGGCCCAGAACCTACTTGATAAACCAGTATGTTATACTCGGATATTGTTCCTCTAATCTATGTAAATGCAACAATTTGCATGGTGATCTGCCCTTCTTCAAGATTCAAGTTAATCATTTTATGGCCCAAGATAAACAATTTGGAGACAAGGTTATCCCAAAATACATCTTATGGGTGAGGGGCCTGGCCATTCTAAGTTTTGAGACATTCCTTTCTTTCATTAACAGACTGCTGGTGACTATATAACATCCAGATAAAGAATAGCAGGGGGGCACTCTTTCTCCCCGCTTCTGATGCCTATGTCAGAAGCTTTCTCTATCTCCTTTATACTTTAATAAAACTTTGGTACACAAAAGCTCTGAGTGAGCAAGCCTCGTCTCTGGCCCTGGATTCAATTCTTCTCCTCCGGGGGCCAAGAATCCCGGTGTCATAATTCAACAACAACCTTTCATAGGTCTTCATAGAACCGTTCAACTTCAGCTTCTTTAGCATTGCTGGTTGGGGCATAGACTTGGATTACCATGATATTGAACGGTTTGACTTGGAGAAGGATAGAGATCATTCTGTCATTTTTGAGATTGCATCCAAGTGCTGCATTTCTGACTCTTTTCTTGACTCTGATGGCTACTTCATTTCTTCTGAAGGATTCCTGCCTGCAGTAGTAGATATAATGGCCATCTGAGTTAAATTCACCCATTCCAGTCCATTGTAGTTCGCTGATTCTTAAAATGTTGACATTCACTCTTGCCATCTCTTGTTTGACCACTTCCACTTTGCCTTGATTCATGGACTCGACATTCCAGGTTCCTATGCAATATTGCTGTTTACAGCATCGGATCTTGCTTCTATCACCAGTCACATCCACAGCTGGGTATTGTTTTTGCTTTGGCTCCATCCCTTCATTCTTTCTGGAGTTATTTCTCCAGTGATCACCAGTAGCATATTGGGCACCTACTGATCTGGGGAGTTCCTCTTTCAGTATCCTATCATTTTGCCTTTTCCTACTGTTCATGGGGTTCTCAGGGCAAGAATACTGAAGTGTCTTGCCATTACCTTCTCCAGTGGACCACATTCTGTCAGACCTCTCCACCATGACCTGCCCATCTTGGGTGGCCCCACAGGCATGGCTAAGTTTCATTGAGTTAGACAAGGCTGTGGTCCTAGTGTGATCAGACTGACTAGTTTTCTGTGAGTATGGTTTCAGTGTGTCTGCCCTCTGATGCCCTCTTGCAACACCTACCATCTTATGTGGGTTTCTCTTACCTTGGGCATGGGGTATCTCTTCATGGCTGTTCCAACAGAGCACAGCCACTACTCCTTGCCTTGAATGAGAGGTATCTCCTCACCACAGACCTTCCTGATATTCAATGTGGGTTGGCTCCTCTAGGCCTTCCTGCACCACAGAGCCACTGCTCCTTGGACGTGGTATTGTTCCTCCCAGCCACCGCCCCTGGCCTCGAATGCAGGGTGGCTCCTCTCAGCTTCCGCCTCTGACTTCAGACGTGACGTAGGGTAGCTCCTCTCGATCGCCATCCCTGGCTTTGGACACAGGGATCAAGACCATCCCCAAGCTAAAGAAATGCAAAAAGGCAAAATGGATGTCTGGGGAGGCCTTACAAATAGCTGTGAAAAGAAGAGAAGCAAAGTCAAAGGAGAAAAGGAAAGATATAAGCATCTGAATGCAGAGTTCCAAACAATAGCAAGAAGATAAGAAAGTCTTCTTCAGTGATCAATGCAAAGAAATGGAGGAAGAAAACAGAATGGGAAAGACTAGAGATCTCTTCAAGAAAATTAGAGATACCAAGGGAACCTTTCATGCAAAAGTGGCTCGATAAAGGAGCGAAATGATCTGGACCTAACAGAAGCAGAAGATATTAAGAAGAGGTGGCAAGAATACACAGAAGAATTGTACAAAAAAGATCTTCATAACCCGGATAATCACAATGGTGTGATATCACTCATATAGAGCCAGACATCCTGGAATGTGAAGTCAAGTGGACTTTAGAAAGCATCACTATGAACAAAGCTAGTGGAGGCGATGAAATTCAGTTGACATATTTCAAATCTTGGAAGATGATGCTGTCAAAGTGTTGCCCTTAATATGCCAGCAAATTTGGAAAATTCAGCAGTGGCCACAGGACTGGAAAAGGTCAGTTTTCATTCCAATCACAAAGAAAGGCAATGCCAAAGAATGCTCAAATTACTTCACAATTGCAATCATCTCACATGTTAGTAAAGTCATGCTCAAAATTCTCGAAGCCAGGTTTCAACAAAATGTGAACCTTGAACTTCTTGATGTTCAAGCTGGCTTTAGAAAAGGCAGAGGAACCAGAGATCAAATTGCCAACATCTGCTGGTTCATGGAAAAAGCAAGAGAGTTCCAGAAAAACATCTCTTTCTGCTTTATTTACTATGCCAAAGCCTTTGACTATGTAGATCACAATAAACTGTGTAAAATTCTGAAAGAGATGGGAATACCAGACTACCTGACCTGCCTCTTGAGAAATCTGTATGCAGGTCAGGAAGCAACAGTTAGAACTGGACATGGAACAATAGGCTGGTTCCAAATAGGAAAAGAAGTACGTTAAGGCTGTATATTGTCACCTTGCTTATTTAAATTATATGCAGAGTACACCATGAGAAATGCTGGACTGGAAGAAACACAAGCTAGAATCAAGATTGCCAGGAGAAATATCAATAACCTCAGATATACAGATGACACCACCATTATGGCAGAAAGTGAAGAAGAAATAAAAAGCCTCTTGATGAAGGTGAAAGGAGAGTGAAAAAGTTGGCTTAAAGCTCAACATTCAGAAAACGAAGATCATGGCATCTGGTCCCATCACTTCATGGGAAATAGATGGGGAAACAGTGGAAACAATGTCANATATAATGGCCATCTGAGTTAAATTCACCCATTCCAGTCCATTGTAGTTCGCTGATTCTTAAAATGTTGACATTCACTCTTGCCATCTCTTGTTTGACCACTTCCACTTTGCCTTGATTCATGGACTCGACATTCCAGGTTCCTATGCAATATTGCTGTTTACAGCATCGGATCTTGCTTCTATCACCAGTCACATCCACAGCTGGGTATTGTTTTTGCTTTGGCTCCATCCCTTCATTCTTTCTGGAGTTATTTCTCCAGTGATCACCAGTAGCATATTGGGCACCTACTGATCTGGGGAGTTCCTCTTTCAGTATCCTATCATTTTGCCTTTTCCTACTGTTCATGGGGTTCTCAGGGCAAGAATACTGAAGTGTCTTGCCATTACCTTCTCCAGTGGACCACATTCTGTCAGACCTCTCCACCATGACCTGCCCATCTTGGGTGGCCCCACAGGCATGGCTAAGTTTCATTGAGTTAGACAAGGCTGTGGTCCTAGTGTGATCAGACTGACTAGTTTTCTGTGAGTATGGTTTCAGTGTGTCTGCCCTCTGATGCCCTCTTGCAACACCTACCATCTTATGTGGGTTTCTCTTACCTTGGGCATGGGGTATCTCTTCATGGCTGTTCCAACAGAGCACAGCCACTACTCCTTGCCTTGAATGAGAGGTATCTCCTCACCACAGACCTTCCTGATATTCAATGTGGGTTGGCTCCTCTAGGCCTTCCTGCACCACAGAGCCACTGCTCCTTGGACGTGGTATTGTTCCTCCCAGCCACCGCCCCTGGCCTCGAATGCAGGGTGGCTCCTCTCAGCTTCCGCCTCTGACTTCAGACGTGACGTAGGGTAGCTCCTCTCGATCGCCATCCCTGGCTTTGGACACAGGGATCAAGACCATCCCCAAGCTAAAGAAATGCAAAAAGGCAAAATGGATGTCTGGGGAGGCCTTACAAATAGCTGTGAAAAGAAGAGAAGCAAAGTCAAAGGAGAAAAGGAAAGATATAAGCATCTGAATGCAGAGTTCCAAACAATAGCAAGAAGATAAGAAAGTCTTCTTCAGTGATCAATGCAAAGAAATGGAGGAAGAAAACAGAATGGGAAAGACTAGAGATCTCTTCAAGAAAATTAGAGATACCAAGGGAACCTTTCATGCAAAAGTGGCTCGATAAAGGAGCGAAATGATCTGGACCTAACAGAAGCAGAAGATATTAAGAAGAGGTGGCAAGAATACACAGAAGAATTGTACAAAAAAGATCTTCATAACCCGGATAATCACAATGGTGTGATATCACTCATATAGAGCCAGACATCCTGGAATGTGAAGTCAAGTGGACTTTAGAAAGCATCACTATGAACAAAGCTAGTGGAGGCGATGAAATTCAGTTGACATATTTCAAATCTTGGAAGATGATGCTGTCAAAGTGTTGCCCTTAATATGCCAGCAAATTTGGAAAATTCAGCAGTGGCCACAGGACTGGAAAAGGTCAGTTTTCATTCCAATCACAAAGAAAGGCAATGCCAAAGAATGCTCAAATTACTTCACAATTGCAATCATCTCACATGTTAGTAAAGTCATGCTCAAAATTCTCGAAGCCAGGTTTCAACAAAATGTGAACCTTGAACTTCTTGATGTTCAAGCTGGCTTTAGAAAAGGCAGAGGAACCAGAGATCAAATTGCCAACATCTGCTGGTTCATGGAAAAAGCAAGAGAGTTCCAGAAAAACATCTCTTTCTGCTTTATTTACTATGCCAAAGCCTTTGACTATGTAGATCACAATAAACTGTGTAAAATTCTGAAAGAGATGGGAATACCAGACTACCTGACCTGCCTCTTGAGAAATCTGTATGCAGGTCAGGAAGCAACAGTTAGAACTGGACATGGAACAATAGGCTGGTTCCAAATAGGAAAAGAAGTACGTTAAGGCTGTATATTGTCACCTTGCTTATTTAAATTATATGCAGAGTACACCATGAGAAATGCTGGACTGGAAGAAACACAAGCTAGAATCAAGATTGCCAGGAGAAATATCAATAACCTCAGATATACAGATGACACCACCATTATGGCAGAAAGTGAAGAAGAAATAAAAAGCCTCTTGATGAAGGTGAAAGGAGAGTGAAAAAGTTGGCTTAAAGCTCAACATTCAGAAAACGAAGATCATGGCATCTGGTCCCATCACTTCATGGGAAATAGATGGGGAAACAGTGGAAACAATGTCAGACTTTATATTTTGGGGCTCCAAAATCACTGCAGATGGTGACTGCAGCCATGAAATTAAAAGACACTTACTTCTTGGAAGAAAAGTTATGATCAACCTAGATAGCATATTCTAAAGCAGAGACATTACTTTGCTGACTAAGGTCTGTCTAGTCAAGGCTATTTTTTTTCCTGTGGTCATGTATGGATGTGAGAGTTGGACTGTGAAGAAGGCTGAGCCCTGAAGAATTGATGCTTTTGAACTGTGGTGCTGGAGAAGACTCTTGAGAGTCCTTTGGACTGCAAGGAGGTCCAACCAGTACATTCTAAAGGAGATCAACCCTGGGATTTCTTTGGAAGGAATGATGCTGAAGCTGAAACTCCAATACTTTGGACACCTCATGTGAAGCGTCAACTCATTGGAAAAAACTATGATACTGGGAGGGACTGGGGGCATGAGGAGAAGGGGACTATAGAGGATGAGGTGGCTGGATGGCATCATTGACTCGATGGATGTGAATATGAGTGAACTCCGGGAGTTGGTGATGGACTGGGAGGCCAGGCATGCTGCGATTCATGGGGACACAAAGAATTGAACACGACTGAGCAATTGAACTGAACTGAACACAAACAAGTAATGCTCAAAATCCTCCAAGCCAGGTTTTAGCAATACGTGAACCATGAACTTCCAGATGTTCAAGCTGTTTTTAGAAAAGGCGAAGGAACCAGAGACAAATTGCCAACATCCGCTGTATCATGGAAAAAGCAAGAGACTCCAAAATAATATCCAGTTCTGCTTTATTGACTATGCCAAAGCCTTTGATTGTGTGGATCTCAGTAAACTGTGGAAAACCCTGAAAGAGATGGCATTACCAGAGCACCTGACCTGTCTCTTGAAAAACCTGTATGCAGGTCAGGAAGCAATAGTTAGAACTGGACATGGAACCACAGACTGGTTCCAAATAGGAAACGAGGTACATCAAGGCTGTAGTTTGTCACCCTGCTTATTTAACTTATATGCGAAGTACATCATGAGAAACGCTGGGCTGGGAGAAACACAAGTTGGAATCCAGATTGTTGAGAGGAATATCAATAACCTCAGATATGCAGATGGTACCACCCTTACGCCAGAAAGTGAGGAAGAACTAAAGATCCTCCTGATGAAATTGAAAGAGGAGAATGAAAAAATTGCCTTTAAGTTAAATATTCAGAAAACTAAGATCCTGGCATCAGATTCCATCACTTCATGGGAAATAGATGGGGAAACATTGGAAACAGTGGCTGCCTTTATTTTTCCAAAATCACTGAGGATGGTGATTGCAACTATGAAATTAAAAGATGCTCACTCTTTGAAGGAAACTTATTACCAACCTAGCTGTTGCTGGTGCTACATTGCTTCAGTCTTGTCCGACTCTCTGAGCTATCATAGACACCAGCCTACCAGGCTCCCCTGTGCCTGGGATTCTCCAGGCAAGAACACTGGAGTAGATTGTCATTTCCTTCTCCAATGCATGAAAGTAAAAAGTGAAAGTGAAGTTGTGTCAGACTCTTAGCAGACCCACATAATGCAGCCTACCAGGCTTCTCTGTCCATGGAATTTTCCAGGCAAGAATACTGGAGTGGGATGCCATTGCCTTCTCTGTGACCAACCTAGACAGCATATTAAAAAGCAGAGACATTACTTTGCCAAACAAGGTCTGTCTAGTCAAGGCTATGGTTTTTCCAGTAGTCATGTATGGATATGATAGTTGGACTATAAAGAAAGCTGAGCTCAGAAGAATTGATGCTTTTGAGCTGTGGTGTTGGAGAAGACTCTTGAGAGTCCCTTGGACTGCAAGAAGATCCAACCAGTCCGTCGCAAAGGAGATCAGTCCTGGGTGTTCATTGTGAAAGATTGTTGAATCACACAAAGAGGCTGGGATTCTTGGTCCCCGGAGGAAAAGAATTCAGTACGGGGCCTTGGCCCCTGGAGGAGACGAATTCAATCCGGGGCCAGAGATGAGGCTTTATCACTCAGAGCTTTTGTGTAATAAATTTTTATTAAAGTAAAAGGAGATAGAGAAAGCTTCTGACACAGGCATCAGCAGGGGGGCAGAAAGAGTACCCCCATGCTAGTCTTCAGATGGATGATAAAAGTCGCTAGCAGTCTGTTAATGAAAGAAATGAATGTCTTAAAACTCAGAATGGTACCAGGCACCACACCCATAAGATACATTTTGGGATAATCTTGGCACCAAATAGTTCATCCTGGGCCATAAAATGATTAACTTGAATCTTGAAGAAGGGCAGATCACCATATAAATAGTTTCATTTACATAGATTAGGGGAACAATATCTGAGTATAACATACTGGTTTGTCAAGTAGGTTCTGAGCCAAGAGATGGAACCAACCTGAAGACAGAATTTGGGGTAAATGTATAGTATATTAGCATAGCTTAAGATAAACATTTCCATAAGAAAAAGGCATTGGTTATCTCTAGGTTTGAGAATAGTTAACTCCAGGTGTCATTATGGCAACACAGTATTTTAAGAGAAACCTCCTTTTACATTTGTATAGAGAAGGAAAAAATATAGCTAGTTTGTTTCCTCATGGTACTTAAGAGAGATAAAAATGTCTGAAACTTGCAGGCTTTTTTCCTTCATTTGGAGATCCCTGGCCTTCCTGCCTGTTACCCTCTCAATTGTAAGGACTGATGTTGAAGCTGAAACTCCAATACTTTGGCCACCTAATGTGGAGAGCTGACCCATCTGAAGAGACCCTGATGCTGGGAAAGATTGAGGGAAGGAGGAGAAGGAGATGACAGAGGTTGAGATGGTTGGATGACATCACAGATTCAATGGACTGGAGTTGAATATGACCGAACGACTGAACTGAACTGAACTGAACTTCTAAAACTTCTTTTATAAATAGGCATAAGTAATCTAAAGAGTACTTTTAAATAAAACAACTAAAATCTAACTTTCAATAAACCTGAGTATAGAATAAGTTTTACATGGTACTGAGGAAAATGAATGAGAGTTAGAAATACCATATGCATTATCTAGCATTGCCACTAACCGGGATTGTAGAGCAATTCAATGGTCCTCACTTTCTTTACTCTTGTGAAACAATGAGGTGAGGTGAGGTGAAGTCACTCAGTCGTGTCCGACTCTTGGCGACCCGGTGGACTGTAACCTACTAGGCTTCTCCATCCATGGGATTCTCCAAGCAAGAATACTGGTGTGGATTGCCATTTCCTTCTCCAGGGGATCTTCCTGACCCAGGGATCGAACTCTGGTCTCCCGTATCGGAGGCAGACGCTTTAACCTCTGAGCC
The DNA here is from genome assembly GCA_006410735.1 of Raphicerus campestris. Taxonomy (NCBI): domain Eukaryota; kingdom Metazoa; phylum Chordata; class Mammalia; order Artiodactyla; family Bovidae; genus Raphicerus; species Raphicerus campestris. The sequence goes on along the minus strand of SJYW01044852.1, from coordinate 167,136 downwards.
ACCGAAACAATAGGGACAAATAATACATTTACCACAGCTGTATCTGCTCCATAAATTTCATATCAGGTTTTGTAGTTTACTTCACTGATATTAGATCATATAAGCTGAAATTCAAAAATGAAAGCAATGAGAATTAAAATAAGACACAGAATTCATTGAAAAACTGGTATAAGAACTGTGCTGTGCTTAGTTACTCAGTCGTATCTGACTCTTCATGACCCCATGGACTGTAGCCTGCCAGCCTCCACTGTCTACAGGATTTTCTAGGCAAGAATGGTGGGGTGGATTGACATGGAGGAGGCTCCAGCGGATCTTCTTAATCCAGCTATGGAACTCAGGTGCCCACATTGCAGGTAGTTCCTTTACCATCTGGGCCACCAGTGAAGAACTAGTTATTACTTAAATAAATATAGACTACAAATCAACAATTTAGGACATGACAATTTTTAAAATTTATTTTTAATTGGAGAATAATTGCTTTACAAAATTGTGTTGGTTTCTGCCAAACAACAGTGTGAATCAGCCAAAATTACACAGTTTCCTCCCTCCTGAACCTTCCCCTTACCCATACCCAACTCTATCCCTCTAGGTATAAATTTATAACCAGTAGACATACAAGTTCTGGAGATCTAAAGCACAGTGCAGTGAATATAAACAATATTATATTCAGTTCAGTTCAGTTCAGTCGCTCAGTCGTGTCCGACTATAAGCGACCCCATGAATCACACCACGCCAGGCCTCCCTGTCCATCACCATCTCTCAGAGATCACTCAGACTCGCGTCCATCGAGTCCGTGATACCATCCAGCCATCTCATCCTCTGTCATCCCCTTCTCCTCCTGCCCCCAATCCCTCCCAGCATCAGAGTCTTTTCCAATGAGTCAACTCTTCGCATGAGGTGGCCAAAGTACTGAAGTTTCAGCTTTAGCATCATTCCTTCCAAAGAACACCCAGGGTCGATCTCCTTCATAATGGACTGGTTGGACCTCCTTGCAGTCCAAGGAACTCTCAAGAGTCTTCTCCAACACCACAGTTCAAAAGCATCAATTCTTCAGGGCTCAGCCTTCTTCACAGTCCAACTCTCACATCCATACATGACCACAGGAAAACCATAGCCTTGACTAGACGGACCTGAGTTGACAAAGTAATATCTCTGCTTTTGAATATGCTATCTAGGTTGGTCATAACTTTTCTTCCAAGGAGTAAGTGTCTTTTAATTTCATGGCTGCAATCACCATCTGCAGTGATTTTGGAGCCCCAAAATATAAAGTCTGACACTGTTTCCACTGTTTCTCCATCTATTTCCCATGAAGTGATGGGACCAGATGCCATTATCTTCGTTTTCTGAATGTTGAGATTTCAGCCAATTTTTTCCCTCTCCTCTTTCACTTTCATCAAGAGGCTTTTTAGCTCCTCTTCTCTTTCTGCCATAAGGGTGGTGTCATCTGCATATCTGAGGTTATTGATATTTCTCCCGACAACCTTG
>SJYW01044852.1:147468-160490 GCA_006410735.1 Raphicerus campestris | reverse complement strand
ACTAGACGGACCTGAGTTGACAAAGTAATATCTCTGCTTTTGAATATGCTATCTAGGTTGGTCATAACTTTTCTTCCAAGGAGTAAGTGTCTTTTAATTTCATGGCTGCAATCACCATCTGCAGTGATTTTGGAGCCCCAAAATATAAAGTCTGACACTGTTTCCACTGTTTCTCCATCTATTTCCCATGAAGTGATGGGACCGGATGCCATGATATTCGTTTTCTGAACGTTGAGCTTTAAGCCAACTTTTTCACTCTCCTCTTTCACCTTCATCAAGAGGCCCTTTAAGCTCCTCTTCACTTTCTGCCATAAGAGTGGTGTGATCTGTATATCTGAGGTTATTGATATTTCTCCCAGCAATCTTGATTCCAGCTTGTGTTTCTTCCAGTCCAGCATTTCTCATAATGTACTCTGCATATAAGTTAAATAAGCAGGGTGACAATATACAGCCTTGACGTACTCCTTTTCCTATTTGGAACCAGTCTGTTGTTCCATGTCCAGTTCTAACTGTTCCTTCCTGACCTGCATACAGATTTCTCAAGAGGCAGGTCAGGTGGTCTGGTATTCCCATTTCTTTCAGAATTTTCCAAAGTTTATTGTGATCAAAGGTTTGGCATAGTCAATAAAGCAGAAATAGATGTTTTTCTGCAACTCTCTTACTTTTACCATGATCCAACGGATGTTGGCAATTTGACCTCTGGTTCCTCTGCCTTTTCTAAACCCAGCTTGAACATCAGGAATTTTACGTATTGCTGAAGCCTGGCTTGGAGAATTCTGAGCATTACTTTACTAGCATGTGAGATGAGTGCAATTGTGCAGTAGTTTAAGCATTCTTTGGTGTTGCCTTTCTTTGTGATTGGAATGAACACTGACCTTTTCCAGTCCTGTGACCATTGCTGAGTTTTCCAAATTTGCTAGCATATTGAGTGCAGCACTTTAACTGCACCATCTTTCAGGATTTGAAAGAGCTCCACTGGAATTCTATCACCTCCACTAGCTTTGTTCATAGAGATGCTTTCTAAGGCCCACTTGGCTTCACATTCCAAGATGTCTGGCTCTAGATTAGTGATCACACCATCGTGATTATCTGGGTTGTGAAGATCTTTTCTGTACAGTTCTTCTGTGTATTCTTGCCACCTTTTCTTAATATCTTCTGCTTTTGTTAGGTCCATACCATGTCTGTCCTTTATTAAGCCCATCTTTGCATGAAATATTCCCTTGATGTCTCTAATTTTCTTGAAGAGATCTNAGGCTTTCTTATCTCTTCTTGCTATTCATTGGAACTCTGGATTCAGATGCTTATATCTTTCCTTTTCTCCTTTGCTTTTCACCTCTCTTCTTTTCACAGCTATTTGTAAGGCCTCCCCAGACAGCCATTTTGCTTTTTTGCATTTCTTTTCCATGGGGATGATCTTGATCCCTGTCTCTCAAAATAGCAAATTGCTATACCTTCAATAGTAACACTTAAGATTATTTGCATAGACTTCTAGACTTATGTTAAGCATCTTTATTGTGAAACACTATAGTCTTCACCTATTCTCCTCTGTGTTTCTGTAGAAACACTTGCTATTATTATTGAACACTTTTATAACACTTACTGAAACACTTTCTATAACATTAAAAAATGTTTCATAGACATTCAGCTACTGTCAAGGGGAGGGATATGTATAGCTAGGAACCATCATCTAACATCCTTCAAAAGACTTGTCAAATCTATAAGAAACAGAGAGATCATTTCTTCATTATAGGCATGAAAATGCTTGTAATTAACTTCTCAAGCCCAACTACATGGTGAGAGGGATAATTATAAAAGAATTCAAACCAATCTCAGCTTAATTATTCTGCACAGGGATGGGGTGGCGGCATTTCCAATAGCTTCCTGTGGTGCTATTGGAACCAAAGCAAGGTTGATTAGTACACATTATGTCATGTTCTTCTTCATCCAAATATATTTACTCTTAAATCCAAATTCAATGCAAGTGGTAACCTCTGTCAACTAATAGAACTATTTCAGAAATTTTAGTTTAAATTTTAGTTTAAAAGTATCTGAAAAAGGAGAGTAGATTCCAGATTAGGTTGAGGTCATATACCTTGGAGAAGACCCTCTTAGATAAGAATTCAAATCTGGTTTGACAATAATGGAAGCAAATTAAAATGTGTCAGTATTTTTGATGTTTGATTCTAAAAGGTCTCCTTTTCTTGATTTGTGCTACTCTATTCTTTAGTGTGCAAAGAAGAAGAGCACTGCAATTTATATTAAGAGAGTAACTATATAAATGCTATTATTGTTGTTACTGTTGTTAACCTGAGCATCAGTGTATTCTGATCTTTAAGATTTTAATGTATATATATTTAAAAATTAGTAAAAACTTTTTTTTTTCTGATTTTACATCAAGAGAGAAGGATGATACCACTGTTATTATACTGAGGTGTACAAATATTTACAACAATGGATGAAACACACAATATGAAATGATAGGTGATGAGAAAGTTATTAAAGGGCTAATTAATATTACATGAGTGCTTTCTAGGAAATGCCCATATTGATCATCTCAGAGACATTACTGTATGCCTTTTATAAACATGTTTTTTTCTTTCTGTTTTGTCATGTAAAAAGGATTTACATACTTACTATAAAATACAGCTACACACATAAAAACAAGGATTAAAATGATGCATCATGCACAGGAGACTGCTGGGATCCATCTACAGATGAGCTAAACTTATTTATTTTCAAGTCTATACTTAAAATCACTTTGGACGGTGACTGCAGACATTAAATTAAAAGATGCTTGCTTCTTGTAAGAAAAACTATGAAAAATCTAGACAGGATCTTAAAAAGCAGAGATGTTACTTTGCCAGAAAGTCTGCATGGTCAAAGATATGATTTTTTCAGTAGTCATGGATGGATGTGAGAACGGGACCATACAGAGAAGGCTGAGCACCAAAGAACTGATGCTTTTAAACTGTGGTACTGGAAAAGACATTTGAGAGTACCTTGTACTGAAAAGAGATTCAACCAGTCCATCCTAAAGGAAATCGGTCCTAAATATTCATTGGAAAGACTGATGCTGAAGTTGAAACTACAATACTTTGTCCATGTGACATGAAGACCTGACTCATTGAAAAAGACCTTGATTCTGGGAAAGACTAAAGGCAGGAGGAGAAGGGGACAACAGAGGATGCAACTTTTGGATGATGTCACCGATATTTTGTTCATGAGTTTGAGCAAGCTCCGGAAGTTGGTAATGAACAAGGAAGGCTGGCATGCTGCAGTTCATGGGGCAGCAAAGAGTAGGACATTACTGAGCAACTGAACTGAACTGAACACCTGAAACTATTGTTATACTGGAAATCAACTATACTTTAATAAAAAAAATTCTGCCACATATTTAATAAGTAGTCCCAGAGATTGCTATTGTGCTAGACATTTTTTTGTCTGTTATAAAATAAACTTATCTTCCTTTTTCCTGCCTCATTGGGTGCTGACTCAAGCCAACTAGGTTTTCATATCTTCCTAGTCAATGGACCAAGCTTCTGCTTTTGAAAGGCACTGGAAAGATTGGGGGAAAATGCAGGTCAGTTCTGCCTCTTTGTCTCTGCATCGAGCATTGGCCCTTTCTCATTCTTGTTCCCCACTCCCTCTAGCAGATTTTTTGTGCTTCCCACTGATTCTGGGCTCAGGTCACTATGTCTCCTCTCTTGTCCTTTCATCTCTCAGAATGGTTGCTGCTTCCTGACTTTGTTAATCTCTTGATTGCCTCCTTTTTTGCACTTCCAGAATTTCTAGGCATCATTTCTAGTTCAGTTCAGTCGCTCAGTCGTGTCCGACTCTTTGCAACCCCATGCATTGCAGCATGCCAGGCCTCCCTGTCCATCACAAACTCCTGGAGTTGACTCAAACTCATGGCCAACGAGTCTTTGATGACATCCAGCCATCTCATCCTCCATCGCCCCTTTTCCTCCTGCCCCCAATCCCTCCCAGCATCAGAGTTTTTTCCAGTGAGTCAATTCATTGCATAAGGTGACCAAAGTATTGAAGTTTCAGCTTTAGCATCAGTTCTTCCAATGAACACCCAGAACTTATCTCCTTTAGAATGGACTGGCTGGATTTTCTTGCAGTCCTAGGGACTCTCAAGAGTCTTCGCCAACACCACAGTTCAAAAGCATCAATTCTTTGGTGCTCAGCTTTATTCACAGTCCAACTCTCACATCCATACATGACCACGGGAAAAACAATAGCCTTGACTAGACGGACCTTTGTGGCAAAGTAATGTCTCTCCTTTTGAATATGCTGTCTCAGTTGGTCATAACTTTCCTTCCAAAGAGTAAGTGTCTTTTAATTTCATGGCTGCAGTCACCATCTGCAGTGATTTTGGAGCCCCAAAAAATAAAGTCTGACACTGTTTCCCCATCTATTTCCCATGAAGTGATGGGACCAGATGCCATGATCTTTGTTTTCTGAATGTTGAGCTTTAAGCCAACATTTTCCACTCTCCTCTTCCACTTTCATCAAGAGGGTTTTTAGCTCCTCTTCACTTTCTGCCATAAGGGTGGTGTCATCTGCATATATGAGGTTATTGATATTTCTCCTGGCAATCTTGATTCCAGCTTGTATTTCTTCCAATCCAGCGTTTCTCATGATGTACTCTGCATAGAAGTTAAATANATGGATGAAACACACAATATGAAATGATAGGTGATGAGAAAGTTATTAAAGGGCTAATTAATATTACATGAGTGCTTTCTAGGAAATGCCCATATTGATCATCTCAGAGACATTACTGTATGCCTTTTATAAACATGTTTTTTTCTTTCTGTTTTGTCATGTAAAAAGGATTTACATACTTACTATAAAATACAGCTACACACATAAAAACAAGAATTAAAATGATACATCATGCACAGGAGACTGCTGGGATCCATCTACAGATGAGCTAAACTTATTTATTTTCAAGTCTATACTTAAAATCACTTTGGACGGTGACTGCAGACATTAAATTAAAAGATGCTTGCTTCTTGTAAGAAAAGCTATGAAAAATCTAGACAGGATCTTAAAAAGCAGAGATGTTACTTTGCCAGAAAGTCTGCATGGTCAAAGATATGATTTTTTCAGTAGTCATGGATGGATGTGAGAACGGGACCATACAGAGAAGGCTGAGCACCAAAGAACTGATGCTTTTAAACTGTGGTACTGGAAAAGACATTTGAGAGTACCTTGTACTGAAAAGAGATTCAACCAGTCCATCCTAAAGGAAATCGGTCCTAAATATTCATTGGAAAGACTGATGCTGAAGTTGAAACTACAATACTTTGTCCATGTGACATGAAGACCTGACTCATTGAAAAAGACCTTGATTCTGGGAAAGACTAAAGGCAGGAGGAGAAGGGGACAACAGAGGATGCAACTTTTGGATGATGTCACCGATATTTTGTTCATGAGTTTGAGCAAGCTCCGGAAGTTGGTAATGAACAAGGAAGGCTGGCATGCTGCAGTTCATGGGGCAGCAAAGAGTAGGACATTACTGAGCAACTGAACTGAACTGAACACCTGAAACTATTGTTATACTGGAAATCAACTATACTTTAATAAAAAAAATTCTGCCACATATTTAATAAGTAGTCCCAGAGATTGCTATTGTGCTAGACATTTTTTTGTCTGTTATAAAATAAACTTATCTTCCTTTTTCCTGCCTCATTGGGTGCTGACTCAAGCCAACTAGGTTTTCATATCTTCCTAGTCAATGGACCAAGCTTCTGCTTTTGAAAGGCACTGGAAAGATTGGGGGAAAATGCAGGTCAGTTCTGCCTCTTTGTCTCTGCATCGAGCATTGGCCCTTTCTCATTCTTGTTCCCCACTCCCTCTAGCAGATTTTTTGTGCTTCCCACTGATTCTGGGCTCAGGTCACTATGTCTCCTCTCTTGTCCTTTCATCTCTCAGAATGGTTGCTGCTTCCTGACTTTGTTAATCTCTTGATTGCCTCCTTTTTTGCACTTCCAGAATTTCTAGGCATCATTTCTAGTTCAGTTCAGTCGCTCAGTCGTGTCCGACTCTTTGCAACCCCATGCATTGCAGCATGCCAGGCCTCCCTGTCCATCACAAACTCCTGGAGTTGACTCTAACTCATGGCCAACGAGTCTTTGATGACATCCAGCCATCTCATCCTCCATCGCCCCTTTTCCTCCTGCCCCCAATCCCTCCCAGCATCAGAGTTTTTTCCAGTGAGTCAATTCATTGCATAAGGTGACCAAAGTATTGAAGTTTCAGCTTTAGCATCAGTTCTTCCAATGAACACCCAGAACTTATCTCCTTTAGAATGGACTGGCTGGATTTTCTTGCAGTCCTAGGGACTCTCAAGAGTCTTCGCCAACACCACAGTTCAAAAGCATCAATTCTTTGGTGCTCAGCTTTATTCACAGTCCAACTCTCACATCCATACATGACCACGGGAAAAACAATAGCCTTGACTAGACGGACCTTTGTGGCAAAGTAATGTCTCTCCTTTTGAATATGCTGTCTCAGTTGGTCATAACTTTCCTTCCAAAGAGTAAGTGTCTTTTAATTTCATGGCTGCAGTCACCATCTGCAGTGATTTTGGAGCCCCAAAAAATAAAGTCTGACACTGTTTCCCCATCTATTTCCCATGAAGTGATGGGACCAGATGCCATGATCTTTGTTTTCTGAATGTTGAGCTTTAAGCCAACATTTTCCACTCTCCTCTTCCACTTTCATCAAGAGGGTTTTTAGCTCCTCTTCACTTTCTGCCATAAGGGTGGTGTCATCTGCATATATGAGGTTATTGATATTTCTCCTGGCAATCTTGATTCCAGCTTGTATTTCTTCCAATCCAGCGTTTCTCATGATGTACTCTGCATAGAAGTTAAATAAGTAGAGCGACAATATACAGCCTCGACGTACTCCTTTTCCCATTTGGAACGAGTCTGTTGTTCCATGTCCAGTTCTAACTGTTGCTTTCTGACCTGCACATTGGTACTTAAATCACCTCATTGAATTACTTAGTATTCTTTAGGTTTCCTTGCTGGAAAATAACTTAAACCACCTCTGTTTTTTGATGATAGACCAAGTTATTTACAAACAAATGAATCACATTAATATTATTTATTCCAATAAATTGTAAAAGACAAAAAAGGATTAATGAGAATAATAAAAATCTGGCAATAATACCTCTAAACATAACTTTCAGATTACTGCTCTGGGACATAAAATCCTAAACTGATAAAGTTACTGTTTCCCTCAGTCAGAACTAGAAGACTGAATTTTTTTAAAAAAACCTACAAAATCTACAAAATTCAGTAACAATTTTTTAAATGCAAATATATTTTATATTTTACACATAAGTAGTAGAATGCAAATAAAAATACAAAATTCAATTGTGCTATTAATAAAATTGCTGGAATTCCTCAAAGAAAGATATCAGATAATTCCCATTCATTCACAAATATTTATAGCCCAAGTTACACAGGCAATATTACATTGGATAAAGAAATAAATGTGACATTCCTTCAGTTTTTCCTACCATTGACACAGAATGTCTTTTTTTTTTTTTTNTTGCATTTCTTTTCCATGGGGATGATCTTGATCCCTGTCTCTCAAAATAGCAAATTGCTATACCTTCAATAGTAACACTTAAGATTATTTGCATAGACTTCTAGACTTATGTTAAGCATCTTTATTGTGAAACACTATAGTCTTCACCTATTCTCCTCTGTGTTTCTGTAGAAACACTTGCTATTATTATTGAACACTTTTATAACACTTACTGAAACACTTTCTATAACATTAAAAAATGTTTCATAGACATTCAGCTACTGTCAAGGGGAGGGATATGTATAGCTAGGAACCATCATCTAACATCCTTCAAAAGACTTGTCAAATCTATAAGAAACAGAGAGATCATTTCTTCATTATAGGCATGAAAATGCTTGTAATTAACTTCTCAAGCCCAACTACATGGTGAGAGGGATAATTATAAAAGAATTCAAACCAATCTCAGCTTAATTATTCTGCACAGGGATGGGGTGGCGGCATTTCCAATAGCTTCCTGTGGTGCTATTGGAACCAAAGCAAGGTTGATTAGTACACATTATGTCATGTTCTTCTTCATCCAAATATATTTACTCTTAAAGCCAAATTCAATGCAAGGTGTAACCTCTGTCAACTAATAGAACTATTTCAGAAATTTTAGTTTAAATTTTAGTTTAAAAGTATCTGAAAAAGGAGAGTAGATTCCAGATTAGGTTGAGGTCATATACCTTGGAGAAGACCCTCTTAGATAAGAATTCAAATCTGGTTTGACAATAATGGAAGCAAATTAAAATGTGTCAGTATTTTTGATGTTTGATTCTAAAAGGTCTCCTTTTCTTGATTTGTGCTACTCTATTCTTTAGTGTGCAAAGAAGAAGAGCACTGCAATTTATATTAAGAGAGTAACTATATAAATGCTATTATTGTTGTTACTGTTGTGAACCTGAGCATCAGTGTATTCTGATCTTTAAGATTTTAATGTATATATATTTAAAAATTAGTAAAAACTTTTTTTTTCTGATTTTACATCAAGAGAGAAGGATGATACCACTGTTATTATACTGAGGTGTACAAATATTTACAACAATGGATGAAACACACAATATGAAATGATAGGTGATGAGAAAGTTATTAAAGGGCTAATTAATATTACATGAGTGCTTTCTAGGAAATGCCCATATTGATCATCTCAGAGACATTACTGTATGCCTTTTATAAACATGTTTTTTTCTTTCTGTTTTGTCATGTAAAAAGGATTTACATACTTACTATAAAATACAGCTACACACATAAAAACAAGGATTAAAATGATGCATCATGCACAGGAGACTGCTGGGATCCATCTACAGATGAGCTAAACTTATTTATTTTCAAGTCTATACTTAAAATCACTTTGGACGGTGACTGCAGACATTAAATTAAAAGATGCTTGCTTCTTGTAAGAAAAACTATGAAAAATCTAGACAGGATCTTAAAAAGCAGAGATGTTACTTTGCCAGAAAATCTGCATGGTCAAAGATATGATTTTTTCAGTAGTCATGGATGGATGTGAGAACGGGACCATACAGAGAAGGCTGAGCACCAAAGAACTGATGCTTTTAAACTGTGGTACTGGAAAAGACATTTGAGAGTACCTTGTACTGAAAAGAGATTCAACCAGTCCATCCTAAAGGAAATCGGTCCTAAATATTCATTGGAAAGACTGATGCTGAAGTTGAAACTACAATACTTTGTCCATGTGACATGAAGACCTGACTCATTGAAAAAGACCTTGATTCTGGGAAAGACTAAAGGCAGGAGGAGAAGGGGACAACAGAGGATGCAACTTTTGGATGATGTCACCGATATTTTGTTCATGAGTTTGAGCAAGCTCCGGAAGTTGGTAATGAACAAGGAAGGCTGGCATGCTGCAGTTCATGGGGCAGCAAAGAGTAGGACATTACTGAGCAACTGAACTGAACTGAACACCTGAAACTATTGTTATACTGGAAATCAACTATACTTTAATAAAAAAAATTCTGCCACATATTTAATAAGTAGTCCCAGAGATTGCTATTGTGCTAGACATTTTTTTGTCTGTTATAAAATAAACTTATCTTCCTTTTTCCTGCCTCATTGGGTGCTGACTCAAGCCAACTAGGTTTTCATATCTTCCTAGTCAATGGACCAAGCTTCTGCTTTTGAAAGGCACTGGAAAGATTGGGGGAAAATGCAGGTCAGTTCTGCCTCTTTGTCTCTGCATCGAGCATTGGCCCTTTCTCATTCTTGTTCCCCACTCCCTCTAGCAGATTTTTTGTGCTTCCCACTGATTCTGGGCTCAGGTCACTATGTCTCCTCTCTTGTCCTTTCATCTCTCAGAATGGTTGCTGCTTCCTGACTTTGTTAATCTCTTGATTGCCTCCTTTTTTGCACTTCCAGAATTTCTAGGCATCATTTCTAGTTCAGTTCAGTCGCTCAGTCGTGTCCGACTCTTTGCGACCCCATGCATTGCAGCATGCCAGGCCTCCCTGTCCATCACAAACTCCTGGAGTTGACTCAAACTCATGGCCAACGAGTCTTTGATGACATCCAGCCATCTCATCCTCCATCGCCCCTTTTCCTCCTGCCCCCAATCCCTCCCAGCATCAGAGTTTTTTCCAGTGAGTCAATTCATTGCATAAGGTGACCAAAGTATTGAAGTTTCAGCTTTAGCATCAGTTCTTCCAATGAACACCCAGAACTTATCTCCTTTAGAATGGACTGGCTGGATTTTCTTGCAGTCCTAGGGACTCTCAAGAGTCTTCGCCAACACCACAGTTCAAAAGCATCAATTCTTTGGTGCTCAGCTTTATTCACAGTCCAACTCTCACATCCATACATGACCACGGGAAAAACAATAGCCTTGACTAGACGGACCTTTGTGGCAAAGTAATGTCTCTCCTTTTGAATATGCTGTCTCAGTTGGTCATAACTTTCCTTCCAAAGAGTAAGTGTCTTTTAATTTCATGGCTGCAGTCACCATCTGCAGTGATTTTGGAGCCCCAAAAAATAAAGTCTGACACTGTTTCCCCATCTATTTCCCATGAAGTGATGGGACCAGATGCCATGATCTTTGTTTTCTGAATGTTGAGCTTTAAGCCAACATTTTCCACTCTCCTCTTCCACTTTCATCAAGAGGGTTTTTAGCTCCTCTTCACTTTCTGCCATAAGGGTGGTGTCATCTGCATATATGAGGTTATTGATATTTCTCCTGGCAATCTTGATTCCAGCTTGTATTTCTTCCAATCCAGCGTTTCTCATGATGTACTCTGCATAGAAGTTAAATAAGCAGAGCGACAATATACAGCCTCGACGTACTCCTTTTCCCATTTGGAACGAGTCTGTTGTTCCATGTCCAGTTCTAACTGTTGCTTTCTGACCTGCACATTGGTACTTAAATCACCTCATTGAATTACTTAGTATTCTTTAGGTTTCCTTGCTGGAAAATAACTTAAACCACCTCTGTTTTTTGATGATAGACCAAGTTATTTACAAACAAATGAATCACATTAATATTATTTATTCCAATAAATTGTAAAAGACAAAAAAGGATTAATGAGAATAATAAAAATCTGGCAATAATACCTCTAAACATAACTTTGAGATTACTGCTCTGGGACATAAAATCCTAAACTGATAAAGTTACTGTTTCCCTCAGTCAGAACTAGAAGACTGAATTTTTTTAAAAAAACCTACAAAATCTACAAAATTCAGTAACAATTTTTTAAATGCAAATATATTTTATATTTTACACATAAGTAGTAGAATGCAAATAAAAATACAAAATTCAATTGTGCTATTAATAAAATTGCTGGAATTCCTCAAAGAAAGATATCAGATAATTCCCATTCATTCACAAATATTTATAGCCCAAGTTACACAGGCAATATTACATTGGATAAAGAAATAAATGTGACATTCCTTCAGTTTTTCCTACCATTGACACAGAATGTCTTTTTTTTTTTTTTCTCTTGTAAATCTCTAGGACATTTTTCTTTATTATTAAGCATAGGTTCCTGTATACAGCAGATTTCAGCATTTTGATTTCATGAGATTTCTCTATTAAATAGTAATTTTTAATAAAAGTAATATTTATTTTAAAGCATTTTACAGTTTACTTCACTTTCTGTTGGAGTATATTTTTTTAAACTTTGTGGCAAGAGAAAGTAAGACAAAATACCTTCTTTTCCTATAGTTGTGTTGCTTGGAAGTGGTTCACATTTAAACTTTATTCTTTCACCTTGGACAATCTGACAAGGACAAATGATTCATATATCAGGAAATACCCTGAACTGCAAGGTGAGGCTCGCACACTTTGTGTAGAGTGTCCTATGGAGGTGACTATAATGGCTATAATACATCATCCGGAAATGGGGTCGCAGAAACAGGGTGAATCCACATCCCAGGAAAAAAGTTTATTTATTCCTGCTGTTTTGATAGGAGCTGCTAGAGGCATTTTTCTAATGGTCCTAATGAGTCTCTGAAGACCTTGCTTCTTGTCTTATTTCTTACAGTACCTAAAAATAGAGGTCAGTATTTTTGCAGCAATAGAGATAGATAAATAACTTCAGGAGTCTTCAACAAACCATGTTAATTTTTTTCTCCCTGAGTGGACTGTAGGAGTTTAAGCTTGTATTCTATGGTTATCCTTAATCTCTTCAGGAAGCACCAACAGTTGATACAAAATATATATAAAATATGCTAAAATTGTGATTCATATCCTTTGGGTCTGAAAGGTACAGTACTTCCTAGCCACGTCCAGAATCATTCAACTATATTTTAGTCCTATCCTCTGCTTGTTTATTTAAGCTCACTTACTACCGTCACCTCTGAACACCAAAGACTGCTCCTTGAGAAAACAATTTTGTTTACTTCAAGAGTATTAACAATATTCTTGGAAATTTTATAATTTTAGAATTTGTGTACTTTGCACATTTATTTTAATAATTCTGTCTGTAGCTGGAAATTATGTTTCATAATTTCTTAAAATTAGAAACAGAAGAGCCTTGGATTTAAATAAGATTGGAACAATACAAGAAGTGACTCTGGGAAACATGTTAAGTTGGATGGGTCACCAGGAATCCTAGCCATTCATTTATCACCGTAGGCCCAAGACTAGAGCATTCCATCCCCAGAGGGATCAGATCCTTAGAAATACCTGCTTAAATCTTCAAATTTACAAAAATTTAATTTGGACAAGAGAGGACAACTCAGTGAAGCTTCTTTAGAGAATAAACAAGTAAAATGATTATAACTTTACATTGAATAACTAGTTTATTTACTTGAGTAGAGACTATGTGTGTGTGTATATATATATATATATATATATAAATTATATTATATATAATATATAATAAAATATATAAATATATAATATATTAAAACAAATATATAATATAATATAATATATCAATATATTATATAATATTATTTATATATAATCAAATATATATTAT
>SJYW01044852.1:123032-143566 GCA_006410735.1 Raphicerus campestris | reverse complement strand
TATATATAATAAAATATATAATACTATATTATTAAAGTAAAATATTTATTTTATATATATTTATTTTTATATAAATATTTTACTTTAATAATATAGTATTATATATTTTATTATATATAAATATGGCTCTGACTGTAAAGCATCTGCCTGCAGTGTGGGAGACCCGGCTTCGATTCCTGGGTCGTGAAGATCCCCTGGAGAAGGAAATGGCAATCCACTCCAGCACTCTTGCCTGGAAAGTCCCATGGACGGAGGAGCCTGGAAGGCTGCAATCCATGGGGTCGCTGAGGGTCGGACACGACTGAGCAACTTCACTTCCACATATTATATATATATTTACATAAACTAAGTGGCTCAGTGACTGTGTCAAGCCACATGGAATTTCTTACAATGTCCCAATGTCCTTTTTTAATTCTGAAAGGACATATTACTAGTCATGTTTCCTCCTTCTTCTGCTCTCTCATCATCTAATTGCCAATCATCTCATCTTTTTCTTGTCTTTGTCTTCTAGATAATTTTCTATATAGTTCATTTTATGTTAAAGGGAGCATGAAAATTACTATTCAAACTTACTAGGGATAATATAAAGACGCATTTTTCAATGTCCACAGAATTTTTTAATACATCAAATAAAACATTTGAGTTCCTCCACCATAAAAAAGAAACAGTGCATAAAAGACAGGGTGTTTTTATTCCTCCCTCATATCAACAAGAGT
Source organism: Raphicerus campestris (assembly GCA_006410735.1). Classification (NCBI taxonomy): domain Eukaryota; kingdom Metazoa; phylum Chordata; class Mammalia; order Artiodactyla; family Bovidae; genus Raphicerus; species Raphicerus campestris. The sequence continues at coordinate 142,850 of SJYW01044852.1, read as the reverse complement.
GGATGTATATTTTACCTTTTAACCATGTGAAATAAATTCATGGATTTTGAAATATGTACTAGGTATTAGTTTATATCTTGAAAGTATATATTAAGTGAGATAAATAGATTTATTTTCAAAGTAAAAAAAGCAAAACTGAGATTCTGTTAAAACCAATCATGAAAAACAAAGACTGCCCCAGCAAAAACTGAAGTAGAGTTAGGAGAGTGTGAACAGTAAACTTCTTATACAATAGCTTATTTTAAGACCCAATTTAGCAATCCAGTAAAGATGTATAATTTGATACCCACCTAAAGTCATTAAAATTTATAAAAATACATATGAAGCAGAAGACTCTGTGTTGAACATGAAAACACAATATGGACAGACATTAAAAAGAAACAAAGATTGTCTTATCTCTAAGTTAATTATGTGATTGGATCCACTGTTGAAAAGTTAGAATGGCATCTCTGAATTTAAAAGTAAAAAGATACAAAAGTGTTTATCTGGAGAAAATTTAGAAACTTAAGATAATTACCTTTGAATTTTCCCCTTGGATACATAACTTGAGAATGGAAATTACATATGAATCTTTTAAAATTTTTTTTTACATTTTATCTATCATTGGGATATACTGAAACTCTCCAAGCTGAATTCCCATGAGCAGTCTGATTATAATAAAGCACGTCTATAACCTCATTTTGGTGACCAGTATCATTTATTTTACTTAACATGGGTGAATAATTTACATTCATGTTCTATATTATTTTAAATAAGTTCATGCTGCAAAAATAATGATTATTATTCTTATTGCCTATGATCATGTGAGTAGTGTATAACTAACTCATAACTCTTCCATTTAGAATCAGTGTCATATAAAATACCTGTAAAGATAATTTGTTATAAGATTTTAAAATATGCTATTTTTCAAACCCCAGGCATTTATCACCTCTGCTAATAAATCTGCAATAACAGGAACATATTTCTCTTCTGTTGTAAATCATTTATAATAATGTTTTATTTTTATTATCTATCAAGTATAAATAGACACCAAGTATTTTCCCCTCATTAATATACCTAAATGATATGATACATTACTGATTATTTCATCACTTTATAATACAAAGTCAGATGCACTCCTCATTTTAATAACATAATGAGAAATTAAATACCTACAATACTGGGTTGGCCAAAATGTTTTCCATAAGATATTGTGTTTAGTCAACCCAATATATTTTAAATGAATAAATTAAAATAGAATATTCACTCTTAGAAGAAGTGAAAATTATGATGGAGGAGAAAAAGACAGTACAAAAACATTTCACTATCAAGATTAAAAGAAGCTGATAAACTAAACAGAAGTGATATATTTAAAAGTCATGGGAAATATTTTGACAGAGTTCTACTTTTAACATACATTTAAAGATGATAAATAAAATATATAGATATAATGCAAACAGTCACATTCTTGAGGTTTTTGTTATGTATTTAGTTGCATCTTTCAGGTCAAGAATTATTTCTGAATTAATGTATAGCTGCATTTTGCTTCACTATTAGCTAAGACCATAACGTCCATAAATGAGAAAAAAAAAAAAATCCATGGAGTTCTTTGTAGGATGGTAGCTAGGAAATTTGTTGTATTGAATGTAGAAGGGAAAGGAATTGTTTACGGTGAACCAAGGGTGTATAAGTAGGAGTAATGGCATGAAATGAAGTGAAAAAGAAAAGCTAGGCTGATCTTCAGATTGATGTCCTAAGTTTATTATGCTATAGACTCTTTCCCAAGGGAAATGGTGAAAGCCCTATTATTTCAGACTCTTAAAATTAACCAAGCAGAATACTACAGGACAGAAAGTAAAAAATAATCATGTATTGTCAGAATCAGATGGAAGAGATGATCTAACAGGTCTTTTTCATCATTAATTTCCATGGTCATTAACTAGAGATTGTGGCTGCAATTAGCAATGTTTAAAGGAAAGTGCAATTTCAATACCACAACTAGCTTCCCTGGAGCTAAAAACCCTGTACCCAATTCAAAGTAAAAACAAGGGAAGGAGGACTGGAGCCAAACCAAACTACAATAAATATACTTAAAAGTGACAAAAGAAGGAAATTCTAATGTTGTCAGTGCTACTACACATGGCTATTTAGTTTTTCTTCTTTATAAAGGAAACTGTGGTGACAGTCCCAGTATTATTCTTTTTCATTCATGCATCTTCTTGATCTATTGATTTATTTTCAAGTTCAGGGATAGTGAGTATTTGGAGAATTTAAGGCTTGACTCTCTAGTTAGCCACTTTCAATTTGTCCAGATCTTCATTCTCTCCATTTGTGTGTTATTTTATCAAGCCATTTCTAAAAGATTCAAAATGCACAAATGAATTCTTAGTAATGTCTGTAAAATTAAACTGCAGAGCAATGGGATCCATGATTTTTAACACACATGACAACCCTACTCACTCTCCATGTGATACTTTTTCTAAGTATTTAATTTTTTTCAGTTATTTGTGAATTGATTTTATTATCTGTTTTATCTTGCCAAAATATGGGAGAAATGAAAAGAAACAGCTCCATATTATTGACTCTAATTTTTAAAAATAATTTTTAAAAGAAGGATATTTGGGCATCATAATTTCTAAAGGTAAATATTTCAGAAATGCAAAATGAACACTGAATTGCAAAGCAGTTTCCCAAGGAAATGACAACCATTTCATATCAGTAACTATGATCACAGAAGTCTATCAAATGCTGTGGAAAGGCAAAAAAAATAATGTAGCTGATTGTACTTTTAGTAAAAAGGAAAAAAAAAAAAACTGGCCACACTTTCCCCCTAGTTCTTCAAATAAAATTATTCTTATGCTTTTGAACTCCACAGTTATTACTAAACCACAGTCTCTTCCCTTACAAACTATGTAGTCTAATGAGCAGGAGAGGATGAAAACATGTACTGAATATAGCACCAACTGTAATCAAGTAGTTTAATAAATACAAATATATGTGACAAGGATTAATTTGCCTGACCGGTTCAGGAACAGAGCCAGTTTGCTAATCTGTAACTCTGTGTGTGTGTGTGTGTGTGTATGTGTGTGTGTGTGTGTGTGTGTGTGTGTGTATGCATGTATACGTGTGTGTGTGTGAGTGTGTGTGGACTGTGAACACATGAAAAAAAAAAAATTCCTGCAAGTAGGGGCAGATGAACAATTACATGGAAAAAATGAAGTATATAACATGTTCAGGGAATAACAATTGTATGCTGACAAAGAGAGGAATTTAGAAGTGAGTGATAAGGAAAAAAGTAGAAACAACAGAACACGGATTCTGAATTCTATGGATTTCATTCATTGGCAATAGAGAGCCATTAAAACATTTTGCTTGTTCATTTGTTTGTTTAGCTGGAGACTACTGAAGTAATATATACATACTGCAAATGTTACTTTGATGGACAAAATCATTAAGAGGAGGTTGCTGGAATCATGGTGATCAGTTAAAAGGCTAATGCAGAAACGCAAACATGAGAGTGAGTGTTTCTCTTTCCCTAAAATTCTTTTGAATTTAATTTGGCCCCCACAATTCTACCAACAAAACTAAATATATTGCCATATCTTAGATAGCTATGAGTATTTCTGTTATGATTCAGAGGAGATCAAATGTAATTAAGTGGAAAGAGATTAAAAAGTTAGTCCAGGTCACTTATAGGAAAACCAGTAGCACAATAATGTTGACAGAATTACATACAACCACAGCTAATTGAATTTTGAAGGGCTATCAAATGGAAGCAGAACTCACCCTAAAGTACTGAATACAAAAATTGGCCCAAGGAATTTTAGCAGCCTTTGTGAACTTAACAGGGCAAGAATAGGATTCAGTGCATTTGTTCAACTAATATCAACCTAGAAAACTGAGAAGCAAAGCTTGGAAAACTGCAGGAGGCATTTTTACTGAAAGCAACATCATTCATTATCAAAAAGGAGCACCTCAAAAATACTTCTGAAAGAAGAAAAATGCATTTTTCTATGTTCACTTTTAGATGCTTCTTTTTTCAGTCATGGCAGGAACATGAGCTTAGCAACATGAACATTCCCCTCATAGACATCATGTGGCTATGGGCACCTTTAACAGAACACTCTTTTAATCATTTTTGAAACCACCTCTATCATTGAGTACTACCTAGGTATGATTTTTTTTTTCAGTTCTACACATTGATGATTTATTTTAAACATTTCAGTTCACCTTTATCACAAACACTGGAACTTTCCCAAAGTCTATTACTACAGAGTCAGCCTTACTGCAGGGAATGTTTAAATATTGTGAGTGATGGTATTTTCATCCATTAGATATTCCTACAATAATTGCTACTGTGATTATCATCAAGCTTAATGTTAAAAATTGTTTATGTAAACTCTCTCTGTGTATCTAAAAGAGAATATACACATTTTCCAAAAAGCTTTCTAGAATTTGCTGGCACCTCATTCACCACAAATGACCTTAAATCCCAAGGCATCAGAGAGCATTAAAGAGAATAATTACAAAAAACTCCTACAAATTTCTCAATACCTGCATATAAACTTCTCTTTACTTGAAAGAAGAAAGTGAAAGTGTTAGTTACTCAGTCATGACTGATTCTTAACCTCATTCATCTTCCTCTCCTTTGTCGCACCTCTATTAGAAGAGATGTTCTGTGTGCATATGGAAGGTGCTAAATTTTATAAGGTGCCCAGAGCTAAAAATAAGAAAGAAGGACAGACATCTTCAAGGACACACACTTCCAAACATGGAATAAAACTGGCCTACTCTATGTGTCTCAACTAATGATGCTCCCCAGTCATCTCTCCTGACTTGTAAATCTTCATGACATGAGAGACAACTGGATTTTGGAACAAGATTATGAAATACTGCACTGGATAAATATATTTCTTTAGCAATTATATATATGTATATATACATATATCTAATGTTTCCATTCGAAATGGATTTGCTGAACTTGACAAAGGCATTATGACTGTTTTTGTCTTTTAATTCTAGCTCTTAGAGCGAAATAAAACCTCCCAAGAGATGCAAGTCATAATCACCTTTGGTTTTTTATTAAGTTACATCCACATGTCTAGGGAACCTGATCACTAAAAGATTCTACTTATACCAGCGTTAATTTGCAAACCAGAAATTGGTTTTTTGATGAGGAAAATGACCTCTCATATTAACTAACTATTCACAGGAGTCAAACTTATCTGTCTGAATTCATGAAACTTTACAGTAAACATTTTCACAAACTATCCTTTTTTGGCAAACATTTTGCATATTTGTTTTATGTTATGAGCTTTGCAAGTGTTTCCTTTACTTCTCCTATGAAGTGGGTATGCTTATTCTAGATAAAAAAAACTAAGGTTGATTCTGATTAGTCTTGGTAATGAAGAGTAAGTCCAAGAAAACACTTAGTAGTTCACCATGACTGGCTTTGCCAACATCACCATAAAGTGAAGCTGCTATGGTATAGCAGTGGGTCATAGATATCCTCCAGGCATCCCAGGTGACACAGTAGGTAAATAATCCATCTGCTAATGCAGGAGACTCAAAAGATCAAGTTTAATCCCTGGGTCAGGAAGATTCCCTGTANCAAAATGAACACTGAATTGCAAAGCAGTTTCCCAAGGAAATGACAACCATTTCATATCAGTAACTATGATCACAGAAGTCTATCAAATGCTGTGGAAAGGCAAAAAAATGATGTAGCTGATTGTACTTTTAGTAAAAAGGAAAAAAAAAAAAAACTGGCCACATTTTCCCCCTAGTTCTTCAAATAAAATTATTCTTATGCTTTTGAACTCCACAGTTATTACTAAACCACAGTCTCTTCCCTTACAAACTACGTAGTCTAATGAGCAGGAGAGGATGAAAACATGTACTGAATACAGCACCAACTGTAATCAAGTAGTTTAATAAATACAAATATATGTGACAAGGATTAATTCACCTGACCGATTCAGGAACAGAGCCAGTTTGCTAATCTGTAACTGTGTGTGTGTGTGTGTGTGTGTGTGTGTGTGTGTGTGTATGCATGCATACGTGTGTGTGTGTGAGTGTGTGTGGACTGTGAACACATGAAAAAAAAAATTCCTGCAAGTAGGGGCAGATGAACAATTACATGGAAAAAATGAAGTATATAACATGTTCAGGGAATAACAATTGTATGCTGACAAAGAGAGGAATTTAGAAGTGAGTGATAAGGAAAAAAGTAGAAACAACAGAACACGGATTCTGAATTCTATGGATTTCATTCATTGGCAATAGAGAGCCATTAAAACATTTTGCTTGTTCATTTGTTTGTTTAGCTGGAGACTACTGAGGTAATATATACATACTGCAAATGTTACTTTGATGGACAAAATCATTAAGAGGAGGTTGCTGGAATCATGGTGATCAGTTAAAAGGCTAATGCAGAAACGCAAACATGAGAGTGAGTGTTTCTCTTTCCCTAAAATTCTTTTGAATTTAATTTGGCCCCCACAATTCTACCAACAAAACTAAATATATTGCCATATCTTAGATAGCTATGAGTATTTCTGTTATGATTCAGAGGAGATCAAATGTAATTAAGTGGAAAGAGATTAAAAAGTTAGTCCAGGTCACTTATAGGAAAACCAGTAGCACAATAATGTTGACAGAATTACATACAACCACAGCTAATTGAATTTTGAAGGGCTATCAAATGGAAGCAGAACTCACCCTAAAGTACTGAATACAAAAATTGGCCCAAGGAATTTTAGCAGCCTTTGTGAACTTAACAGGGCAAGAATAGGATTCAGTGCATTTGTTCAACTAATATCAACCTAGAAAACTGAGAAGCAAAGCTTGGAAAACTGCAGGAGGCATTTTTACTGAAAGCAACATCATTCATTATCAAAAAGGAGCACCTCAAAAATACTTCTGAAAGAAGAAAAATGCATTTTTCTATGTTCACTTTTAGATGCTTCTTTTTTCAGTCATGGCAGGAACATGAGCTTAGCAACATGAACATTCCCCTCATAGACATCATGTGGCTATGGGCACCTTTAACAGAACACTCTTTTAATCATTTTTGAAACCACCTCTATCATTGAGTACTACCTAGGTATGATTTTTTTTTCAGTTCTACACATTGATGATTTATTTTAAACATTTCAGTTCACCTTTATCACAAACACTGGAACTTTCCCAAAGTCTATTACTACAGAGTCAGCCTTACTGCAGGGAATGTTTAAATATTGTGAGTGATGGTATTTTCATCCATTAGATATTCCTACAATAATTGCTACTGTGATTATCATCAAGCTTAATGTTAAAAATTGTTTATGTAAACTCTCTCTGTGTATCTAAAAGAGAATATACACATTTTCCAAAAAGCTTTCTAGAATTTGCTGGCACCTCATTCACCACAAATGACCTTAAATCCCAAGGCATCAGAGAGCATTAAAGAGAATAATTACAAAAAACTCCTACAAATTTCTCAATACCTGCATATAAACTTCTCTTTACTTGAAAGAAGAAAGTGAAAGTGTTAGTTACTCAGTCATGACTGATTCTTAACCTCATTCATCTTCCTCTCCTTTGTCGCACCTCTATTAGAAGAGATGTTCTGTGTGCATATGGAAGGTGCTAAATTTTATAAGGTGCCCAGAGCTAAAAATAAGAAAGAAGGACAGACATCTTNTATTTTGGGCTCCAAAATCACTGCAGATGGTGATTGCAGCCATGAAATTAAAAGACACATACTCCTTGAAAGAAAAGTTATGACCAACCTAGATAGCATATTCAAAAGCAGAGACATTACTTTGCTGGCTAAGGTCCATCTAGTCAAGGCTATGGTTTTTCCTGTGGTCATGTATGGATATGAAAGTTGGAAGTGAAGAAGGCTGAGCACCGAAGAATTGATGCTTTTGAATTGTGGTGTTGGAGAAGACTCTTGAGAGTCCTTAGGACTGCAAGGAGATCCACCAGTCTGTCCTAAAGGAGACCAGTTAGTTCAGTAAGTTCAGTTGCTTAGTCATGTCCGACCCTGTGACCTCATGAATCTTAGCACGCCAGGCCTCCCTGTCCAGCACCAGCTCCCGAAGTTCACTCACACTCACGTCCATCGAGTCAGTGATGCCATCCAGCCATCATCCTCGGTCGTCCCATTCTCCCCCTGCCCCCAATCCCTCGCAGCATCAGGGTATTTTCCAATGAGTCAGCTCTTCATATGAGGTGGCCAAAGTACTGGAGTTTCAGCTTTAGCATCATTCCTTTCAAAGAACACCCAGGACAGATCTCCTTTACAATGGACTGGTTGGACCTCCTTGCATTTCAAGGGACTCTCAAGAGTCTTCTCCAACACCACTGTTCAAGAGCATCAATTCTTTGTTGCTAGCTTTCTTCACAGTCCAACTCTCACATCCATACATAACTACTGGTAAAATCATAGCCTTTACTAGACAGACCTTTGTTGGCAAATTAGTGACTCTGCTTTTGAATATGCTATCTAAATTGGTCATAACTTTCCTTCCAAGGAGTAAGCATCTTTTAATTTCATGGCTGCAATCACCATCTGCAGTGATTTTGGAGCCCCAGTAAACAGTCTGACACTGTTTTGACTGTTTTCCCATCTATTTCCCATAAAGTGATGGGACCATATGCCATGATCTTCATTTTCTGAATGTTGAGCTTTAAGCCAACTGTTTCACTCTCCTCTTTTACTTTCATCAAGAGCCTTTTTAGTTCTTATTCACTTCCTGCCATAAGAGTCGTGTCCTGTGCATATCTGAGGTTACTTATATTTCTCTCGGCAATCTTGACTCCAGCTTGTGCTTCTTCCAGCCCAGTGTTTCTCATGATGTACTCTGTATATAAGTTAAATAAGCAGGGTGACAATATACAGTCTTGACGTACTCCTTTTCCTATATAGAACGAGTCTGTTGTTCCATGTCCAGTTCTAATTCTTGCTTCCTGACCTGCATATAGTTTTCTCAAGAGGCAGGTCAGGTAGTCTGGTATTCCCATCTCTTTCAGAATTTTCCACAGTTTATTGTGATCCACACAGTCAAAGGCTTTGGCATAGTCAATAAAGCAGAAATAGAGGTTTTTCCGGAACTCTCTTGCTTTTTCGATGATCCAACGGATGTTGAAAATTTGAACTCTGATTCCTCTGCTTTTTCTAAAGCCAGCTTGAACATCTGGAATTTCTTCACCTATTGCTGAAGCCTGGCTTGGAGAATTTTGAGCATTACTTTACTAATGTGTGAGATGAATGCAACTGTGTGGTAGTTTGAGCATTCTTTGGCATTGTCTTTGGAGGAGAGGTCTGACAGAGTGTGTTCCACTGGAGATTGAATGGTAACTCACTTCAGTATTCTTGCCTTGGGACTCCCATGAACAGTATGAAAAGAGATGTGTATAAGAGACAGNCACAGGAGTCAGACACAACTTAGTGCCTAAACAACAACACAACAATGGCATCCTTATTGCAAACAGTGGTGACTGTCAGCCTGCTAAATGAGAAAACACTAGGACTCTCAATTATGAAATACTATCAATAACCTCAAATATGCAGATGACACCACCTTTATGGCAGAAAGTGAAGAGGAACTAAAAAGCCTCTTGATGAAAATGAAAGAGGAGAGTGAAAAGGTTGGCTTAAATCTCAATATTCAGAAAACGAAGATTATGCATCCAGTCCCATCACTTCATGGGAAATAGAGGGGGAAACAGTGTCAGACTTTATTATTTTGGGCTCCAAAATCACTGCAGATGGTGATTGCAGCCATGAAATTAAAAGACACATACTCCTTGAAAGAAAAGTTATGACCAACCTAGATAGCATATTCAAAAGCAGAGACATTACTTTGCTGGCTAAGGTCCATCTAGTCAAGGCTATGGTTTTTCCTGTGGTCATGTATGGATATGAAAGTTGGAAGTGAAGAAGGCTGAGCACCGAAGAATTGATGCTTTTGAATTGTGGTGTTGGAGAAGACTCTTGAGAGTCCTTAGGACTGCAAGGAGATCCACCAGTCTGTCCTAAAGGAGACCAGTTAGTTCAGTAAGTTCAGTTGCTTAGTCATGTCCGACCCTGTGACCTCATGAATCTTAGCACGCCAGGCCTCCCTGTCCAGCACCAGCTCCCGAAGTTCACTCACACTCACGTCCATCGAGTCAGTGATGCCATCCAGCCATCATCCTCGGTCGTCCCATTCTCCCCCTGCCCCCAATCCCTCGCAGCATCAGGGTATTTTCCAATGAGTCAGCTCTTCATATGAGGTGGCCAAAGTACTGGAGTTTCAGCTTTAGCATCATTCCTTTCAAAGAACACCCAGGACAGATCTCCTTTACAATGGACTGGTTGGACCTCCTTGCATTTCAAGGGACTCTCAAGAGTCTTCTCCAACACCACTGTTCAAGAGCATCAATTCTTTGTTGCTAGCTTTCTTCACAGTCCAACTCTCACATCCATACATAACTACTGGTAAAATCATAGCCTTTACTAGACAGACCTTTGTTGGCAAATTAGTGACTCTGCTTTTGAATATGCTATCTAAATTGGTCATAACTTTCCTTCCAAGGAGTAAGCATCTTTTAATTTCATGGCTGCAATCACCATCTGCAGTGATTTTGGAGCCCCAGTAAACAGTCTGACACTGTTTTGACTGTTTTCCCATCTATTTCCCATAAAGTGATGGGACCATATGCCATGATCTTCATTTTCTGAATGTTGAGCTTTAAGCCAACTGTTTCACTCTCCTCTTTTACTTTCATCAAGAGCCTTTTTAGTTCTTATTCACTTCCTGCCATAAGAGTCGTGTCCTGTGCATATCTGAGGTTACTTATATTTCTCTCGGCAATCTTGACTCCAGCTTGTGCTTCTTCCAGCCCAGTGTTTCTCATGATGTACTCTGTATATAAGTTAAATAAGCAGGGTGACAATATACAGTCTTGACGTACTCCTTTTCCTATATAGAACGAGTCTGTTGTTCCATGTCCAGTTCTAATTCTTGCTTCCTGACCTGCATATAGTTTTCTCAAGAGGCAGGTCAGGTAGTCTGGTATTCCCATCTCTTTCAGAATTTTCCACAGTTTATTGTGATCCACACAGTCAAAGGCTTTGGCATAGTCAATAAAGCAGAAATAGAGGTTTTTCCGGAACTCTCTTGCTTTTTCGATGATCCAACGGATGTTGAAAATTTAAACTCTGATTCCTCTGCTTTTTCTAAAGCCAGCTTGAACATCTGGAATTTCTTGGTTCGCCTATTGCTGAAGCCTGGCTTGGAGAATTTTGAGCATTACTTTACTAGTGTGTGAGATGAATGCAACTGTGTGGTAGTTTGAGCATTCTTTGGCATTGTCTTTGGAGGAGAGGTCTGACAGAGTGTGTTCCACTGGAGATTGAATGGTAACTCACTTCAGTATTCTTGCCTTGGGACTCCCATGAACAGTATGAAAAGGCAAAATGATAGGATACTTATAGAGAAACTCTCCAGGTCAGTAGCTGCCCAATATGTTACTGGAGATCAGTGGAGAAATAACTCCAGAAAAAAACAAAAGGATGGAGCCAAAGCAAAAACAATACCCAGCTGTGGATGTGACTGTAGATAGAAGCAATGTCCAATGCTATAAAGAGCAATATTGCCTAGGAACCTGGAGTGTTAGGTCCATGAATCAAGGCAAATTGGAAGTAGTCAAACAAGAGATGGCAAGAGTGAACGTCAAAATTCTAGTAATCAGCGAACTAAAATGGACCGGAATGGGTGAATTTAATTCTGATGACCAGTATATCTACTATTTCAGGCAGGAATCCCTTAGAAGAAATGGAGTAGCCATCATGGTCAACAAGAGTCCAAAGTGCAGTACTTGGATGCAATCTCAAAAACGACAGAATGATCTCTGTTCTTTTCCAAGGCAAACCATTCAATATCACAGTAATCCAAGTCTATGCCCTAACCAGTGATGCTGAAGAAGCTGAAGTTCAACGGTTCTATGAAGACCTACGAGAGTCCTGGGTATTCATTATAAGGACTGATGCTGAAGTTGCAACTTCAATACTTTGGCCACTTGATACAAAGAGCTGACTCATTTGAAAAGACCCTGATGCTGGGTAAGATTGAGGGTGGGAGAAGAAGGGGATGACAGAGGATGAAATTGTTGGATGGCATCACCCACTCAGTGGACATGTGTTTTTGTAATTTCTGAGAGTTGGTGATGGACAGGGACGCCTGGTGTGCTGCGGTTCATGGGGTTGCAAAGGGTTGGCCACGACTAAGTGACTGAAGTGACTGAAGCCTCCTTGAACAGTGATGGAGAGTGCTTAAACCCTTGTACAGAAAGTAGACCAATTCAGCTCTAGGGCTGCAGACAACTACTTTTCAGAGGACCTAAGAGAATGAGTAAAATGGAGAAAATGATACCTGGGAAAAAAACAGCCCCACCTCAATTTTGGTACTATTATGTCTTCTGTTATCTGCTCAGACATCCAGAAAAATACAAATTACAAATGACACAGAGAAGAAATATAACACATTAATAATCTGAAAAAAAAATTTTAGTGCAGAAAATCCTGAATTTGCCCCCCCCCCAAAAAAAAACCCCTTAAACTCTTGCTACTTACTGTGACCGAGGAACAAGAATCATCAACATCTCCTAGGAACTTGTTGGAGATGCAGAAGACTCAGGCCCCACCTCAGACCTACTAAATCAGAATCTGAATTTTAACAGAATTCCTNCCAAAAAAAAACCTTAAACTCTTGCTACTTACTGTGACTGAGGAACAAGAATCATCAACATCTCCTAGGAACTTGGAGATGCAGAAGACTCAGGCCCCACCTCAGACCTACTAAATCAGAATCTGAATTTTAACAGAATCCCTAGGTGAACATGTATACATGTCAGGCTTAAGAAGCATAAACTTATTTCACAAGAGGGCAAAATATTAGCAACAAATTCACCAGACAAACACAGTATTTCTGTTCTGAGGCTGTGCAAGGGATTAGGGGTCAAATGCTGCCTTAGTAACTTTAACTTCATCCTGTTTTATTGTTCAACTAGAAGCAAGTGATGTAAAATTACAGCAATAAGGTTTGAAATAAAGAAGATGGAAAGAACACAGATGTTAGAAAAACATTTAGAAGTATAAATTTATAAAGATTACGATTTTTGAAACCTTTCTGTTGATTCAGTCTATCTTAAAATAAAAAGCAAAATAATGATAATGTATGACAAAAATAAGAAAATTAATATCATTTGCCATCTAACAAAAAAGTACATGAAAATGAGTAATTCTTTTATTATCCTTGGGAACTAACTTTTCCATATAGGAGATAAACTCTTCAGATGTAAGATTTAAGATACTAGATTAAAAGAAAAACAGAATCCAAAATCTCCATGAAATCCTAAATTTGAATTTGAAATATTGCTTTGAACTCTTGGTGTATGTCTTTAAAATGCAATATTCTTTAGATATAACACCTAAGTGCAATGTATGATTCTAACTTGGATCATAGGCTGGAAAATAACTGCTATGTAAGATTGATAATTAGTTGAAATTAGAATAACTGTACTAGCAAAGGTTGAATATGAGGTATATTTTAAAGAACACTATTTTATCAATATTCTAATGTGATATCTCTAGAATCATTATCTATGCTAACATTCATATTCCTAAGAGACATATGGTGAGTCTAGGGAATTTAAAAAATATGTTGCCATATGTGAAAGTAAGGATGCTGTCAAAGATAACTGGAGTTGCATCATAAGCTCCCTTGAAAAATTTCCCAGAAGGCCAAAGGTGGAAAAATGTGAGTATTGACAAAAATAAACACTACAGGGTATTGAAACACATATATCTAATTGAGTTTATCAAGATACATATATACATGTATAGATTATATGTATCTTGACAAAGATAATAGGTAACCAACAAATTATTGAGCACATGTTTCTGTCTATGTAAATACTGCAGCTAATTAAAAAAATTATAGAAGATTACCATTTCAAAAACTCCTAATGAAATCCTAAATTTAGGCAATGATAATCAATGACCATGGGAATCATGAAAGCAAAGACAACTAGCTAATTTGTACCTACTGATGGAAATAATAATCCACCTATGACACATTCTTGCCAAAAATATCTAGCCTGAATCTGATTCTAGTTCCAAGAAAGAAAGAAAGGCAGTAGGGAGAGGGAGGGAGGGTTGGTGGAAGGGGAAAAAGAAATAAAGCAAAAGAAGGAAGGAAAGAAAAGAAAATGAAATGAAGGAAAGGGAAGAAAAGCAAAAGAGAGAGAAACGTAGGGATGGAGATGATGAACAATAGAATGAAAAGGAACACTTCTTTTAAGTACTTGCTATGTGCTCATAGATAACTAGAATTGCCTGCATTACCTACATAGCAAAAGTTTTGTTACTATATTTACACAATAATGTCCCTTTTGATAATATTTTTCTAATGTCTGCTTCCCAGGTAAGTGCTAGAGGTAAAGGACCCACCTGTCAATGCAGGAGACATAAGAGGTTCCATCCCTGGGTCTGGAAGATCCCCTGAAGTAGGAAATGGCACTGTATCTCCAGTATTATTGCCTGGAAAATTCCATGGGCAGAGCATCCTGGAGGGCTACAGTCTACAGGGTTGCAAAAGAGTCGGACATGACTGAAGCAACTTAACACAATGTCTAGATTTTTAAGGCACCTTTAGATTTTCACATGTTCTCATATGCAGTCAAGTTGAACAAGCTGCAATTTTTGGGAACTTTATTTTATATTTTCAATATAATTAAAAAATTTTTTTTCAACTGTTAAACAGTAAGCACTTGTAAACAAAGGACCAACAACAGCAAGAGTAACAACAAAATCAATACTAGGAGTTCAGTTCAGTTCAGTCGCTCAGTAGTGTTCGACTCTTTGCGACCCCATGAATCACAGCACGCCAGGCCTCCCTGTCCATCACCATCTCCCAGAGTTCACTCAAACTCAGTTCCATCAAATCGGTGATGCCATCCAGCCATCTCATCCTCTGTTGTCCCCTTCTTCTCCTGCCCCCAATCCCTCCCAGCATCAGAGTCTTCTCCACTGAGTCAACTCTTCACATGTGGTGGCCAAAGTACTGGAGTTTCAGCTTTAGCATCATACCTTCCAAAGAACACACAGGGCTGATCTCCTTTAGAATGGACTGGTTGGATCTCCTTGCAGTCCAGGGGATTCTCAAGAGTCTTTTCCAACACTACACAGAAAGATAATGTTTGAGATTTTAGTCATGGAACTGAAAGAGGAAACTGTAAAAGGTCTTCAGAAACAACAGATGTCATAAACAGTGTGATGAGTATTATAACTAATATTAAAAACAGATCAAGCTTGGATGTTCAATAGAGATAAAATATAAAATATTTGATTGAAATTTTATAGAGAAATGTTATGAATTTTAATTCTCTTCTTTCATGAATTTTCACAAATGTAGCTAGTACTCAGTTTAAGAAATGAAAAATAAGCAGGACCCTAGAAGCCTTTTTCCTGGGACTGATGAAAGTTAAGAACCAAAAAGGAAAAGATGGTGTTACCTTTTGTACAAGAGAAAGAAGAAAAAGTATAGAAGAGAGAAGAAAAGGAGAAGATGGAAAGAAGAAAGGGAAGGAGGTGGGGAAAGAAAGAGTTGGTCATGGGAGACCTGAGAGAAAACAACATTTTCCTATCCACCCTGAAAGTGAAGTGCAAATCATTCAGTCTTGTCCAGCTCTTTGTGACTCCATGGACTATACAGTGCATGGAATTCTTCAGGCCAAAATATTGGAGTGGGTAGCCATTCCTTTTGCCAGGGGATCCTCCCAACCAAGGGATTGAACCCAGTTTTCCTACATTGCAGGCAGATTCTTAACCAGCTGAGCCACCAAGGAAGCAGCTGAGCCACCAGGGAATCCACCCTGAGGACTTGAAAAACTTCATTTCTCAGGGAGTGGAGAGAGGATTTGAATTGGCTGTTTCCATCTCTGCCCAAGGTTCTCTGTAGATGCAGTACGAGCAGTGTCTGTGGCTGGAGGAACACACAGAACAGATCTGTTCAGACTTGCCTCATATCCCAGATTGACTAGGAAAAGATGCCAGTGGATGTGAGGGCCAGAGGGCTAGAATGGAGCTGGAGTGAACATCCAGCACCAGTGCCTGGGGACAGCATCTTGAGTCTTACCACAATTGGGAGCTCTGGAAACATATTCAATAGCTTCAGGAGGAGGAGGCCAAGTTGGATCCGGAGATGAAAGAGCAACTGGGGCACAACAGATTGAGTAAGCAGGGCTTGGATGCAGGCATCAGGAAGCTGCCAGAGGACTGCCTGGTAGAAGTATGTGAGACCATCAGTGTTTTAAAGGGGAGGATCTCAGAGTTGCCGTGGAGTGTGATGAACTGGGACGTACAGATGAAGCTCCTATAGTCTGAGAAGCAGAAGCTGAAGGACCAGCTGGACTTGCAGCAAGTGTGTGTATATATATATGTACTGAAACTGAAGTCACTCAGTCATGTCCGACTCTTTGTGACCCCATGGACTGTAGCCTAAGAGGCTCCTCCATCCATGGGATTTCCCAAGCAAGAGTACTGGAGTGAGTTGCCATTTCCTTCTCCAGGGAATCTTCCCGACCCAGGGATGGAAACTGGGTCTCCCTCATGCAGCCAGAAGCTTTAAGGTCTGAGCTACCAGGCAAGCCCTATATATATATGGCAGGAAGCTATTCAGAAAATCTAGGAATTCCAGACCAGTCAAGATGTGAGGACAGACCAGAAGCAGAGGATTAAGGATTTGGAGCAGAGGTTCCCATGGGAGCAGGATGGAACCATGCTGAGGAACAGGAAGTGTGAGCCACACGGCTGCTCGAGATGTTGGGGAGATGGATGAACCAAAGGAAGAGAAGCCTCCTTTCAGGAGATATGGGAAACCATCCAACTATCTGCCCCTGGGAGAACCAGAGGGGCTGCAGTGAAGCCTGGGACATCAGGAGAAGATGCCAGGAAATCTGATGAACTTGTAGCTAGAAGGCGAGGCAGCTGGCCAAGCTGCAAAGCTGGGCAAGACTGGACCAGACCTTGGACTTGAATATTAGGATCCAGGATGCAGNCCCCTGGGAGAACCAGAGGGGCTGCAGTGAAGCCTGGGACATCAGGAGAAGATGCCAGGAAATCTGATGAACTTGTAGCTAGAAGGCGAGGCAGCTGGCCAAGCTGCAAAGCTGGGCAAGACTGGACCAGACCTTGGACTTGAATATTAGGATCCAGGATGCAGTCCCAGGTGAGTCTTTCGTGCTGCAGCAGAGAGAGCTTGCCTTGGATGACAGGAACAGCTCCATCACCAGCAGCGCCCCAGTCTGGAAATGGTCAGGCAGCTGCTAAAAGTGGTGGAGAGAAAGAAGCAGGAGACCCAGGAGATGGGGCCCAGAGAACAGACCCTGTCCTGCGGTTGAAAAGGGTGAGGAAGACGAGGTCCAGGGAGTTGACTTGGAGAGCCAGAGAGCAGAGCAGGTGAGGAACAGCATCCCGCATTCTTGACCCAGACTCTGTGCAGTCTCCTTCTGGGGTGCATTGCTGTTCCTCGGGTTCCCTGCCTTTGCCTCTGAGCGGCTCCCTTCCACTTTCCTGTCTGCACTTGCGCTGAACCCTGCGTGTGGAAGGGCTGCTGTCTGAAGCTGCTAAGGGAACAGCTCATTGCCAAGCCGGCTGTCATCGTGTAGATGCTTCACAACATCAGAAGTGTTAATACTTGCTGCGAGACAGTGGATACAGGTCTATTTTTGATGCTGTGACTTAAAATTAGGAACTTGGGAAATGGTATTAATTGTCTTTCTCTCTCGACAGTTAAGAGAGTCACGGCTCAGTGGCTTAGAACAGGAAGGTGAGCAGTGATGGGGGCAGGTGCCCAGGCTTTAGACAGGACTTTGCCTTAGCATTGGATGTGGCTTGGGGAGCCCCATCTTCCTTTTTCAGATCTTTGGAATTTCTCTAGACTTGGTTGATTGTGCACCCCATTGTAAAAAATTTTGCAGTATGCCTGACAATATGTGCATATTCATTTTAAAAGCACATGTGAGACCCATGGTCCATAATTAAATATTAAATACATTTATTTTGAAAGATTTTTGCAAACAAAATTTAAAAAAATAAAAAAATCAGTTTTCATTTTTTAAATTGAAGTATAATTGACATACAGAATTATATTAGGTTCAGCAGTAAATATAATGATTTTTTATTTCTATTTGTTTTGAAATGATACCACATTTCAAGTCTAGTTAACATGAGTCACCACACATAGTTAAAGTTACTTTTTTTTTCTTATGATGAGAACTTTTAAGAATTCTTCTCTTAGCAACTTTCCAATATACAATATAGTAGTATTAGCTATAGTCATCATGGTGTTCTTTACATTCCCAATGACTTAGAAATTTTGTAACACAAAAGTAATCAATTAGAAACCTTCACCCATTGTGCCCAGCCACCAGCCCCTATCCCCCCTGTCCCTGGCAACCAAGAGTCAGTTTTCTGTATCCATGGCTTTGCTTTTTTGGATTATCTTTAGATTCCAGTTATGAGAGACTATACAGTATTTATCTTTGTCTGACTTATTTCACTTGGCATAATGCTCTCGAGATCCATCCATGTTGTCACAANCTGTGAGTATGGTTTCAGTGTGTCTGCTCTCTTATAACACTTACCATCTTACTTGGGTTTCTCTTACCTTGGTAGTGGGGTATCTCTCTGTTGATTCAACTTCCAGTATAAAATGCTAAAATTCTGAAATAAGTTTTATAATGTTTCAGCATGTCAGACTTGGCAATCAACACCATTTTAATGTGTCTACTATTTGTCTTATATGTCTAGTAAATACTCATGGGTCCTAAATGCTGAGTCTATTACTATGTAACAGCCAGTTATATTTCTAAAACAGCTATTTTCCTAGTATTTCTAAAGTTCCACTGATCTAAACACCCAAGCACATTCCTTAGTGCAAGCAGATATTTGTTGATATTTCACAAATCCTGAATTGTTACAAGCACCTTTACAATCCATGATGGCAACTCTGCTTTTATAAGTAATAAACCACACACAATTTTATTTTCAGGGAAAGTATGGAAAGTAGGAGGGTGAATAAACTGACAAGATGGTCTCATTTACTCAAGTGATAACCTTGAAATAAACTAGAAATGTACCTTAATGAATTGATCTAAACTGTGGAAATAGTGTTGTATCTGTGGTTTTGAATTCCTTCCCGTGACATGATATAACAAAGTCTGTGTATACCTGAAAATCTGTTTAATACAATAAGAAGGGGGGTTAAACTTCTCTATCCACTTGAAAGATATTTCCTCAGAAGTCTATATATTGTAAATCTTTCTTTTCTAAAATCCATTTATAATTTTCAGTAAGACAAAACCATTCAAAACACTTATTACAATGGGGAATTTTAACTCCCTCATTTTTTGCTACTTTTTATGAAGCTGAAAATTAACACTATCTATCTTTCAACTCACTTTTATAAAACTGAAAATATCTTCAAAAATCTATACAAATGGTTTAAGCTTGTATAATAGTCCATTATGCCTAGGGATTACATAATAAATTTTATTGATAATAAATTACATCATAATTAATGATACCAGAGTGAGCTCAAGAAAATAAAACTAGATTTTACCAATTTGATTTCTCTTTGCTAACAAACTGTTAAACATATATTTATAATTTTTAGATAAATATTGGCTGTTTTCTTGTTTCATATATATGTTTATAAAATACCACACTGGAAACAGCATGCATATGATTGGTTTACAGCCTATTATAACTTCTAATTCTGGCTATATAAGGGCATAACTGCATTT
>SJYW01044852.1:106185-122684 GCA_006410735.1 Raphicerus campestris | reverse complement strand
TTTGCATTGATTGCTGAAGAAGGCTTTCTTATCCCTTCTTGCTATTCTTTGGAACTCTGCATTCAGATGCTTATTTCTTTCATTTTCTCCTTTGTTTTTCACTTGTCTTCTTTTCACAGCTATTTCTAAAGCTTTCCCAGACAGCCATTTTGCTTTTTTTGCATTTCTTTTCCACGGGGATGGTCTTGATCCCTGTCTCCTGTACAATTTCACGAACCTCATTCCATAGTTCATCAGGTACTCTATCTATCAGATCTAGGCCCTTAAATCTATTTCTCACTTCCACTGTATAATCATAAGGGATTTGACTTAGGCCATACCTGAATGGTCTAGCGGTTTTCCATACGTTCTTCAATTTGAGTCTGAATTTGGTAATAAGGAATTCATGATCTGAGTCATAGTCAGCTCTTGGTCTTTGTTTTTTGTTGACTGTATACAGCTTCTCCATCTTTGGCTCTAAAGAATGTAATCAATCTGATTTCAGTGTTGACCATTTGGTGATGTCCATGTGTAGAGTCTTTGCTTGTGTTGCTGGAAGAGGGTGTTTGCTATGACCAGTGCATTTTCTTCGCAAAACTCTTAGTCTTTGCCTTGCTTCATTCTACATACCAAGGCTAAGTTTACCTGTTACTCCAGGTGTTTCTTGACTTCCTACTTTTGAATTCCAGTCCCCTATATTGAAAAGGACATCGTTTTTGAGTGTTAGTTCTAAAAGATCCTGTAGATCTTCATAAAACCATTCAACTTCAGCTTCTTCAGCGTTACTGGTTGGGCATAGACTTGGAGTACCATGATATTGAATGATTTGCCTTGGAAACAAACAGAGATCATTCTGTCATTTCTGAGATTGCATCCAAGTACTGCATTTCAGACTCTTTTGTTGACCATGATAGCTACTCCATTTCTTCTAAGGGATTCCTGCCCACAGTAGTAGATATAATGGTCATCTGAGTTAAATTCACCCATTCCAATCCATTTTAGTTCGCTGATTCCTAGAATGTCGATGTTCACTCTTGCCATCTCTTGTTTGACCACTTCTAATTTGCCTTGATTCATGGACCTGACATTCCAGGATCCTATGCGATATTGCTTTTTACTGCATTGGACCTTGCTTCTATCATCAGTTACATCCACAGATGGGTATTGTTTTTGCTTTGACTCCATCCCTTCATTCTTTTTGGAGTCATTTCTCCACTGATCACCAGTAGCATATCGGGCACCTACTGACCTGAGGAGTTCCTCCTTCAGTATCCTATCATTTTGTCTTTTCATACTCTTCATGGAGTTCACACAGCCAGAATACTGAAGCTGTTTGCCATTCCCTTCTCCAGTGGAGCAAACTCTGTCAGACCTCTCCACCTTGACCCACCCATCTTGGTTGGCCCTGCAAGCATGGCTTGGTTTCATTGAGTTAGACAAGGCTGTGTTCCTAGTATGATTAGATTGACTATATTTCTGTGAGTATGGTTTCAGTGTGTCTGCTCTCTTATAACACTTACCATCTTACTTGGGTTTCTCTTACCTTGGTAGTGAGGTATCTCTCTGTTGATTCAACTTCCAGTATAAAATGCTAAAATTCTGAAATAAGTTTTATAATGTTTCAGCATGTCAGACTTGGCAATCAACACCATTTTAATGTGTCTACTATTTGTCTTATATGTCTAGTAAATACTCATGGGTCCTAAATGCTGAGTCTATTACTATGTAACAGCCAGTTATATTTCTAAAACAGCTATTTTCCTAGTATTTCTAAAGTTCCACTGATCTAAACACCCAAGCACATTCCTTAGTGCAAGCAGATATTTGTTGATATTTCACAAATCCTGAATTGTTACAAGCACCTTTACAATCCATGATGGCAACTCTGCTTTTATAAGTAATAAACCACACACAATTTTATTTTCAGGGAAAGTATGGAAAGTAGGAGGGTGAATAAACTGACAAGATGGTCTCATTTACTCAAGTGATAACCTTGAAATAAACTAGAAATGTACCTTAATGAATTGATCTAAACTGTGGAAATAGTGTTGTATCTGTGGTTTTGAATTCCTTCCCGTGACATGATATAACAAAGTCTGTGTATACCTGAAAATTTGTTTAATACAATAAGAAGGGGGGTTAAACTTCTCTATCCACTTGAAAGATATTTCCTCAGAAGTCTATATATTGTAAATCTTTCTTTTCTAAAATCCATTTATAATTTTCAGTAAGACAAAACCATTCAAAACACTTATTACAATGGGGAATTTTAACTCCCTCATTTTTTGCTACTTTTTATGAAGCTGAAAATTAACACTATCTATCTTTCAACTCACTTTTATAAAACTGAAAATATCTTCAAAAATCTATACAAATGGTTTAAGCTTGTATAATAGTCCATTATGCCTAGGGATTACATAATAAATTTTATTGATAATAAATTACATCATAATTAATGATACCAGAGTGAGCTCAAGAAAATAAAACTAGATTTTACCAATTTGATTTCTCTTTGCTAACAAACTGTTAAACATATATTTATAATTTTTAGATAAATATTGGCTGTTTTCTTGTTTCATATATATGTTTATAAAATACCACACTGGAAACAGCATGCATATGATTGGTTTACAGCCTATTATAACTTCTAATTCTGGCTATATAAGGGCATAACTGCATTTCTTTTTTTCTTTTCTTTTCTTTTTTTTTTTTTTTTTTTACTATATTCCACAAAGTTAAAATTGGCCTTCATTATAGATCCTTTAAGAAGCACATTTCTATTCCACTGGAGTCCAAAGTAGAAGCGAATTCAAATGGATTCTACCCTGTTCCCTTCTTTGGAGAACTAACATTCCATTTTATGTACCATTACACAAAATGATGCCCAAGTTCTCTCAATCTCTATTCTATTAAGCTTGAGAATTCATTAAATATTAATGCACTGAGATAAGCTCTCTAGACTCAATGGCTTTCAAGAGACAGAGGTTCAATCCCTGGGTCAAGAAGTTCTCCTGGAGTAGACAATGGCAACCTATTCCAGTATCCTTGCCTGGAAAATCCCATGGACAAAAGATTCTGGTGGACTACAGTCCATAGCGTGGCAAAGAGTCCGACACTACTGAAGCAACGTAGCGCACACACACAGAAATGACAAAGCATTCATTCATTCTTCCAAGCTGAACAATCAGTGGGCAGTTGGCTGGGTGCTTGCTTGAGGATAGTAACACATGTACATATTGTCCCTGAGTTTGTTTCCATACAGATTCATGGTATTTTGACTGTCCCACCATACCTTGTCTCCCACCTATCTTATTATCAAAGTAAAAAGGTTCAGATTTCTCTCTCCAATTCCACAGAACCTGAATTTCCAAGACATTGATGTCCTTCTCCTGCTTTTCTGTTACTTCCTCAAATGTTTATCAAATTTCTGCTTCTGAGAAATTCTTCTTAAAACATATGCATTTGAATCTTTTTGACTAATGCATTATGCACAGCCCCATGTCTGCCTTTGTAATAGATAAATTTAGCTATGCAAGATGGAAAAGGAGAGGTGCATGAAATACATTTTTTTTTTTAAGTGAGACCAATGAGAAGAGAAAAGTACACAGATTAATATTCTGGGTATTATCTCAACCAAGTTTGTAATATTTTAAAATGTATTATTTACAAAAAGTATGTATACTTACTGGTTGACAGCTAACCAGGATGTTTGGAAATTGTATATGACATGTTTAAAAAAATTCTACTCCATAGAAAGCAATCTGCATTAGTTCCAAGACTAAGAAGAAGCTTGAAAAAACATCCTAAATAGCTGAAATATGTAAGTAAATAAAAATATTATCTAAGCTACTCAGACAAAAATCTATAAGAGTTGAAATTTAAAAATAATATTAGTATGCAAATGATATTCACCTAACTTGCAAAATAAGATATGGGTTAGGATATGAGACATTATTACAAACATTTGTTCTATTATATTAGAATAAAAATAACATTAAAATAATATAAATCAGATTAGAGTCTCAAGATGTATATTTTTTCCTATTTTACATGTTTCTTTCTTTCTTTCTTTCTTTTTTTTTGCAGTGAGAACTGTATTGGATGGAATGAATAAAATTTCATTCCACTTATTTTACCTTGGCCAAGTGCAAATGACTTAGAATGGTGTTTATCTTATTAATCTAAATAGCATTAGGGAGGGGAGAGAAATGAACAGAAGTACAATTTTGATTTCTGAGTCTGCAAATGGAAATACTTATCAAAGAATATAGTCTAACCGTGTGATCCTCTGAATAGAAATAAGGGAAGAATGTGCATGATTTGTTAACTAAGTTTATCCTATGAAATGTAATAATGTAATTGTCTGCTACATCAAACAAATAGAAGTATGCTGATTTATTCACTTAGTTGCATCTGAGAAATGTTCTAATTATTATTTTTCTTTTTATATTTCATTCTGATGACATTGGTTTATATTTTGAAAGAATAGAAAGAGGAACATAAGCTATTTTTTACAAATGATTTTAAAGTGTTATTTTGGATTAAAATTTTTTATTATAAATTTATTTATTTTAATTGGAGGTTAATTACTTTACAATATTGCATTGGCTTTGCCATACATCAATATGAATCTGTAGTATATATGTGTATATGAACAGGTATACACATATTCCCCATCCTGAACCCCCTCCCTCCTCATACCATCCCTCTGGGTCGTCTCAGTGCACCAGCCCCAAGCATCCAGTATCATGCATCGAACCTGGACTGGTGATTCATTTCATATATAATATTATACATATTTCAATGCCATTCTCCCAAATCATCCCACCCTCTCCCTCTCCCATTATAGTTAACAATAATGTATCAATATTGACACTTTAATTATAAGAACTGTACCATACTACCATAATTTGTTAATGATAGGGGTAATGCATGTGGATAATTATTTCTATAAATCTAAACCTATAAGAAGTTAAATAGTTTATTTTTAAAAGTGACATCATAGTCAAATGATAAATTACATATAATTTTATGTATTAAAGCCAAAAATATATATCAGTGTCAGTTACACTCATGAAAATATTTTTCACTGATTATCCTTATGGAATCATTCAGATATTTATCAAATTAGAAATTTATATATATGTATAGTTATATTTTCTCAAATATTCCAGCATAAATTTGATATCAGTGTATGCAAATGAAAACAAATTAAGTGATATTGTGTATGGGAGATTACTAAGCTATAGTTTTGTTCCCACCTTGCCTGCCTCCATTTTCTTATTTTTGGGGAAAAAACATACAAACCACTTGAGTATGATGCTGCAAATTTTAGTTGACTTCTACTACATGCTAAAAGACTTCCCTGGTGGCTCAAAGGTAAAGAATTTGCCTGTCACGCAAGAGTTTGATTCCAGACACGGATTTGATTCCTGGTCCAGGAAAAGGAAATGACAACCCATTCCAACATTCTTGTCAGGAAAACCTCATGGACAGAGAAGCCTGGTGGGCTGCAGTACACGGATGGCAGAGAGTTGGACACCCCATAGTCCACCACAACAGCAACTGCAGCAACTACAAACCAAGCATTTATCCGTATGCCAGCAAAAGTAATGTAGTCTTTCCTCAAAGTGCTTACAGTTTAAAAATGGCAAGAAATATTTATAATTGATTATATAATTGATTCTAATATGATGGGGATAAATAAAGTGTAATTATGAGAAGGCACATTGGGCCAACTAAACCATCTCTGGGGTGAAAGGAGGAAGTGGTTGGGTCCAAAATAGAGAAAGTAAAATATACTGAAATCTGAAAATTATGCCAGAATTAGCTCAGAAAAAGTGGTTGAATATTATTCAGGCAAAGAAAATAACCCATGTAAAATTCCAAGAATAAAAGTGGGGATTATTCAGGAACCATAAATAGTTCACTAGACCATAAAGAATGCTTAGTAGAGAGAACAAGAAAGAGAGGAGAAGATAGTCTATCCATTTTTGAGGGGAAAATCTTATAAGTGTGCCTTGGAATATTTACCCTTTGGCATTGGAGCTTGTATGGTGATAAATGTTTTTCTTGATATGTAGAAGACTTACAACATGAAAAAGAGTAAAGACTAGTAGGTTGAGAAAAAAGTAGAGTGCTATAAGGATTTTTAGTAATCCTACTTGTATTGTAATCATGTAATACAATTCTTGAGTAGAACTGAGTGCAATATGAGTAGAATACTTCACTGAATAAGCTATAGCAGAAGAGTGATATTTACAGATTTAGAACACAAGGAAACCTGTGACTTCACAGAGCTCTGCAAGGTATTATTGGCCTATATTAGAAACCATAAAATTAAATTTCATCAAGATTGATTTAATTTCACAAAAGTAGCAGTCTCAGCTGTGATTTGAAAGACAATATATCTAATTTCATAGACTCTGTTCTTAACATCATACCATACTGCCTACTTTGTCAAACTTATTCCCCTGCATTAACTTTTAAATCCATCTTCCAAATACTTATTGATTGATTACTATATGGTAGGCACTCGGTGGAGAAGGCAATGGCATCCTACTGCAGCACTCTTGCCTGGTAAATCCTATGGAGGAGCTTGGTAGGCTGCAGTCCATGGGGTCGTTGAGTCGGACATGACTGAGCGACTTCACTTTCACTTTTCACTTTCATGCATTAGAGAAGGAAGTGGCAACTCACTCCAGTGTTCTTGCCTGGAGAATCTCAGGGACGGGGGAGCCGAAGCAACGCAGCAGAAGCAGCAGCAGCAGCAGCAGGCACTCTGTAAGAGCTTGGGATACATAAATGAACTGAATAGACAAATACTCTTCCTTCATGATTCTTATATGTTAATGATAAGCAAGCCAATAATAATAATTAATAGACAAATTAGGTAGATTATTATAAGGCAATGATTGCTATAAAGCAACAGAAGTAAGGGGAATATGGATGCTGGGATGGGGTAGAAGTTGTCATTTTAAATAAAATTGTCAGGATAGACCTTACTGAGAATGTGACATTTGATCAACAACTTGTTGGGACTAAATCAGTAGCAATGAGTATATCAGGGATAAAAGTATTCCTGTCAGAAAGAATACTAAGTGCATATTCCCTGTATAAAAAGTCCTAACAGAGAATACATAGTTCATGAAAAATGAGTAACTGGAGAGAGTTTAATAATGGAACATTTTTCAAGTGTATTGACAAGTGTGTAGGGAAGCC
Organism: Raphicerus campestris; assembly: GCA_006410735.1. Lineage (NCBI taxonomy): Eukaryota > Metazoa > Chordata > Mammalia > Artiodactyla > Bovidae > Raphicerus > Raphicerus campestris. The sequence goes on along the minus strand of SJYW01044852.1, from coordinate 115,484 downwards.
ACAAGGAAAATTATTAGATCTTAGATCTAATGACTTAGAATGAGAGGACGAGAGACTAATTAAGGTGATACAAAGAAAGCAAGGTAGATAGGTCCCAGACACACAGGAACTCCAGAAGCCTTTGTTTGAGAGACTCATCTCACTTGCAATGACCCCATTATGAAGGAGCTAGAGTAAAAACCTGTGAAACTTTACCTTCTTCCCTCCTGATCCTCTCCTGGTGATCCCCACTGGCTGAACAGAAGAAAAGATGCAGAAATATGAAAAAAGAATCTAGATAGGCAAGCCAAGTTCTCTAGCCCAGATCTTAAAATCAGAAACATGCCTGGTCTTTTCTAGCAGGCATAAGCAGATTGAGCTAATTGAGAGAGAGTAAGAGTGGTAGGAAAGTGTGTAAAATACAGTTGTTAGGAAGCACAACCTATCAAGAAAAGAGTGAGTTTTAATTTCAATCGAAATTTCAATTTGAGAGAATCGGGTCCATGCGTGGCCAGAACTAACTAACTTGGACTAGCAAACCAGACTGTGTGATAGCCACCATGAGGAACGCTCGAACATAAGACACCACGACAGTCCCGTGCACAGAACAAAGGACCGATTGGAGATTTCTTTACTAACTAAGACTTCTGGGGTCTCTGGACAATCATCATCAGCCTGAGAAGGAGCCCCAGCGGGGCTCCCAGAAATCAGAGCAGCACGAAAAGCCCAGAAATCGTGACAAGTGCGCTCACCCAACTCCCTAGCTACTCGGACTTGGGAAGGGAACAGAGAGCAGGACCAACCAAATCTGTGCCTCCGGGGCTTCCTGAGCGCCGAAACTGAGTGGCTTAGACCCAGGAGGTGCATGAAGCCTAGAACAGGCCCCGTCCACCACCGCCATCCCTGTGTCAAGACTGAAATCAGACATGGAAGACACCAGCAAATAGAGGAAATCAAACAGAGGGAACTGCCTTGGTAGCAACCCCACACAGATCACAATGCCAGAGAAAGGGCCAAATATACCTTTACTACTTTTATGAATTTTTTTTTTAATTGGCGGGGAGAGGGAGGGTTGATGTGAAAGCCTGATTTTTTTCTTTCTTTTTTCTTTTTCTTTTTTTTTTTTTGTTTCTTTTAAAATACTTTTTTTCTATTTTGTTTTCTTTTTTTTGAAAAAAATTTTTTTTTCTTTTCTGTCTCTCTTTTTTAATTATCTTAAATTTTAAGTCCTCTATATCCCTATTTATTATTTTTATAACCTATTATTACTTTTCAAAAATTAAAAAACAAAACACCCTATTTTTAAAGCAAACGCTGTATAGAGTCTTCTTGTGGTGGAGGCTGTTGTCTTTTAATGATACAGGTGGCTTTTTTTTCCCTCTCTTTCCTTTTCTCTCTCTCTCTTTNTTTTAAGTCCTCTATATCCCTATTTATTATTTTTATAACCTATTATTACTTTTCAAAAATTAAAAAACAAAACACCCTATTTTTAAAGCAAACGCTGTATAGAGTCTTCTTGTGGTGGAGGCTGTTGTCTTTTAATGATACAGGTGGCTTTTTTTTCCCTCTCTTTCCTTTTCTCTCTCTCTCTTTTTTTTTCTTCTTTTTCTTCTCTTTTCTCCCCTTCTTCTTTCCATTAATATTTTATTTTTGAAAATCCAATNCTGCCATAAGGATAGTGTCATATGCATATCTGAGGTTATTGATACTTCTCTTGGCAATCTTGATTCCAGCTTGTAAAAAAAAAAAAAAAGAAATTTCAATTTGAATTTACTTGTATACATGTAGCTATTAATTTATGACATTTCCAACCATTCTTACTAGTTTTATACTTTATATAAAAAAGCTTATTTCTCATTTGAAGAATTTCCAGAATTTAGTTGCTCTTTGAATGGAAAGAAAGCCAGCAATTCTCTAAAAGTGAAGATAATTAACATTAAAAAACCAATATTGTACTGTTTTTAAGACTCTGGGCCTCTGTCACAAGCCAGCTTATAGTGCAATATGTCATTTCTACTTATATTGTATGATTTAAAGTGTTGATCTAAAACAATCACTTTTTTCTCCAATAAAAATAGGCTTATTTGGCATCAGCAGATAATTGCAATTTGAGGTCTGCATCCACGACGAGCACCATGCAGATTCAGCAAAAATGGTGAGAAGAACTCTTTTAGGGAGAGAGAAAAAGAAGTTGGGAAGGCTCTAATAAGCCGAAAGTGGGTGTTAGTCACTCAGTCATGTCTGACTCTTTGCAACCCCATGGACTGTAGCCTGCTAGGCTACTCTGTCCTTGGAATTTTCCAGGCAAGAATGCTGGAGTGAGTTGCCATTTCCTTCTCTAGAGTATCTTCCCTACCCAGGGATCAAACACAGGTCTCCTGCCTTGTAGGCAGATTCTTTACCATGTGAGCCACAGGGGAAGCCTTATAAACAGAGTCCATGGCTTTAATTGGCTGAGTCCTTGTCAAGAAAGGAGTCTTTCTTCTTCCTGTTGAGCTCTATTGAAATCACAGAACATGAGAGATACCATTCTGGCCCCTTGACTGTATTTAATTGAGGTACCTGTTTTTTTTTGTTTGTTTGTTTTTGTTTTTGTTTTTAATTTTTTTTATTTAATGTCATCTTTGTCAGCTGCAATTTTATCATCTACAAAGTAATAATAATAGTAGAACAGTTTTATAATGTTACTGTAAAGATTGAATGAGTTAATATAAACATAAAGTTATTATCATCTGTAGCACATTCCTAGAAGTCTAAAGACATTATTAGTTATAAGCTAAAATATATTTTTTGAGCTTTTTCCATAGCTTCATGTAGTACCTTACAGAAATTGAAAAATAACTCAAGGAAAGGAGATCTCCACTCATACTGTACCTAGTAGTGTGTGATGAGATTCAGTATAGAGTGGATAGCCACCATTATCTACTAGAAGTGGAAAGAAATGTAAAAGTATTAGTTGCTCAGTCCTCCCAGACTCTGTGAACACTTGGACTGTGGCTTGCCAGGCTGTTTTGTCCATGGGGTTCTCCAGGCAGGAATACTGGAGTAGGTTGCCATGCCTCCTCCAAGGGGTTTTCCAACCCAGGCATCGAACCCTGGTCTCCTGCATTGCATGCAGATTCTTTCCCNCCAGACTCTGTGAACACTTGGACTGTGGCTTGCCAGGCTGTTTTGTCCATGGGGTTCTCCAGGCAGGAATACTGGAGTAGGTTGCCATGCCTCCTCCAAGGGGTTTTCCAACCCAGGCATCGAACCCTGGTCTCCTGCATTGCATGCAGATTCTTTCCCCTCTGAGGTATCAAGAAAGTCACATTTATCTACCAGAAATATTTCTAAATAGAATAAAAGAAAAAACATTGTGAGTAAACGGTAGTTTCATCCAATGTACATGATAAACAATTCAGATTTAAGCAAGTTCACATTAGCTTGTGCCCTTAGGAATTTATGAGTTTTGTCCCAAATCCCGAGCTATAATTGGGGATTTCTTCTAAATAAGAAATTACAAAGTGTGTAAAATGAAGTGTTGGAAACTCCATATACATGGGAATATTCATTCAATTGGGTATATTGTCTCTGTTTTATTGTTTTGTCAGTTGAGAACCTAAGCGCCTTTGAAGTATTCCCTTCTGACAAGTTTTGACATAAAGCTGCCANCGGTAGTTTCATCCAATGTACATGATAAACAATTCAGATTTAAGCAAGTTCACATTAGCTTGTGCCCTTAGGAATTTATGAATTTTGTCCCAAATCCCGACCTATAATTGGGGATTTCCTCTAAATAAGAAATTACAAAGTGTGTAAAATGAAGTGTTGGAAACTCCATATACATGGGAATATTCATTCAACTGGGTATATTGTCTCTGTTTTATTGTTTTGTCAGTTGAGAACCTAAGCACCTTTGAAGTATTCCCTTCTGACAAGTTTTGACATAAAGCTGCCAGACATCATCCATTGCAGTAAGAAATGACAGTCCTAATATTAAACTATCATTTCCTTATGAAGATTGTGAAGGTGCATTTACTTACAATTAGTATGAGTGATTTGATGGACCAGACATTTGTAGCACTCTTTCAAATAGAAAGACTAATTAACTATAAATTAATATTTATAAGGCAATCTAGTGCCTGAATTTGACTATACATATAGAAAGGTGATTCCGAAAAGAAAAACAATAAACTAGGGTTAGCTGTATTTCTGAGTTAAAAAAAAAAAAAAGCTTAAATAAGATCTAATCTGTTATTTGTTTCTTTGTGTGAAGTATATTATTTTGGGGTTTTAAATGTTTATTTAGGGAATACTCTTTTGACCAGCACATATTTTTCTATGTAGACAGATGGTTGGCTATTTATGTCTTAATTAAAAAGCATTGCCCTGAATNTCTAATCTGTTATTTGTTTCTTTGTGTGAAGTATTTTATTTTTGGGTTTTAAATGTTTATTTAGGGAATACTCTTTAGACCAGCACATATTTTTCTGTGTAGACAGATGGTTGGCTATTTATGTCTTAATTAAAAAGCATTGCCCTGAATGGCATGTTGAATATATTTCATTTGTAAAGAGAAGCTGTTTTTGAATTTTATCCAGCCCTAACATAGATGAATAGTTCGATAAATAAAAAATGAACTACTGTCATTTAGGTGCCTCCAAAACTGCCTAGAACCTTAAAACATGATATAGTAGAATCTAAGGAGAAGAAAATGGCAACCCAGTCCAGTGTTCATGCCTGGAGAATCCCAGAAATGGTGGAGCCTGGTGGGCTGCCATCTAAGGCGTCGTACACAGAGTTGGACACGACTGAAGCGACTTAGCAGCAGCAAGAAAATGCATAACTCCATTAATGTTGGGCTACAGAACAACTTTACATAGTCTACCTTTCCTTTGTTATTTTATATAGATATACAGTATCAATACTATAAAATATCTTTTCAGTCTCAACTTGTCCTACTGTAATCACTCTATTTACTTTATCAATTGGTTCCCTACTACAAGCCCTGCTAGAACCTTCTTGCTCCATATATTATTTATTTTTTCCCAAACACTGTTGAGATCTAATATAACATTAAATTTGTTGTATATATTTGTATATATACAGTATATTATACACACACACATACACACACACACACACACACACACACACATATATATATATATAGCACAAGCCATACAAATCAATGTAGGTAAGCTAGCTTGCACATTGAGGAAAAATCCATTATAGAAATCTGTGCACTCTCTGGAATTCTTCTAAACTATGAATTATTTTTAGTATTTTACCAACCTTTTCCTCCCTGTGTCCCCAGACCATTGTCTTCACTCTTCACTTGAGCCATCTCTTCACTTGAGCCCCCATCTTCTGGGCTTAATTGTACAGTATTTACAAACCATCCCAATAAATTGGTAGTCAAATGTAACACCAGTAATACAGCACAGCAATAATAATTACTAAGAATACATTGCAGAAAGTTCAAATACATCACCCTTTCCTTGGAACTCTCTTCATTTCCATTATGACCACCAACAAGAAGTTTTCTTCTTTAAAGCCTTTTTTACATAAGGATAATGCCTACACGGTGATGGTAGAAATACAATGCGAATGATTTCCTCTAGGCATTGAAATATTGAAAACAGAGGCAACACCAATTTTTGCTCTCCATTTTATTTCTTTCATATCACATGCTGCTTTTTATGATGTGTAGAGTGAATGCATCCTGGGAAATTTATTGACTATGTACATTGTTTAGGTGACTGGTTTAAATATAATAGTTACTTCTGCAGTATAGTTGCAGCAGGCAGGAAGTAGATATGAACAGAGAAGGGGGGACATGGGACAGGTGGCAGAAAGTCACACATCTTATAGACAACTGGGGTCCTTGGGCAGACAGAGGAAAGCAGGAATCTTCAGAGTGACAGGAAACCACACATTTTGGGGTGATAAGTGTCCTGGAAACAGACAAAAGAAAGCTGGGGAAAGACAGGAATCTCCTGCATCTGCATATAACCTGTTCTCATTATTCTTCTATTACAATAAAATTAGCCTTGCAGATAAGAAGTATCAATCATGCACTGTCATCATGACACTTCTGATAAAAGCTATTAAGGACAAAATTCCCTCTGCCTTCAGAAGCAAGGATGAAAATAAGGAAATAGGACCCCCAAACTCCTTCCCGAATGAATATTCCATCCTTTCATTCGTATGCCCCTCATAACAGGCTTGCTAAAGAAAGCCAGGGCAGCTGCTCACTTGTCTGTTGCTCTCTGCTTAAATAAATCCTCACTTCTCTTTCTTGATCTCCTTGTCTAGTCTCTGAATTCCTTCTGTGTCAAGGTAAGAACGTTGTCACCCCAAAACAGTATTACCACTGCAAAATCACTCTGCTTTTTCAGGACAGCAATGGATAGTCCAGTTCCTAGACACCAAATCCTCAAAATCCAACAGGCCAGTTGATGTATGTAGTACATATATTAATGTGTAAATTTTAATTGCCAGCTTTGTTGAGAGACTTGNCTCACTTCTCTTTCTTGATCTCCTTGTCTAGTCTCTGAATTCCTTCTGTGTCAAGGTAAGAACGTTGTCACCCCAAAACAGCATTACCACTGCAAAATCACTCTGCTTTTTCAGGACTGCAATGGATAGTCCAGTTCCTAGACACCAAATCCTCAAAATCCAACAGACCAGTTGATGTATGTAGTACATATATTAATGTGTAAATTTTAATTGCCAGCTTTGTTGAGAGACTTGTTCAAGTCTGAGAATGGACTGAAATAAGCTGTGAATAAAAAAAGAGAGAAGAAACAAGTAGAAATAAACACTCCCAGATTTTTCTTTCTAAACCTAGCTATTGAAAACAGGTATTTAATTCCAACTAAACATGAACATGATGAGTTCAAGTAACTGCCTCCAACAGCATATTCAGTCCTCTTACAGACATACCTTGGGGGGAATCCAACCCATTTTTAATTAATTTAATTAGACACAATTTTGTCAATTAACCTGATAAAATGGAGCTACTTATGGGCCATGTGCTTATGTTTAGAGCCCTGATGCCTGGCTCCTGCCTTTTGAAAAACAAGTTGTTAATTATTTGCCAAATATGTAGGCAGTGCTTTTGTTAAGGGTAGAGTATTTGTTGAAACTCTAACATGTTTTCAACAGACTTCAGCAATCTAGTATTTCCTCTCAAACTTTATCTGTTGTATTTTATAACCTCTGCATGCCTTCATTTTCACATGCCCACAAGAAGTGTTAGACTTGGTATATATCATGTTGGTAGCATTTTCTATGGTTAATTAGAGGAACTAATAAATATCAATCCTACCATGTTAGAAATTGTTTCCCTGCCAACATAAACACACACACACACACACACACACACACACACACACACACACACAGTCTGACTGATGCAATAGCCACATCATTTGATAACCCTGTGAGTGAAAACTTTTCTGTACATTTACTATTCTGTTTCACATACCTGATGAACTATTTGAAACTTAACTATTTAACCAATGAGGTAAGTGACAACACTTGGTATTTTGTGTAAATTACTGACAAAGCAGGATGAAGAGGATTAAGAGAAAGAAACAAATTTTTGGTAGGAAAGGCATGAATTTAGCCATCATACTTTTGCAATCAGTAACTACCAAAATTTCCGTTTAATGGTTTTCAGTAAGAGATGGCAAAGATCAATAAGAATGAGCTAATGACAGAAAACAAAATATAGAGGTTTCAAANAGGTCATAGTGGAGAGTTGTGGTCCACTGGAGAGGGAATGGCAAACCACTTCAGCATTCTTGCATTGAAAACCCCATGAAGAATATGAAAAGGCAGAAAGATAGCACACTAAAACATGAACTCCCCAGATTGGTAGGTGTACTACATACTACTGGAGATCAGTAGAGAAATAACTCCAGAAAGAATGAAGAGACTGAGCCAAAGCAAAAACCACACCCAGTTGTGGATAGGACTGGTGAGGGAAGCAAGGTTTGATACTGTAAAAAGCAATATTACAGCATGTATGTAATTGGAATTTAGATACTGGAATGTTAGATCCATGAATTGAGGCAAATTGGAATTGGTCAAACAGATGATGGCAAGAGTGAACATTGACATTTTAGGAATCAGCAGACTAAAATGGACTGGAATGGGTGAATTTAACTCAGATAGCCATTTTATCTACTACTGTGGGCAAGATTCCCTTAGAAGAAATGGAGTAGCCATCATAGTCAACAAAAGAGTCTGAAATGTAGTACTTGGATCCAATCTCAAAACAACACAATGATCTCTATTCATTTCCAAGGCAAATCATTCAGTATCACAGGAATCCAAGTATATGCCTTGACCAGTAATGCTGAAGAAGCTGATGTTGAATGGTTCTATGAAGACCTACAAGACTTTCTAGAACTAACACCCCCAAAAGATGTCCTTTTCATTATAAGGGACTGAAATGCAAAGTAGGAAGTCAAGAAACACCTGGAATGACAGGCAAATTTGGCCTTGGAATGTGGAATGAAGATGGGCAAAGGCTTACAGAGTTTTGCCAAAAGACCAAAATGGTCATAGCAAACACCTTCTTACAACAACACAAGAGAAGACTCTACACATGGACATCACCAGATGGTTAATACAGAAATCAGACAGATGATATTCTTTGCAGCCAAAGATGGAGAAGCTCTATACAGTCGGTGAAAACAAGACTGGGAGCTGACTGTAGTTCAGATTATGAACTCATTATTGCTAAATTCAGATTTCAATTGAAGAAAGTAGGGAAAACCACTAGACCCTTCACATATGACCTAAATCAAATCCCTTATACAGTGGAAGTGAGAAATAGATTAAAGGGACTAGATCTAACAGACAGAATGCCTGATGAATTATGGATGGAGGTTCATGACATTGTACAGGACATAGGGAGCAAGACCATCCTCAAGAAAGAGAAACACAAAACAGCAAAATGGCTGTTTGGGGAGGCCTTGCAAATATCTGTGAAAAGAAGAGAAGAGAAAAGCTAAAGCGAAAAGGAAAGATACACCCATTTGAATGCAGAGCTCCAAAGAATAGCAAGGAGAGATAAGAAAGCCTTCCTCAGTGATCAGCACAAAGAAATAGATGAAAACAATAGAATGGGAAAGACTAGAGATTCCTTCAAGAAGTTGAGCTATACAAAGAGAACATTTCATGCAAAAATGGGCTCAATAAAGGACAGAAATCATATGGACCTAACGAAGCAGAAGATATTAAGTAGAAGTGACAAGAATACACAAAAGAACTGGGCAAAAAAGATCTGCATGGCCCAGATAATCACGATGGTGTGATCACTC
>SJYW01044852.1:84289-105936 GCA_006410735.1 Raphicerus campestris | reverse complement strand
TTTTGAATTTTATCCAGCCCTAACATAGATGAATAGTTCGATAAATAAAAAATGAACTACTGTCATTTAGGTGCCTCCAAAACTGCCTAGAACCTTAAAACATGATATAGTAGAATCTAAGGAGAAGAAAATGGCAACCCAGTCCAGTGTTCATGCCTGGAGAATCCCAGAAATGGTGGAGCCTGGTGGGCTGCCATCTAAGGCGTCGTACACAGAGTTGGACACGACTGAAGCGACTTAGCAGCAGCAAGAAAATGCATAACTCCATTAATGTTGGGCTACAGAACAACTTTACATAGTCTACCTTTCCTTTGTTATTTTATATAGATATACAGTATCAATACTATAAAATATCTTTTCAGTCTCAACTTGTCCTACTGTAATCACTCTATTTACTTTATCAATTGGTTCCCTACTACAAGCCCTGCTAGAACCTTCTTGCTCCATATATTATTTATTTTTTCCCAAACACTGTTGAGATCTAATATAACATTAAATTTGTTGTATATATTTGTATATATACAGTATATTATACACACACACACACACACACACACACACACACATATATAGCACAAGCCATACAAATCAACATAGGTAAGCTAGCTTGCACATTGAGGAAAAATCCATTTTAGAAATCTGTGCACTCTCTGGAATTCTTCTAAACTATGAATTATTTTTAGTATTTTACCAACCTTTTCCTCCCTGTGTCCCCAGACCATTGATCTCTTCACTTGAGCCCCCATCTTCTGGGCTTAATTGTACAGTATTTACAAACCATCCCAATAAATTGGTAGTCAAATGTAACACCAGTAATACAGCACAGCAATAATAATTACTAAGAATACATTGCAGAAAGTTCAAATACATCACCCTTTCCTTGGAAGTCTCTTCATTTCCATTATGACCACCAACAAGAAGTTTTCTTCTTTAAAGCCTTTTTTACATAAGGATAATGCCTATACGGTGATGGTAGAAATACAATGCGAATGATTTCCTCTAGGCATTGAAATCTTGAAAACAGAGGCGACACCAATTTTTGCTCTCCATTTTATTTCTTTCATATCACATGCTGCTTTATATGATGTGTAGAGTGAATGCATCCTGGGAAATTTATTGACTATGTACATTGTTTAGGTGACTGGTTTAAATATAATAGTTACTTCTGCAGTATAGTTGCAGCAGGCAGGAAGTAGATATGAACAGAGAAGGGGGGACATGGGACAGGTGGCAGAAAGTCACACATCTTATAGACAACTGGGGTCCTTGGGCAGACAGAGGAAAGCAGGAATCTTCAGAGTGACAGGAAACCACACATTTTGGGGTGATAAGTGTCCTGGAAACAGACAAAAGAAAGCTGGGGAAAGACAGGAATCTCCTGCATCTGCATATAACCTGTTCTCATTATTCTTCTATTACAATAAAATTAGCCTTGCAGATGAGAAGTATCGATCATGCACTGTCATCATGACACTTCTGATAAAAGCTATTAAGGACAAAATTCCCTCTGCCCTCAGAAGCAAGGATGAAAATAAGGAAATAGGACCCCCAAACTCCTTCCCGAATGAATATTCCATCCTTTCATTCGTATGCCCCTCATAACAGGCTTGCTAAAGAAAGCCAGGGCAGCTGCTCACTTGTCTGTTGCTCTCTGCTTAAATAAATCCTCACTTCTCTTTCTTGATCTCCTTGTCTAGTCTCTGAATTCCTTCTGTGTCAAGGTAAGAACGTTGTCACCCCAAAACAGCATTACCACTGCAAAATCACTCTGCTTTTTCAGGACTGCAATGGATAGTCCAGTTCCTAGACACCAAATCCTCAAAATCCAACAGACCAGTTGATGTATGTAGTACATATATTAATGTGTAAATTTTAATTGCCAGCTTTGTTGAGAGACTTGTTCAAGTCTGAGAATGGACTGAAATAAGCTGTGAATAAAAAAAGAGAGAAGAAACAAGTAGAAATAAACACTCCCAGATTTTTCTTTCTAAACCTAGCTATTGAAAACAGGTATTTAATTCCAACTAAACATGAACATGATGAGTTCAAGTAACTGCCTCCAACAGCATATTCAGTCCTCTTACAGACATACCTTGGGGGGAATCCAACCCATTTTTAATTAATTTAATTAGACACAATTTTGTCAATTAACCTGATAAAATGGAGCTACTTATGGGCCATGTGCTTATGTTTAGAGCCCTGATGCCTGGCTCCTGCCTTTTGAAAAACAAGTTGTTAATTATTTGCCAAATATGTAGGCAGTGCTTTTGTTAAGGGTAGAGTATTTGTTGAAACTCTAACATGTTTTCAACAGACTTCAGCAATCTAGTATTTCCTCTCAAGCTTTATCAGTTGTATTTTATAACCTCTGCATGCCTTCACTTTCACATGTCCACAAGAAGTGTTAAACTTGGTATATATCATGTTGGTAGCATTTTCTATGGTTAATTAGAGGAACTAATAAATATCAATCCTACCATGTTAGAAATTGTTTCCCTGCCAACATAAACACACACACACACACACACACACACACACACACACACACACAGTCTGACTGATGCAATAGCCACATCATTTGATAACCCTGTGAGTGAAAACTTTTCTGTACATTTACTATTCTGTTTCACATAGCTGATGAACTATTTGAAACTTAACTATTTAACCAATGAGGTAAGTGACAACACTTGGTATTTTGTGCAAATTACTGACAAAGCAGGATGAAGAGGATTAAGAGAAAGAAACAAATTTTTGGTAGGAAAGGCATGAATTTAGCCATCATACTTTTGCAATTAGTAACTACCAAAATTTCCATTTAATGGTTTTCAGTAAGAGATGGCAAAGATCAATAAGAATGAGCTAATGACAGAAAACAAAATATAGAGGTTTCAAAACAAAGCATTTTTCTTTAAAAACAGTATATTTGTTGAATTTCTATGAATGTTAGAACACTATGAGAAGAGGAAAGTAACATCCATCTAACTCATGCTATATGTGTAGAAAATTAAGGTATAATTATATATAAAAACAGATATATATGTGTCTAACTTTAATAATTTTAATATATGTATGTACTTATAATCATCCTCAAATAATACTCAAAAAAGTCTTTGGGATAGAAGGAGTAGATATTATATCCAGTTCACAATAATTCTGATAATATGTTTAATGTTTAATTGAAAAATGGGGAGTTGAAGATGGTAATAAAGAATGATATTTCAGAATTCCTAGAAACACAATCAAAATTCCATGATACTTTTCTAAAATATTAAGCAACTTACTGATTGATTAACCTCTTCTTGATTTTATTTTTATTAGATATATTTATATAAACTATATCATACAGATTTCATATAAAATGAAAATATATCTCTCATTACATATACACATATACACATGTATATGTAATCATTTCAATTGGTAGAACATAACTCTTTTTCATGCTGGTGACTAAATCATGATAACTTCTTAAAGAAAAAAATGCCAATCTGATTCAAGTAGAAATAGGGCTTGAGGTTGTTTTAAAAGAGTCAGTTTAAATAAAAGATAAAACTATTGAAGCATGATGAACAGGGGATACGGTAGAAACACAGGAGGCACAGAGGAAAAGGAAGAAGGCAAGGAAAAGACCGACTTCAACAGCTGTTACACCAGATGCTTTAAATAAATGTGATTGAGATTGGCAGAATTGGAGAACAGCTTTTCAATAAAATTATGCAAAATGAGTAAATTGGACCAAAAGCTTTTATATTTGCAAAAATAAATTCCATCAATTACTTTTAAAGCTAAAAGCTTAGTATATAGGAGATCCCAAAACTGGATAACACATGAGAACCAACGAAAAGAATGTGGAAGTTTTCCATCATAAAATCAAAGAATTCTGTGATTATAACCAAAATATTCAAAACCTCAATTATTCTACAACCAAGAAAATTATAACTAGTGAACTATTAAAGGAACTTATAACCAGTGAACTATTAAAGAAATTCCATTAAAGTTAGTGTATTTTACAAATACTTTCTATTTTTACTGTAATTATTTCATTTGAAATAAAAATGTTTATATCAAGTTACTGCTTTTGACTATAAAACACTAAAATTATTTCTTAATTTTACTTAACAAATGGCTAGTGTCAGTAAAAAAAAAAAAGCAGTATTTTCTATTTTTCCCAGTTATTCATTTTTAGAACTGTGAAACATAACTATGTGAGTCCTTTCCATTTCTTCCCTTAGCCCTCAGATCTATAAGGTTTTGAATAAAAAATCTCAAACTTTATACTGTGGAGCTATTAAAAGTATATTGTCTTAAATCCCATCTATTTATTCTACAGGTTGGGGTAGGATCCAGGTCCCAGGAACCTGAATTTTTAAAGATCTCTCAGGAAATTGTATGCATGTTTTCTACAAACATTTTTTGCTGCTGTTAAACAATGGTTTGGACCACACTGCACCTGTTTGAAAGTCCAGTTTTCCTTAGAATCTAGGCTTTTGAAAAAGCCACCTAACACTTCCATGCTGTTACTTAAAAATAAAAGAATATTACTTTAGTATCAAGGTAATTTCTATATTATATTGCCCAAAATACAGTTGTCCTACATGACACTTATTAGAGTACCTTGATGCACTAATAAGCTTTTCATTAAGATGTTGCTTTCAGACACATGGCATATTAACAAGTAGCTAATGTCTTTACCATCAGGAAGCTTCCATAAGCTTCTTATCCTTCTTCATCAGAAGGCAGACAGACTGAAAACAAAACCACAGAAAACTAATCAATTTGATCACATGGACCACAGCCTTATCTAACTTAGTGAAACTATGAGCCATGGCTTGTAGGGCCATACAAGATGCACAGGTCATAGTGGAGAGTTGTGGTCCACTGGAGAGGGAATGGCAAACCACTTCAGCATTCTTGCATTGAAAACCCCATGAAGAATATGAAAAGGCAGAAAGATAGCACACTAAAACATGAACTCCCCAGATCGGTAGGTGTACTACATACTACTGGAGATCAGTAGAGAAATAACTCCAGAAAGAATGAAGAGACTGAGTCAAAGCAAAAACCACACCCAGTTGTGGATAGGACTGGTGAGGGAAGAAAGGTTTGATCCTGTAAAAAGCAATATTACAGCATGTATGTAATTGGAATTTAGATACTGGAATGTTAGATCCATGAACTGAGGCAAATTGGAACTGGTCAAACAGATGATGGCAAAAGTGAACATTGACATTTTAGGAATCAGCAGACTAAAATGGACTGGAATGGGTGAATTTAACTCAGATAGCCATTTTATCTACTACTGTAGGCAAGATTCCCTTAGAAGAAATGGAGTAGCCATCATAGTCAACAAAAGAGTCTGAAATGTAGTACTTGGATCCAATCTCAAAACAACACAATGATCTCTATTCATTTCCAAGGCAAACCATTCAGTATCACAGTAATCCAAGTATATGCCTTGACCAGTAATGCTGAAGAAGCTGATGTTGAATGGTTCTATGAAGACCTGCAAGACTTTCTAGAACTAACACCCCCAAAAGATGTCCTTTTCATTATAAGGGACTGAAATGCAAAGTAGGAAGTCAAGAAACACCTGGAATGACAGGCAAATTTGGCCTTGGAATGTGGAATGAAGATGGGCAAAGGCTTACAGAGTTTTGCCAAAAGACCAAAATGGTCATAGCAAACACCTTTCTTACAACAACACAAGAGAAGACTCTACACATGGACATCACCAGATAGTTAATACAGAAATCAGACAGATGATATTCTTTGCAGCCAAAGATGGAGAAGCTCTATACAGTTGGTGAAAACAAGACTGGGAGCTGACTGTAGTTCAGATTATGAACTCATTATTGCTAAATTCAGATTTCAATTGAAGAAAGTAGGGAAAACCACTAGACCCTTCACATATGACCTAAATCAAATCCCTTATACAGTGGAAGTGAGAAATAGATTAAAGGGACTAGATCTAACAGACAGAATGCCTGATGAATTATGGATGGAGGTTCATGATATTGTACAGGACATAGGGAGCAAGACCATCCTCAAGAAAGAGAAACACAAAACAGCAAAATGGCTGTTTGGGGAGGCCTTGCAAATAGCTGTGAAAAGAAGAGAAGAGAAAAGCTAAAGTGAAAAGGAAAGAGACACCCATTTGAATGCAGAGCTCCAAAGAATAGCAAGGAGAGATAAGAAAGCCTTCCTCAGTGATCAGCGCAAAGAAATAGATGAAAACAATAGAATGGGAAAGACTAGAGATTCCTTCAAGAAGTTGAGCTATACAAAGAGAACATTTCATGCAAAAATGGGCTCAATAAAGGACAGAAATCATATGGACCTAACGAAGCAGAAGATATTAAGTAGAGGTGACAAGAATACACAAAAGAACTGGGCAAAAAAGATCTGCATGGCCCAGATAATCACGATGGTGTGATCACTCACCTAAAACCAGACATCCCGGAATGTGAAGTTAAGTGGGCCTAGTAAGCATCATTATGGACAAAGCTAGTGAAGTTGATGGAATTCCAGTTGAGCTATTTCAAATCCTAAAAGATGATGCTATGAAAGTGCTGCATTCAATTTGCCAGTAAATTTTGAAAACTCAGCAGTATCTGCAGGACTGGAAAAGGACAATTTTAATTCCAATCCCTAAGAAAGGCAATCCCAAAGAATGCTCAAACTACTGCACAATTGCACTTATCTCCCACGCTAGTAAAGTAATGCTCAAAATTCTCCAAGGCAGGCTTCAACAATACATGAACCATAAACTGCCAGATGTTCAAGCTGCTTTCAGAAAAGGCAGAAGAACCAGAGTTTAAATTGCCAACATCTTCTGGATCGTCATAAAAGCAAGAGAGTTCCAGAAAAACATCTATTTCTGCTTGATTGACTATTCCGAAGCCTTTGATTGTGGATTACAGTAAACTGTGGATAATTCTGAAAGAGGTGGGAATACCAGACCACCTGATCCTACCTCTTGAGAAATCTGTATGCAGGTCAGGAAACAACATTTAGAACTGGACATGGAACAACAGACTGGTTCCAAATAGAAAAAGGACTACATCAAGGCTGTCTATTGTCACCCTGCTTATTTAGAGTATATCATTAGAATTGCTGGGCTGGAGGAAGCACAAGCAGG
The DNA here is from genome assembly GCA_006410735.1 of Raphicerus campestris. Classification (NCBI taxonomy): domain Eukaryota; kingdom Metazoa; phylum Chordata; class Mammalia; order Artiodactyla; family Bovidae; genus Raphicerus; species Raphicerus campestris. The sequence goes on along the minus strand of SJYW01044852.1, from coordinate 98,798 downwards.
AATCAAGATTGCTGGGAGAAATATCAGTAATCTCAGATATTCAGATGATACCAACCTTATGGCAGAAAGTGAAGAAGAACTAACGATCCTCTTGATGAAAATGAAAGAGGAGAGTGAAAAAGTTCGCTTAAAGCTCAACTTAAGATCATGGCATNAGTAGGGAAAACCACTAGACCCTTCACATATGACCTAAATCAAATCCCTTATACAGTGGAAGTGAGAAATAGATTAAAGGGACTAGATCTAACAGACAGAATGCCTGATGAATTATGGATGGAGGTTCATGACATTGTACAGGACATAGGGAGCAAGACCATCCTCAAGAAAGAGAAACACAAAACAGCAAAATGGCTGTTTGGGGAGGCCTTGCAAATAGCTGTGAAAAGAAGAGAAGAGAAAAGCTAAAGTGAAAAGGAAAGAGACACCCATTTGAATGCAGAGCTCCAAAGAATAGCAAGGAGAGATAAGAAAGCCTTCCTCAGTGATCAGCGCAAAGAAATAGATGAAAACAATAGAATGGGAAAGACTAGAGATTCCTTCAAGAAGTTGAGCTATACAAAGAGAACATTTCATGCAAAAATGGGCTCAATAAAGGACAGAAATCATATGGACCTAACGAAGCAGAAGATATTAAGTAGAGGTGACAAGAATACACAAAAGAACTGGGCAAAAAAGATCTGCATGGCCCAGATAATCACGATGGTGTGATCACTCACCTAAAACCAGACATCCCGGAATGTGAAGTTAAGTGGGCCTAGTAAGCATCATTATGGACAAAGCTAGTGAAGTTGATGGAATTCCAGTTGAGCTATTTCAAATCCTAAAAGATGATGCTATGAAAGTGCTGCATTCAATTTGCCAGTAAATTTTGAAAACTCAGCAGTATCTGCAGGACTGGAAAAGGACAATTTTAATTCCAATCCCTAAGAAAGGCAATCCCAAAGAATGCTCAAACTACTGCACAATTGCACTTATCTCCCACGCTAGTAAAGTAATGCTCAAAATTCTCCAAGGCAGGCTTCAACAATACATGAACCATAAACTGCCAGATGTTCAAGCTGCTTTCAGAAAAGGCAGAAGAACCAGAGTTTAAATTGCCAACATCTTCTGGATCGTCATAAAAGCAAGAGAGTTCCAGAAAAACATCTATTTCTGCTTGATTGACTATTCCGAAGCCTTTGATTGTGGATTACAGTAAACTGTGGATAATTCTGAAAGAGGTGGGAATACCAGACCACCTGATCCTACCTCTTGAGAAATCTGTATGCAGGTCAGGAAACAACATTTAGAACTGGACATGGAACAACAGACTGGTTCCAAATAGNGAAAGTGCTGCATTCAATTTGCCAGTAAATTTTGAAAACTCAGCAGTATCTGCAGGACTGGAAAAGGACAATTTTAATTCCAATCCCTAAGAAAGGCAATCCCAAAGAATGCTCAAACTACTGCACAATTGCACTTATCTCCCACGCTAGTAAAGTAATGCTCAAAATTCTCCAAGGCAGGCTTCAACAATACATGAACCATAAACTGCCAGATGTTCAAGCTGCTTTCAGAAAAGGCAGAAGAACCAGAGTTTAAATTGCCAACATCTTCTGGATCGTCATAAAAGCAAGAGAGTTCCAGAAAAACATCTATTTCTGCTTGATTGACTATTCCGAAGCCTTTGATTGTGGATTACAGTAAACTGTGGATAATTCTGAAAGAGGTGGGAATACCAGACCACCTGATCCTACCTCTTGAGAAATCTGTATGCAGGTCAGGAAACAACATTTAGAACTGGACATGGAACAACAGACTGGTTCCAAATANTTTCTTGTGACTATTTGATTCAATACATGTAGGCCAGTAGCCAAAAGCCATTAGACTGTTGATATTATCAAGAGGATAATGGGGTGCCTTCAGTACATAAATAAGTGCTAAGCTAAACTTCAAAGACTGATTATAACAAAAGATTTGGGAATACTTTTTTAATATAATTTATTATATTGCAGTGTTTGACACAGGGTAGTATATTATACCTATAAATAAGTTGTAGCAAATTATTTAATGATGTATTAACTGTAGAATTCCACATATAATCCTGTTCTTTAGCCAGTGTTGAGTGCTTTTTCAATAGCTTAATCCATCCCTGAAGTAGTGGGGCACACATAGTCGTCTATCATTGCACGACACATAGTTTGAAAGCAGTTCTCTTACAGTTTTATTTTTATAAAAGAAGCCTATCAACAGTAGGTCAGGTACTAAATGAGAACTGACTCTAAATATACACTTAAATGTGTATGGAAAAACTGTGTCCTTAATCCTTTTTAGAACTCTTATCTCAGTTTTTATTGATTTTTTTTTCTTCTCCTACTCTTTTTCCAGTNGTAGCCTATCAACAGTAGGTCAGGTACTAAATGAGAACTGACTCTAAATATACACTTAAATGTGTATGGAAAAACTGTGTCCTTAATCCTTTTTAGAACTCTTATCTCAGTTTTTATTGATTTTTTTTTCTTCTCCTACTCTTTTTCCAGTATACCTTATAAATAGAAAATCTGGCAAAATAAAACTCGGAGATAAGCTTTAAAAAGATGACTTGAGAAAATTACATTAAATATCAACATAAGAGATATTTAGATAGGGATAATTGAAATAACTTGGAGAAACCAATATTGACTTGCCTCTTAAAAAATTATTTGTCTCTTAGAAAATGCATGATTAATTTTGCATGATTAATCTGTTGTTTGCATTAATTTAATAAACCAAATAGATTCCACACACATCCCAGGTAGATAGCAAGTAGGAAATGAATTATTGGATTTTCATTAAACAAGGAGAACTGAACATGCTTATTTATCCCTACTCCCTTCTGAAGTTTAACAAAAATAATGGTAATTAAATATGAAAGTTACTAATCCACAAGGAACCTTCAAAATTAAATCTGGGAGTAGAGTTTTAATTTTGAAAGATTCAATATATATGGATAGCTTTCCTTCAGAGGTTCACCCAGAAACCTTGGAGTTTTCTTTATTCTTTCCCTCAAAGCCCATTATAACACATCAGTGAAGCTTTGCAGCTCAAACTTATTTTATATCTGACTTCTTGCCATACCCATCATGATCCAAAGTACTATTATCTTTCACCAAGGTTATTACAATAGCTTTCTAGCTGCCTTCCATCCTCATACCCTTATTCCTTCCCATAAATCAACAGAGAATCAAAAACGAAAGTCAGATTATTAATGCCATCTTCTTACAAGTCTTCAATGTGAAGAAGTTCCATTGGGCAAAGAAGTACTAGTACTGAGGCCCCTTATGATTTAGCCTTCTACTGTCTGAATATCTATCTCTTTTCCTCTCACTTAATACTAGTGTCTGGAAGACATCAAATAAGGCCCTATTATAGACCTTTGAAGGTACTTTTCTCTCTCTGGAACATTCTTCTGTCAGAACTGTTCACTCTTCATTTTTTCTTTTCCAGATTTCTCCTAAACATCCACACACCAGCACTTTCTCTGTTAACCCAACATAAAATAGCAATCCCTTACCCACTTCAATTCCTTAAATCTTAGTCTGCAGTATTTTTCTCCATACCATTTATCAACATCTGATCTCTATGTCTGATTTTTTATTTTTGTCTATCTTTTCCTATTAGAATTTAACATGTATGAATACAAAGAGTTTTTTTGCTTCTGTAGGTATACTGCTTTATTCCCAGCATATAGAAGAATGCTTGGTATTTCAAAGTAAGGGTGGATATAAGTTTGTTAAAAGAAAAAAATATATAAATAATTACCATGGAATATGCCATACCTCAAAAGTTCTCTACCACCAAGATCTTTCATTCTGGGAATCTTTACTTCGACCTATTTCCTATTTCTATCTTCTCTATTTTCCAAATTACTCCTTTCAGATGTAAAACTTCTGCATGCTGTTTAATCTCAGCATTCCAAGTACATCGGTGGATGAATCTTAGTATTTTATCATTTTCCTCGTCTCTTTGACATAGTTACCAAGAAAAGACCCCATAGTTGGCCTTCTTAAAGATATTGTCATCAATAAATTAGTACTACATTTCCACATTAACTTCTGTCAGGAACCTGTTGATAATGGTCAGATATGAGGAATCACTATTTATTTTCTCTCCTTCTATTGTCAAACTGCTAGTTTAACAACAGTACAAAATTTCACAAAACTTTGCCCTTTGGATGTACTATGCATGTTCCTTTCCATATTTCCATATTCAAAATGATATTACCTCTTTCACAACACTTGAATAAAAACATTTGGTAAAAACAGCACATGTTAGTTTTTCAAACACTGAAAAATTCACTACAAAAAAATAACAAACTGTGTTTCTCTTTGGGCTGCTTATTTTAAAAATAGTTTCTGCTTAACAAGTTTTGCTGTCTAGTTGGTGCCTGATCAAAGGCCTTTTTTTTTTTTTTCCAAAAATGCCTATATAATTTAGTGTGCTTCAATTAATGCATTAATTTCCAAAACATTCCTGTTTTGCTAAAGACATTAATTTATGGAAGATACCTGATGTTGGTACATGAGTTTTACCTAAGTAAAACAGTTATTCCTAACTTCCTGATGTTGAGACAAGTTTAAAAAACAAACAAGAAGCTAAATAATACAGATAACTAAAAATAAAGCAACAAGTATTTTCAAAAGCTTCAGTGAAGTACTTGCTTGCATATGTGCATGCTCAGTCGTGCCTGACTCTGACCTGAGACCCTGTGAACTACAGCCTTNAAGAAGCTAAATAATACAGATAACTAAAAATAAAGCAACAAGTATTTTCAAAAGCTTCAGTGAAGTACTTGCTTGCATATGTGCATGCTCAGTCGTGCCTGACTCTGACCTGAGACCCTGTGAACTACAGCCTGCCAGACTCCTACGTCCATAGGATTTTCCAGTCAAGAATATTGAAGTGGGTTGTCATTTCCTCCTCCAGGGGATGTTGAACTAAGTATTGAATCTGCAGCTCCTGCACTGGGGGCTGATTCTTTACCACTGAGCCACCTGGGAAGCTGAGAGGGGAACAAAACAATAGCAACAATAACAACTATACTCTATAGATTAGAATTAGTCAAAACTTCATTGTTACTTGACATAATACAACATTGGTTCTCTTTTGATCTCATCTATTAAGCTCAGTTGGTAAAGAATCCATCTACAATGCAGGAGACCCTAATTGAATCCCTGAGTCCGGAAGATCTTGGAGAAGGGATAGGCCACCTACTCCTTTATTTTTGGATTTCCCTTGTAGCTCAGCTGGTAAAGAGTCTGCCTGAAATGCGGGAGACCTTGTTTTGATCCCTGGGTTTGGAAGATGCCCTGGAGAAAGGAAAGGCTGCCCACTCCAGTATTCTGGCCTGGAGAATACCATGTACTGTATAGTCCATGGGGCTGCAAACAGTCAGATACGACCGAGTAATTTTCACTTTCACTTTCATTTCCAGATGTTGTGATCTTATCGCAATCTAACTAAAGAGCCTCTTGATGAAAGTGAAAGAGGAGAGTGAAAAAGTTGGCTTAAGGCTTAACATTCAGAAAACGCAGATCGTGGCAACCTGTCCCATCACTTCATGGCAAATAGATGGGGAAACAGTGGAAACAGTGGCTCCAAAAATTATTGCAGATGATTGATTGCAGTCATGATTATTAAAAGATGCTTGCTCCTTGGAAGCAAAGTTATGACCAACCTGTATAGCATTAAAAAGCACATAAACTACTTTGCCAACAAAGGTCCGTCTAGTTAAGGCTATGGTTTTTCCAGTGGTCATGTATGGATGTGAGAGTTGGACTATAAAGAAAGCTGAGCACTGAAGAATTAATGCTTTTGAACTGTGGTTCTAGAGAAGACTTTTGAGAGTACTTTGGACTGCAAGGAATCCAACCAGTCCATCCTAAAGGAGATCAGTCCTGGGTGTACATTGGAAGGAGTGATGCTAAAGCTAAAACTGCAATACTTTGGCCATCTGATGTGAAGAACTGACTCATTTGCAAAGACCCTGATGCTGGGAAAGACTGAAGGTGGAAGTCTCCTCCTACCCTTAAGGATGACAGAGGATGGAGATGGTTGGATGGCATTATTGACTCAATGAACATGAGTTTGTGTAAACTCCAGGAGTTGGTGATGGGCAGGGAGACCTGGCATGCTGCGTTTCATGGAGTCACAAAGAGTCAGACACGACTGAGCGACTGAATTGATAGAGCTAATCCTGTCATTGATATGATGGCAAGTCTTGTCACACTTTAGGAAAAAAAGCATCTCAAATATGAGGAGTCTTTAAAACAAGTGGAAATTGATGTTTCTTATGTTCTTGTTGTTTTCAGTCAGTAAATTCTGGCCTATTTTGGCCATTTTTTTGCTAGTTTTAGAAATGGACCTCATCATTTTCACTAATTTTCAAGTTGTCCATCTGGAAGTGCCAGTTTCTCTGGGACCAACGTCCTGTCTACTTTCTTCCAGTGTGCCATGAACTTTACTTTGATACCTCTCCTTTCTTCTTATAGCATTCGTTTCTTAATTTAGTGTATGTTTTTAGAATTCTGTTTTAAACTATTTTCTTTTACATTTTCTTTGATGTAATTCATCAGTCCCTTAGTTGCACAGAGATGACACTTGAAGATAATGAACAAATGTATATATTACAATCTTTTTCTAAAGTTCTATGAGTAGATCACATAGGGTGCTAAAGATAATGACCTAAATATGCACTGACATGTCACACATAATAATCATATCCAAATTCATTATTTTCCCATAGATGATTTCTTTATCACAATTCTATTCATATTAACTGGCAAGTCCCATTTTGTAATTATCCTGAATTAATATTTAAAAGTAATACTCTAAAGGTTTTCACATCATATATCCTCATAATTGCCAAAACCTGTATATTCTTTCTGTTAAATTACCAGCACTGTGATATAAGTTATCACCTTTTTGTTCAGTTGTTTAGTTCTTAATAGCCTTAGGACCTCAATCCTCACTGACCACCATAAAAATAAACACTCCCAAATAATTACCTAATCATTCTCACTGTTTAATAGTATTAAACTTTGTCTTTTCATAACCTCCAGACTCTCAAAAATAAAATCTTAATAGGTATTTTCAGCAAATATTATGAATATTTTCCTATACTCACTCATATACCATCAAATATACCACCAGTTCTTGAGTATCTCTACACTTTCTTATATTTGTTTGTTCCATTTTTTTTTAACACAAAGGCTTTCCCAGCACTTCATGTTTAGTCTCAATCACTTTAACCTATACATTCTTCAAAACCTTGCTCTTATATAATTTCTTCTTTAAAGTTATTCTTAGTTTATTCCTTATTGCTATAATCATTTCCCACAAATTCGCCTCACTGCTTAGTAGCTTATTATTTAGCTTATTGTGACAATTAATGTGTATGCAGGGGAGGATGGTGACTTAGATTAGGGTGGTAGCATTAGACCATGGAGACAATGGAAAGACAGTAACTTTTCATATATAATTTTCACAAAGGACATTACAAATGGCTCAAGGGCAAGAACAAAGGTTCATATATTTTACTGTGTCTGATGCCTTCATACTGAGAAAATAACACCAGGTTTGGACTCAGGTAAACCAGAATTTATAGTTCTCTTTCATCCTTTACCAGTTCAGTTCAGTCACTCAGTTGTGTCCGACTCTTTGCGACCCCATGAACCGCAGCACACCAGGCCTTCCTGTCCATCACCAACTCCCGGAGCTTGCCTAAACTCATGTCCATTGAGTCAGTGATGCCAATCTTGCCCTCTATTGTCCCTTTCTCTTCCAACCTTCAATCTTTCCCAACATCAGGGTCTTTTCAAATGAGTAAGTTATTAGCTTCAAGTGGCCAAAGGATTGGAGTTTCAGTTTCAGCATCAGTCCTTCCAATGAACATTCAGAACTGATTTCCTTTAGTTAGGATGGACTGGTTGGATTCCTTGCAGTCCCAGGGACTCTCAAGAGTCTTCTCCAACACCACAGTTCAAAAGCATCAACTCTTTAGTGCTCAGCTTGCTTTATCGTCCAACTCTCATATCCATACTTGACTACTGGAAAAACTATAGTTTTGACTAGATGGACTTTTTTTGGCAAAGTAATATTTCTGCTTTTGAATATGCTATCTAGGTTGGTCATAGCTTTTCTTCCAAGGAGTAAGCATCTTTTAGTTTCATAATTTCAAAAATAAAGTCTGCTACTGTTTTCCCGTCTATTTACCATGAAGTGATGGGACCAGATGCCATGATCTTAGTTTTCTGACTGTTGAGTTTTAAGCCAAATTTTTCACTCTCCTCTTTCACTTTTATCAAGAGGCTCTCTAGTTCTTCTTCACTTTCTGTCATAGGGTGATGTCATCTGCATATCTGAGGTTACTGATATTTCTCCTGGCAATCTTGATTCTAACTTGTGCTTCATCTAGCCCAGCATTTCTCATGATGTACTCTGCATATAAGTTAAATAAGCAGGGTGATAAAATACAGCCTTGATGTACTCCCTTTCCTATTTGGAACCAGTATGTTGTCCCATGTCCAGTTTTAACTGTTGCTTCCTGACCTACATATAGATTTCTCAGAAGGCAGGTCATGTGGTCTGGTCTTCCCATCTTTTTAAGAATTGTCCAGCTTGTTGTGATCCACACAGTCAAAGGCTTTGGCATAGTTAATAAAGCATTGTGTCAAGTATTTATTAAGTATTCAGTTTCCTAAGCCTCAGTGTCCCCTCTTTTATATCAGAAACTATCACATATTCACATATTACTTATGGAACTTCAGTGAAAGCTAAATAAGATTGTGCATGCAAATCCCTAAGAGAAAGCCTGATATACAGGCTCTTAATAAATACACTCCCTTAATGGCCTGTATAGTTCTTTGAGTGATTCTTTCATATCTATATTTACTCAAAAATTGTAAATATTGCTACCAGATAATCTAGGGTCATTTCTGATTTCCTTTTCAAAATACAAATAAGTAAACCTTTTAAGTTATGTGTAATTAATTCAGATATTCTCAAATGGTTACAGCCATTCAAATACATCAATTGGAATAATATCTAAAACATGATTTCTGCTCAATATTTAATTTATGTATGCTTTAAATACAATACGGTTTAATTGGAGATCACCACTCTTCCCATGGTTTACCAAGTTTTATCTTCTAATTTTCATTTTGAGATGTCTTTTTGGGTCAAAAGAGAACAGATATCACTTAAGGGCATACATAAAAATATCTATTAAATGGGATTCATAACATGGGTTTACTAGCAATATGCTAGCAACTTTTTAAAAATATTATTTATACTAGAACCTCCTTCATATATCTTCTGGATGTATATATGCTTTATATATCTGATAGTTGAATAATCCTTTTTAAATTGTATAAATCAGAAAACTACACCCCAATGTAATTAATTGGTGTGCTCAATATTATATAGTTACTTTGATGTCAAAATTTACGAAAAGTCTTTTCTTTCTAAGTTAATAAATCTTTTTGTTATGACAACAACTTAAAAAATTATTTCTTTTCTCACATATAACCTCTTCTACTAATATTACTCTTCTGATAATCCAAAAATATTCGGTGAAAACAAAAAGTGAAAGAAAACGAGCAAGAAAGGGAAAGAGATGGGAAGAGAAAGCTGGCAAGGGTTAGGAGAAATTCTTTCTTAGAGTTCTGGAAGAGTGACCCTTCAGACATTTTGATTTTGAACTTCTAGCTTCTAGAACAATGAGGCAATACACTTCTGTTGTTTTAAGACACCCATTTTGTGATACTTTGTTATAGCAGCCCTAAGAAATGAACATAGTCACTATCATCATCTTCTGAACAGTTTTATTGCTGAGGATGACTGCCAAGCATCCTTATTGTAGAGCAATGTTTTTTGAACTGCTTCCAAAAATTCCTATAGGGAATACTCCCCATGTGTCAGATTTGAGGAAACTCAGTTGTTCCAAAATAGCTTGATCTTTTTCACCAGAATATAAAGAAAAGATAATTTGTTCAAGGACCTGTAGATGAGGAGCTTTCAAAATTCGCTATTACAGCTGAAATGAGCTATGGATCTTTACTGGGTCTGAGATTTACAGTGAAAGATCTGGCTTTGGAAAAGAGGAAAGGAATGCCTCACCTAATTACTGGGATCAAGAAATACTGTCTCAGTGATCAAGTAGACATATTAAGATAAAAAAAAAAACTTGCTTATTAAGTCATGACTATGTTTCTTTTTAATATGGGCAGTCATTGATCTTGTGTAATGATTTTCTTTATTATAAGAGGTAGACATGTATGTTGAACAATCAAAGATCTTTAACCAGCACATGTGAATGAATAATACAAAACCAAAGTACTGAAAAATATCTCCTTTGGTTATCCACATGGAAACACTCAAGTTGTGATTTAACCTCATTTGATTGTAGTGTGGCCCATAAAAATATGGGGCAAGCTTTTAAATGGCACCTATTTAAAATGACATACCAATGAAACATGGCAAAATGAATCTCAGGGGAAGACAACTTAATAAGACTATAAATTTCTCAATATAAATTTAAATGAAATGTCTTACAAGATTGTGAAGGATTGCTGGTTAGCCCCTGGCTATCAGGGAAATGGTGGAATGGTCCCATGAGAACAAGAGCTTCTGAGAAAGAAAGGTTTTCTGTAAAAGGGGGATGCTACGTTGGGAAATTAATCTCAGCTGGAAAACCTAAAAGGGTCGAATTTAATGGGTTTTTGATAACCCTTATGTATATATGTGGTATTGCCTAGCTTTGAGGAACATTCTCTTTGTGTAATGGGCTTTGATATAATTTACAACTGCCACTCATTTTTTTGAGTTGTAAGTGGTATATTTTCCTAACCACCCCAGATCTGACATGCTGTGTGTCAAATCAGAAAATGTTTCATTTCATATTAAAAGAAAATGCTTTCATCAAAAACTATTTCTTTCCAGAGAAATACTTGCAACACACATTTCTGACATACATTTTGGGGAAAATTTCTCTTTTATTATCACAAAAAGTCACTGCAGGCTGTACTGGGGACTGATTAATGCTTGCCTGGGTGATACTGAAGGTGCTCATGTTTCACTGTGCTCTCTAGACAGGCATTAATCGCTTCTAACACACCATGTTGTCATTTCTGCTCCCAAGTTGGAAACACTTAAAAAAAAAAAAAAAGAGAGAAATGCTTCAAACATAGGGTAGAAAACACGGTAAGAAAAAAAAAATACAAGTGGGATGTTGAAAGGATTATCATGCTCATTACCGAGTTTCTGTTACCTAATTATTTAAAATACTGCTGAATTATGAGACTGCTAAGCCAACAGAAAATGAAAAAAATATTTTTCATTTTTTTTTCTCTGGAAGTATATAAAATTGAAGTCCAAATTAATATAACTTTGCTATAACTTTGTGGGAAAAGTAAGACATTGTTACAATTTTTCTTGATTAATAATCTGCAGGGAGGATTTTATAAGTCTTTGGTCTTCATTTATTTGATGTGAATAAATTACCTGGTGATGAGCTTAAATTTTGATTAGAACATATCAGCCTTTGGCCATACTCCCTATTTAGGACTAGCTGAAAATCCAGAGGCACTGAGGCATAAGTTTTAGGAATTTCTCCTTTGCATTCCCTTCAGTCAGCTGTTAAACTTTCTTCTTTGCACAATGTCAAAATGACTATAATATCTGTAAAGAGAACATGAAAAATAATAATAAATACTGATAGAATGAAATGCTTTGTATGTTTCAGACATNTTTAGCACACTCCTTTTGTAAGTATATTTGTAATAAACTATTAGTTATGTTTATACATGAGCTTTAAAAATGTTTTTCTTATGAATCAGAGATAGCTATACTATACATTATAGTTAGATGTTACAAATACAAAAACTGCATTTCTGCTTAGTCAGTAGTATATTCCTGCACAATCTCCACTGAATTGCCTTAGAAACAATAGCACATGTGTTTACCTCTGATATTTTCTTAAGGTATTTACCTCTTAATATTTTCTAAAAAGGAAAATTTACTTTTTCTGTATATTGTTTCCAATAAATTAACATTTTAAGAAGGAAATTAAAATCATATTTGTGACCTTAAGTTATTGTGAAAAATGTCACCTAGAATAGGCCTCGGAGAAGGCAATGGCATCCCACTCCAGTACTCTTACCTGGAAAACCCCTGGACAGAGGAGGCTGGAAGGCTGCAGTCCATGGGGTCGCTGAAAGTCAGACACAACTGAGCGACTTCACTTTCACGCATTGGAGAAGGAAATGGCAACCCACTCCAGGACTCTTGCCTGGAGAATCCCAGGGACGGGGGAGCCTGGTGGGCTGCCGTCCTTGGGGTCGCACAGAGTTGGACATGACTGAAGTGACTTAGCAGCAGCAGCAGAATAGGCTTAAGACACAATTATTTCATTTAACCGAATATGAATTCACTAGTTTAATATAATTCTGCCCTAAAGCAGAGAAACTATGATATTTTATGCAAAACAATAGATTATTATTACTATTAATGTAAAAATAATTTTCTATTACTTTCCAACTGAGAATTTTCCTGTTCAACTTTAACTCTGCCATTGTAGAGGAAATTGATATATAATATTTTGATTATTTCCTGAAGTTTTATTTGTAATGTCATATAATTTTTAATTCATTGGTTGAAGGCAACATAAAATTAGATGTTAGTGGTCTTAAGAGTTTTTCCATTACTAATATTATTATGTTAAATACTTCATATCCTGATGACTGAAAAAAAAAATAAAAACCGCACAAGTTTTACATATATATATATATATATATATATATAAAATTCTAGTAATATGTAAGGCTTGGTTTATATTTTACAATGGATCAGAGATCATTTTAAACTGGTTAGCCATGATTCAACAGGAAGTTACACTAATTTACTAATTTTTAGAACTGCAAAACTTCTTTTGCATTTATTTTCTAGTAATATAAATGAGACAATAAAGAAGAAAAACAGACATTCCTATTGAAATTAATATTTATTTTTCATTATATAATCATGAATATTTATTGTAGAAAGGTAAAAAATAAGATAAAGTATGAAAAATAAAGTTAAACTAACCAACAACTGTAAGACCCACAAATATTGTGTAAGTCTTTCAGTTTTTATAGGAATTGTTTTAATTTTAGGTGTTTTTAATCAAGCAAGTAATATATAAGTAAATGTTTCATAAAAGAAATTCAAATATTACTACAAAAGGCATTTAAATCCTCACACAATGAAAAATCCACTTTCTAAAAAACAGCTCTATTTCTTAAAAGTTTATTTTTCCTTTCAAACATATTACTCTATTTTAATATATGGACTAAATAAAAGAATATATGACTCATTAAAGAGATATTGTTGATTGTGATATAGGCAAAGTCATCAAATTGACCTTTGTGATTTCATTCCTTATGTCTTCTTTCATAAATCCTTTCTCAGTCCAACATGAAAAGTTATTCTTCATTTTCTTTCCCAGTTCACAATTTCTTTCACAATTCTTCATGGTTAGCTCTTTAACACATCTGGTGTTATATTTTTATGTAAGTTAAATTAGGGTTTCAGTTTTTATTTTCATCGATGTACTATGCCAGATTTTATAAAATTATTTTTAAAATCCATTATTTCCACCTATATTACTTTTAAACAACTAATATTGCACATATATAAATCTCTTTCTTTTCCATTGATTTCATTTATTCCACTTTTATAAATAGTACATTATTTTAATTATCAAGAATTTTCAATGTTTTCTTATATCTCTTCAGGAATATTTCTTGAAATGTAATATGATTTCATAAACTTTCCTAGATATTTTCAAATATTTTTCTATATACATTTTAGAATCAGTTTGCTCAATTTCAAAAATAAAATCTAGCTTGGGTTTTTATTTGAGTTGCAGAAGTGATATAGATTAATTTGAAGAATATAGACCTGTATATAACATGCAATTATTTCTCCCCTAAATATGGAATCCTTATTTATTTGGAACTCCCTTTATATATAAACATGCTTAACATCTATCTGTGATAGGCTAAATAGTAACCTTCATGATGTTCATTTTCTAACTTATGAAATCTGTGAGTGTTATTTTTGTAGATGAGAAAATTATCCTGGATTATCTGGGTCGACCCTAAAATTATCTGCAAGTTTTCTTAAGAGAGAAATGCAGAAGAGTATTTAACACAGAAGAGAAGGTGGCAGTGACCCTGTAGGCAGAAATTTGAAATGATGCTGTACAAGTCAAGGCATGCCAACAGCCACATGAAGCTGGAATACTCAAGGAATATATATTCCACTAAAACCTGGGGAGGGAACATGATCTTGCTGATGTCTTGATTTCCTATTCAGTGAAACTGACTTTGGACTTCTGACTTCTCCAAAATGTGTGTTCTTCTAAGTCATCATTTTTTAGAAGTTTGTTAAAACAGACAATGTTATGTGGATTTGGGGCAGGTTCATGCCTAAATTCATTTTTTTTTTTTTT
>SJYW01044852.1:73840-83879 GCA_006410735.1 Raphicerus campestris | reverse complement strand
GAAAAAAAAAATAAAAACCGCACAAGTTTTACATATATATATATATATATATATATATATAAAATTCTAGTAATATGTAAGGCTTGGTTTATATTTTACAATGGATCAGAGATCATTTTAAACTGGTTAGCCATGATTCAACAGGAAGTTACACTAATTTACTAATTTTTAGAACTGCAAAACTTCTTTTGCATTTATTTTCTAGTAATATAAATGAGACAATAAAGAAGAAAAACAGACATTCCTATTGAAATTAATATTTATTTTTCATTATATAATCATGAATATTTATTGTAGAAAGGTAAAAAATAAGATAAAGTATGAAAAATAAAGTTAAACTAACCAACAACTGTAAGACCCACAAATATTGTGTAAGTCTTTCAGTTTTTATAGGAATTGTTTTAATTTTAGGTGTTTTTAATCAAGCAAGTAATATATAAGTAAATGTTTCATAAAAGAAATTCAAATATTACTACAAAAGGCATTTAAATCCTCACACAATGAAAAATCCACTTTCTAAAAAACAGCTCTATTTCTTAAAAGTTTATTTTTCCTTTCAAACATATTACTCTATTTTAATATATGGACTAAATAAAAGAATATATGACTCATTAAAGAGATATTGTTGATTGTGATATAGGCAAAGTCATCAAATTGACCTTTGTGATTTCATTCCTTATGTCTTCTTTCATAAATCCTTTCTCAGTCCAACATGAAAAGTTATTCTTCATTTTCTTTCCCAGTTCACAATTTCTTTCACAATTCTTCATGGTTAGCTCTTTAACACATCTGGTGTTATATTTTTATGTAAGTTAAATTAGGGTTTCAGTTTTTATTTTCATCGATGTACTATGCCAGATTTTATAAAATTATTTTTAAAATCCATTATTTCCACCTATATTACTTTTAAACAACTAATATTGCACATATATAAATCTCTTTCTTTTCCATTGATTTCATTTATTCCACTTTTATAAATAGTACATTATTTTAATTATCAAGAATTTTCAATGTTTTCTTATATCTCTTCAGGAATATTTCTTGAAATGTAATATGATTTCATAAACTTTCCTAGATATTTTCAAATATTTTTCTATATACATTTTAGAATCAGTTTGCTCAATTTCAAAAATAAAATCTAGCTTGGGTTTTTATTTGAGTTGCAGAAGTGATATAGATTAATTTGAAGAATATAGACCTGTATATAACATGCAATTATTTCTCCCCTAAATATGGAATCCTTATTTATTTGGAACTCCCTTTATATATAAACATGCTTAACATCTATCTGTGATAGGCTAAATAGTAACCTTCATGATGTTCATTTTCTAACTTATGAAATCTGTGAGTGTTATTTTTGTAGATGAGAAAATTATCCTGGATTATCTGGGTCGACCCTAAAATTATCTGCAAGTTTTCTTAAGAGAGAAATGCAGAAGAGTATTTAACACAGAAGAGAAGGTGGCAGTGACCCTGTAGGCAGAAATTTGAAATGATGCTGTACAAGTCAAGGCATGCCAACAGCCACATGAAGCTGGAATACTCAAGGAATATATATTCCACTAAAACCTGGGGAGGGAACATGATCTTGCTGATGTCTTGATTTCCTATTCAGTGAAACTGACTTTGGACTTCTGACTTCTCCAAAATGTGTGTTCTTCTAAGTCATCATTTTTTAGAAGTTTGTTAAAACAGACAATGTTATGTGGATTTGGGGCAGGTTCATGCCTAAATTCATTTTTTTTTTTTTTGCAGTTGCAGATAATATAGACCTATATTTTTAATAATATTTTTAATTACCTTTTTATAGTGAGAAAAGCATTCTTGATTCATATATCTTGATCTAATGCCCATCAAAAACATTGTTCTCATTGATCTCTAAGGCTTTCTATGTAAATGATCATTTTATGGGATTTTCTTATCTTTTTCTTATGTATCTCTTTTCTTTTTCATTTGTTTGCATTGATCAGGATTTTTATGTTTAATAATAGTAGTGATTCTGATCTACCTTGTCTTCTCAATATTAAAGGAAACACCTGTATCTCTGTTAAATATGCTATTTTGCCTGGATTTATTTTTATACAGATTTTTTGAAGTTAAGGAACTGCTTTCTGTGACAGTTTATAGAGATTAGCTTCATTAGACTGGAACTTTGTTCCCCAGAATGCAAATTTTCTCTATAGCTCCAAGTAAAGGTTCCCTGAAGGAGGAATTTGCTCAGAAGTTGCCGCTGCTGCTGCTAAGTCGCTTCAGTCGTGTCTGACTCTGTGCGACCCCATAGATGGCAGCCCACCAGGGTCCCCCGTCCCTGGGATTCTCCAGGCAAGAACACTGGAGTGGGTTGCCATTTCCTTCTCCAATGTATGAAAGTGAAAAGTAAAAGTGAAAGTGAAATCATTCAGTCGTGTCCGACTAGTAGCGACCCCATGGACTGCAGCCTACCAGACTCCTCTGTCCATGGGATTTTCCAGCCAAGATTACTGGAGTGGGGTGCCATTAGAAGTTGTTAACTGAAGCAGTAGCTGTTACTCTATGAAAGTAGAGAAAGACACAGAAGTGCTGATAGTTTCCAGAATGTCCTCACTTTATCTGCTTCACATTGCTCTCTCCTTCCTGACTGCTGACTGCATAAACCATGTGCAGTCTGAGGTTTACTACCTGATTCTCAGTGGTGGATCCACATGTTAGCTTCCCATAGGCCAGCTATGAACCTTCGATTCTCTTATTTGGCTACATTCGGCTGAGATTCTGGATTCACTGTGTTAGCTCAACTGGCTAGAAAATTGACTGTCTTTCCTCAACAACTTGACCTGTATTAACTTAAAATTTGGGGGCTGGGGGCTGGGGACTGGCTGGTCTAAAAGGCCACAACCAGGACAACTCCGTTCTACTCATATGTTCCTTAATCTATAGAATGCTAGATTGGGGCTTCCCAGGTTGTGCTAGTGGTAAAGAATCTGCTTGTCAATGCAGGAGATGGGAGACATGGGTTTAATCCTTGTGTTAGGAAGATCCCCTGGGGGGAGAGCATGGCAATGCCCTCCAGATTCTTGCCTGGAAAATCCTATGGACAGAGAAGCCTGGCAGGCTACAGTCTATAGGGTCTCAAAGAGTCAGACAAGACTGAAGCAATTTAGCATAGGACTTGCTAGATTGAGCTTTTTATTATGGTAATGATAGGGCTCAAGAGAAAAGTAGCCCAGGCATGTTCTTATTATCTTCCTCGTCAGATGATCTAGAGGAGGTAGAAAAGTGCAAGTACCTTTCCAAGTCTTTTTATGCATCAAGTCTTCTAACATTTTATTCACTGAAGATAGTAACAGATAGCCATAACCAAAGGGGAAGGGAATCATGTGTTTTCAGAGAAAGAAAGCATATATAAAGGGAGATCATTAACTGAGTTCAATAATGATATCAATTTACCACAAAGAGGTGATGAAATNTTTTTTTTTTTTTGCAGTTGCAGATAATATAGACCTATATTTTTAATAATATTTTTAATTACCTTTTTATAGTGAGAAAAGCATTCTTGATTCATATATCTTGATCTAATGCCCATCAAAAACATTGTTCTCATTGATCTCTAAGGCTTTCTATGTAAATGATCATTTTATGGGATTTTCTTATCTTTTTCTTATGTATCTCTTTTCTTTTTCATTTGTTTGCATTGATCAGGATTTTTATGTTTAATAATAGTAGTGATTCTGATCTACCTTGTCTTCTCAATATTAAAGGAAACACCTGTATCTCTGTTAAATATGCTATTTTGCCTGGATTTATTTTTATACAGATTTTTTGAAGTTAAGGAACTGCTTTCTGTGACAGTTTATAGAGATTAGCTTCATTAGACTGGAACTTTGTTCCCTAGAATGCAAATTTTCTCTATAGCTCCAAGTAAAGGTTCCCTGAAGGAGGAATTTGCTCAGAAGTTGCCGCTGCTGCTGCTAAGTCGCTTCAGTCGTGTCTGACTCTGTGCGACCCCATAGATGGCAGCCCACCAGGGTCCCCCGTCCCTGGGATTCTCCAGGCAAGAACACTGGAGTGGGTTGCCATTTCCTTCTCCAATGTATGAAAGTGAAAAGTAAAAGTGAAAGTGAAATCATTCAGTCGTGTCCGACTAGTAGCGACCCCATGGACTGCAGCCTACCAGACTCCTCTGTCCATGGGATTTTCCAGCCAAGATTACTGGAGTGGGGTGCCATTAGAAGTTGTTAACTGAAGCAGTAGCTGTTACTCTATGAAAGTAGAGAAAGACACAGAAGTGCTGATAGTTTCCAGAATGTCCTCACTTTATCTGCTTCACATTGCTCTCTCCTTCCTGACTGCTGACTGCATAAACCATGTGCAGTCTGAGGTTTACTACCTGATTCTCAGTGGTGGATCCACATGTTAGCTTCCCATAGGCCAGCTATGAACCTTCGATTCTCTTATTTGGCTACATTCGGCTGAGATTCTGGATTCACTGTGTTAGCTCAACTGGCTAGAAAATTGACTGTCTTTCCTCAACAACTTGACCTGTATTAACTTAAAATTTGGGGGCTGGGGGCTGGGGACTGGCTGGTCTAAAAGGCCACAACCAGGACAACTCCGTTCTACTCATATGTTCCTTAATCTATAGAATGCTAGATTGGGGCTTCCCAGGTTGTGCTAGTGGTAAAGAATCTGCTTGTCAATGCAGGAGATGGGAGACATGGGTTTAATCCTTGTGTTAGGAAGATCCCCTGGGGGGAGAGCATGGCAATGCCCTCCAGATTCTTGCCTGGAAAATCCTATGGACAGAGAAGCCTGGCAGGCTACAGTCTATAGGGTCTCAAAGAGTCAGACAAGACTAAGCAATTTAGCATAGGACTTGCTAGATTGAGCTTTTTATTATGGTAATGATAGGGCTCAAGAGAAAAGTAGCCCAGGCATGTTCTTATTATCTTCCTCGTCAGATGATCTAGAGGAGGTAGAAAAGTGCAAGTACCTTTCNATTGAAGCAATTTAGCATAGGACTTGCTAGATTGAGCTTTTTATTATGGTAATGATAGGGCTCAAGAGAAAAGTAGCCCAGGCATGTTCTTATTATCTTCCTCGTCAGATGATCTAGAGGAGGTAGAAAAGTGCAAGTACCTTTCCAAGTCTTTTTATGCATCAAGTCTTCTAACATTTTATTCACTGAAGATAGTAACAGATAGCCATAACCAAAGGGAAAGGGAATCATGTGTTTTCAGAGAAAGAAAGCATATATAAAGGGAGATCATTAACTGAGTTCAATAATGATATCAATTTACCACAAAGAGGTGATGAAATGTACCAGATGCCCTAAAGGTCCAAGTTAAAAGTTGATACAATGGACAACAATATTTGTAACATACAAAATCAACAAAGGATTGATATTCCAAATGTATGTGTTTAATAAATATAAAGAATACCCAATAGAAAAATTAGCAAGTAAAAAATTAATAAATTAATACAGCATAAACCAAAATACCAAATAAGCAAATGGAAGAGATGTTAATCTTGTTAGTAAACATTAAAAAAAAAAACACCTAAAATAATGAGATGCTATTCTCTACATATAGTAGCAAAAGCAAAATGTTAAGTCTGATAATAATTATTGGTAGGGATGTGCAGCAGTGGGAAGCTCCAAGCACTGTTGGTGGAAATATATGTTAGTACAGACATTCTGGAGATAATGTAAAATATATGTAGAGAGCTACTTTTGTACATACACAACTGAATCAAGAAATTCCACTGTTCCACTTCTATGCAAATATACCAGGGAACTTCTATGTAAATATACCAGGCAAGATAGATCTCTTACAGGAATATAGAGATTTGTATATGAATATTTATCATTGAATTTTTATTATTTATATCTGCAAAGAAAACAAATTTCCATAAATGAAGAATGACAAATAACATATTACATGTTTAGAATTTAGGAAGAATGATATATATTCATATATAAAACACACATATGTATATATAAAACAACTAAAAATGAACACATCTTAAATCATATCTTTCAATATGTGAATGAGAGGAAAATGAATAAATATCTTTGTGTGTGTGTGTAAATAAACTACATAAAAGTGGATGCTTTTTGAGGGAGAAATGAATGAAACACGGACTTAGCATTCATTTTAAAATGTAATAAATTAGATATGCACATGCATATGTACACACACACACATACCCGTGGCCAAGAAAGGCTGAAGTAAATGTGCCAAAATTCCAGGTTATGCTCAATCTTAAGTACATATCCAATATCAAAGGACAGTGCTTATGGGAGCTAACCTCCAAGATGGTCACAATGAGCCTTACCCCTTCATATTCACTCACATGTATGGTCTCCTTTTATATTGAATAGGCCTGACCTGTGTTACCAGTTGGACAGTGTGGTATTCAAAGATACTCTGTGATATCTGATAGTAAGAGATTTATTACACATCCTATGTCTAGTTATAGAAAACAGTGTTAGCTATTGCTGTATAACAAAATATTTCAAAATTTAGTAGCTTAAAACAATAAACATTCATTATCTTACAGTTTCTGTGGACCATAAATTTGGTAGTAGCATAATGGGATAGTTCTGGTTTGGGGTGTACCATGAAATTGAAGTCAAAATGCCGGATAAAAATGCGGTCACCTGAAGCTTGACTGGGACAAGAGGATCAGCTTTCATGACGGCTCATTCAATTTGTGTGATTAGTGCCAATGCAANCGTAAATTTGGTAGTAGTATAATGGGATAGTTCTGGTTTGGGGTGTACCATGAAATTGAAGTCAAAATGCCAGATAAAAATGCGGTCACCTGAAGACTTGACTGGGACAAGAGGATCAGCTTTCATGACGGCTGATTCAATTTGTGTGATTAGTGCCAATGCAAGAGACAAAAGAAAAACAGGTTTGATCCCTGTGTCAGGAAGATTTCTGGAGAAGAAAATGGCAGTCTACTCCAGTTTTCTTGCCCGGAGAATCCCATGGACAGAAGAGCCTGTCGGGCTACAGTGTATGGAGTCTCAAAGAGTCAGACATTACTGAGCAACTGAGCATGCACACAGCACAGTGCTGGCTGTTAGCACGACGTCTCCGTTTCTTACCACATGAACCTTTCTATAGGGCTGTTCATGTCTATAGGACATGACTGGTTTCCTGAAGAATGAGAAATCCAAGAGAAAACAAGTCACGGATCTCAATGTCTTTTATGACTTAAACTCAGACGTCTAGTACTATACCCCAGTGTCCTATAGGTTACTAAGTGAAGTCGCTCAGTCGTNTAACATATGCACATATACATATATATACATACATAGGCATACACACACACACACACATACTTTTATGTGTATGTCCAAAATTGGATTGTAAGTCTTATAAGCAGATGTTTTATATTTAAAATTACATCTGGTAACTTATACTATGTTATAAATCAATTATATCTGGGAGAATAATAAATATGGTAAAATTGTAACATTTGGAGTAGTTTGTGAAATGTGTATTGAAAATATGCACACTAATTTTTAGACTTATCTGTTTATTTTGAAACTATTTCAAAATAAAGAAAAAATATATATGGGACTTCTTTCCTCAGATACATATTTATATCAAAAATTCACTGGGAGATCACCAAAGAGTTTGATTGCATAGCTGGCTACAAAATCCAGTAAAAATATACAAGAATTTACATTTAGTCTGAGGTCACGGAAGTTAACTAGTGAGAGATGATGGTGACTTGGTCTTCAGTGGCAACTTCGAAGAGCAAAGGAGGATGGACCCATGACATACGGAGAGAGTGGTCATAGGAGTTGCTGGCAGATCAAATGCAGATCAAATGATGAATCAAGAAAGACTTTTTGGAGCTGTGGCTTTTACTAAAATGGAAAGATCAAGAGAGGAATAGTTTTGAGAGCTTACTTTGGAATCGATTGAAGATCCAAGTTGGCAGCTACATCAATAGTCAGGAGTGTGATGCTTGGAGAGGAAAAGGCTTGTGTTCTTATGCATGGGAGGAGGCAACTGTTATCCAGAAAAGCTAGCGTATTTCAAAGGCTATTCAAAAGATGTACAGACATTTGAGAAGGATTCATATTTTTGTTTACCAAGTGCATTTTACAGATTAATCACTTTGCTAAGGTCTATTCTGGGGGGCTCCAAAATCACTGCAGATGGTGACTGCAGCCATGAAATTAAAAGACACTCCTTGGAAGAAAAGTTATGACCAACCTAGATAACATATTCAAAAGCAGAGACATGACTTTGCTAACAAAGGTCTGTCTAGTCAAGGCTATGGATTTTTTTCCATTGGTCATATATGGATGTAAAAGTTGGACTGTGAAGAAAGCTGAGGGCTGAAGAATTGATGCTTTTGAACTGTGGTGTTGAGAAGACTCTTGAGAGTCCCTTAGACCACAAGGAGATCCAGCCAGTCCATTCTGAAGGAGATACGCCTTGGGATTTCTTTGGAAGGAATGATGCTAAAGCTGAAGCTCCAGTACTTTGGCCGCCTCATGCGAAGAATGAGTTGACTCATTGGAAAAGACTCTGATGCTGGGAGGGATTGGGGGCAGGAGGAGAAGGGGATGACAGAGGATGAGATGGCTGGATGGCATCACGGACTCGATGAACGTGAATCTGAGTGAACTCCGGGAGTTGGTGATGAACAGGGAGGCCTAGTGTGCTGTGATTCATGGGGTCACAAAGAGTCAGACATTACTGAGCAACTGAACTGAACTAAACTGAAGGCTATAGCACTTGGTTTGTGGAGACATAACTTTCTTGTTATGTGGACAGTGTCTTCATCAGAGTTATAAGTAAGAGGTGGTGCCATATGCACTCAGTGGGCAAGATCCACATTATGGTATAAAACCTGATCAATATGAACTATATGAACTCCCAAAGAGAAGGGAAGAAGCTGTTTCCTGCTGAGACTTCATTAACTCATTGTAGATCCTCAAAAATTATTTAGGAATCCTTTAAGTGCATGTTTATTCATATTTACAACAAAGTCAGATACTAGTATTGAAAATCATTGTCTCACGGGGGAAGCATACAAGTAAACAGACAATATAATAAATGTAAAGAGCATAATATATTATTATTATTATTAAGCAATTAGGAGAACAATCCAAGCAGACCGGGAGTTCAGACAATGCTGATATGAAGAGAATGGTATGCTGAGTCCCCAGAACAGGTAGTAATTAGGGAAGCAGAAAAAATGTCTCTGCTTGGCCACCTACAGTGGCAGTACTCCCCTACTTTATCTCTGGAAATTGAGACAGGAACTTCCATTATGCTGAGGCTAAAAAGTTTCTAAATATTATTATTTTTAATTGCATTTCCCCTTTATGAAGCTGTATTTTGTCTACTTCCTCTTGCATGACAAGACATCCAATTTTCTCTTTCAAAGGCTTCTTTAATTATTTTTCAATAATATAGTTCCAGGACATCCACAGTCCTAATCATCATCAGCTGAGAACACTAACTTTCTACAATGTTCTTAAAATATTATGTATAGAATTTAACACACTGTATTTAAAACACCAACGAGGGTTAAGGCAGAATTATTCATTTTTTAGAGCATTGAAAACAAACATTTTAGTAACTTTAAAGTGGTAGTTTTCACGTAATCCATAATTTGGGCAATCAGACACATTTTTGTTTTACCTAATGTTTCCATAGTTAAGCAGTGTATAAAACACACTTAGAAGGTAGATTTATTACTCAGTAAATTTTATGCTTCCTTTGCAACAGTGTATATTATATGAATGTGTATTTTAACAAGCTACATGACTACAGTGAAAAGGACACAGAGATTATCAAGGTGTTCATGAAATTTGTTAAGAACCTAATTATATGTGCCTAACAACTGGGGAGGGGATTCCCAGGTGGCTTAGCAGTAAAAGAATCTGCCTGACAATGCAAGAGATGCAGAGATGCGGTTTCGATCTCTAGGTCAGGAAGACATCTTGTAAATGGCAATCCACTCCAGCATTCTTGCCTAGAGAATTGTTTGGACAAAAAATCCTGTCAGGTCATTAGAGCGCAAAGAGTCA
>SJYW01044852.1:31135-56268 GCA_006410735.1 Raphicerus campestris | reverse complement strand
TTAGTGACTGAACACACACAACAGGACTGGAAACACAGTAAAAGAAGATCTGGACACACATTACATTATCCAAATAATTTAATAGTAAGACCACATTGTCTTAATCTAATTGACCTTCAAAATATATTTTATATTTAAAACAACAGTACTTAAAAGAAGGTGCAGAGAAGTGCTGTAACAGAATCAACTTTGAGCAAAGGAGAGGGATAAAATCGAATCATTTTTGAGACTTTTCAGGCATCTCACTTACCTAAATCTTGAGATTTTGGCCATGGTTGAAATTTGAATATTTGATGAGCAACAGTGTGTATAAAATTTAAAGGATTTTTCTTCTGTCAAGTTGCTGATTATTTTTAATGAAAAGAGAAATAAACAAGCTTCAATGAAATGTATCAATTCTGTGCCTCTTACCAAATTATTTGACAAAGGAAATTTTTAAAATATTTTATTGGGTTTTGTTTTGTTCTAATTTACGTGTATAATATGCATTGAAGAGGCTAAAGCAATCATGAAATACAGGGGGAGATTTAGAATGCTTCTGAATGAGTATACACTGAGAACTCTTTCATATGACTCTCCAGAATAACTGCCCAATGTTTCTCATGTTACTGAGACTTTTTGTCTATTGGTGTATCCTTGGAAAATGAACATTTGAAGGGTGATGTAAGGAAGCTGATAGTGATACAAAGTAAAACTTACTTTACAAACAACTCAGCTTATTCTCACCTGATCCTATTTCAGTTAGAGATCAGGTCAGTTAGAAAGGCTTTGTTAGTAAGGAAATGCATAAGGATATGCATATGCATAGTCTAGTAGCTCAGATGGTAAAGAATCTTCCTGCAATGCAGGAAACCCAGGTTCGATCCCTGGGTCTGGAAGATCCCTTGGAAAAGGGAATGGCGACCCACTTCAGTATTCTTGCCTGGAGAATTCCATGAACAGAGAAGCCTGGTGGGCTGCAGTCCATGGGGTTTCAAAGGGTTAAACAAAACTGAGTGACTAACACTTTCACTTTTTTTAAAAAAATTACTATTTCAATTTTCTTTCTAACTGAAGTGAAAGGGCTATAATTACTTAGTAAAAGGCCATATTTTAAACCTCACAAAATTAATAAATAATAGCAGCATAGTTTGTCTTTTGAAAATGGATACTTAATTTTTCTAAAAAGTTTTACAATACCCACAGGAAAGTCACAACTAGATAAATTCCATCTAAACTTTTGTATATTTAATATTTTTTCCTTGTTGGTTCTCTATTTTAGACATAGCAGGGTATACTATACAATCAATCCCAAATTCCCATCTACCCATTCCTCCATCCTCCCCCCACTAGTAACCTAATTTCATTATCTAAGTCTGAGTCTGTTTCTATTTTGCAGATAAGGTCAGTCATATCATTCTTCAGATTTTGCATATAAGTGATATTATATGATATTTGTCTTATTTCTGTCTAACTTCACTTAGCATGATAATCTCCAGATGCATCCATTGTTGCAAAATGACATTAATTCATAATTTTTTTTTGTGGCTGAGTAACATTCTGTTGTATATAATATGTATCACAAGGAATGACGCTGAAGCTGAAACTCCAGTACTTTGGCCACCTCATGCAAAGAGATGACTCACTGGAAAAGACTGATGCTGGGAGGGATTGGGGGCAGGAGGAGAAGGGGACGACTGAGGATGAGATGGCTGGATGGCATCACTGACTCGATGGATGTGAGTCTGAGTGAACTCCGGGAGACGGTGATGGACAGGGAGGCCTGGTGTGCTGCGATTCATGAGGTCACAAAAAGTCGGACACGACTGAGTGACTGAACTGAAAACCATTAAACCTCAGACTGCACGTGGTTTATGCAGTCAGCAGTCAGGAAGGAGAGAGGAATGTGAAGCAGATAAAGTGAGGACATTCTGGAAACTATCAGCACTTCTGTGTCTTTCTCTACTTTACTTATTCATCTGTCAGTGGACATTTAGGGTGCTTTCATGTCTCTGCTGGATAAGGCATTGGCAATCCACACCAGTACTCCTGTTTGGAAAATCCCATGGATGGAGGAGCCTGGTAGACTGCAGTCCATGGGGTTGCTAAGAGCCGGACATGACTGAGAGACTTTACTTTCACTTTTCACTTTCATGCATTGGAGAAGGAAATGGCAGCTCACTCCAGTTTTCTTGCCTGGAGAATCCCAGGGACTGGGGAGCCTGGTGGGCTTCTGTCTATGGGGTCACACAAAGTCGGATACGACTGAAGTGACTTAGCAGCAGCAGCAGCGGCATGTTTTGGCTACTGTGAACAGTACTGTGATGAACAATGGGGTTCCTGAGTCCTTTCAAACCAATTTTTTCTCCAGATATATGCCCAAGAGTGGGATTTCTGGATCTTATGGTAGCTCTATTTTTAGTTTATAAGGAATCTCTATAGCGGCTGTGAATTTAAAAATAAAAAAAAAATTGTTGTTTGTTTCTTTCCCATTCCCTGAGTCTGCTACATATAACTTATGGGAGAAAAAAAAAAAAAAAGTAAGATTTTTTTGTTAGAAAAAAATTATAATTATTCCTTAATATTTTTCAAAAAGCAATTTTAAGACACATTGTGAAAGACTTTGAAATGGGCAAATGAGATCATTGGGTACTGTGTAGCAAACTCTAGGATTACCTGATTCTGTAGGTTTATATTTGATTATACATCTGGTCCCATCACTTCATGGGAAATAGATGGGGAAACAATGGAAACAGCGTCAGACTTTATTTTGGGGGCTCCAAAATCATTGCAAATGGTGACTCCAGCCATGATTAAAAAATGCTTACTCCTTGGAAGAAAGTTTATGACCAACTTAGATAGCATATTGAAGAGCAGAGACATTACTTTGCCAACAAAGGTCCATCTAGACAAGGCTATGGTTTTTCCAGTGGTCATGTATGGATGTGAGAGTTGGACTGTGAAGAAAGCTGAGTGTTGAAGAATTGATGCTTTTGAACTGTGGTATTGGAGAAGACTCTTGAAAGTCCCTTGGTCTGCAAGGAGATCCAACCAGTCCATCCTAAAGGAGATCAGTCCTGTGTGTTCATTGGAAGGACTGATGTTGAATTTGAAACTTCAATATTTTAGTCACCTGATGGGAATAGTTGACTCATTGAAAAGACCCTGATGCTGGGACAGATTGAGGTCAGGAAGAGAAGGAGACATCAGAGGATGAGATGGTTGGATGGCATTACCAACTCAATGGACATGAGTTTGGGTGGACTCTGGGAATTGGTAATGGACAGGGAAGCCTGGTGTGCTGCGGTTCATGAGGTCAGAAAGTATCGGACATGACTGAGCAACTGAACTAACTAAACTCAGTATCATGACCTCATTCTTGGAAAAATTTACCTTATCACCATGCAAATAAAAATGTTCAAGTGTAAACATTCTTTTGTAACCTAATCAGTTCAGTTCAGTTCATTTTAGTTGCTCAGTCATGTCCAACTCTTTGTAACCCCATGGACTGCAGCACGCCAATCTTCCCTGTCCATTACCAGCTCCTTAACTTTACTCAAACTCATGTGCATTCAGTCGGTGATGTCATCCAAACATCTCAACCTTTGTTGTTCCCTTCTCCTCCTGTCTTCAATCTTTCTGAGCATCAGGGTCTTTTCTAATGATTCATTTCTTTGCATTAGGTGGCCAAATATTGGAGCTTCATTTTCAGCATCAGTCCTTCCAATGAATATTCAAGATTGATTCCTTCAGGATTGACTATTTTGATCTCCTTGAAGTCCAATGGATTCTCATGAGTCTTCTCTAACATCACAGGTCAAAAACATCAATAATCTGATAGGAGCATATACATTTTCTGCTAAAATTATTGAGAAGTAATATGTGAATAAGATTCAGGTTTCTGCTTATGAGAGTAAATGTGCATTTTCTATACCATGATGAATATATTACCATTCATCCTGTAAGTAGTGTGGGGAAGACTGGAGTCATTGTAATCACTACCAATTATATTTCAAAAATAAAGTAATAAGGGTAACTGTGTAAATAGCGAATGTCTTGCATCATTTTCCTTTTGCTGGTGTGGTTTAAGTTTTTTCATACATATGGTGAATTAACTACAGGATAATTGAAATTGTCTTTGGCATAAAATTGATGACTAAAGAGCTGAAAGAGATTTGAAAGAAAGTATGAAAGAGAGACAATGTCATGAGGACTCACAGTGAAGTTATAAACTGAGAACTTTTAAGTGTTACTTTTCTCAGTTATAACTCTTTAAATGTTATAAATGCTCTTCCAAATCATTTGAATAGATATTCAGGGAACAATTTCTGTCTAGGCATTGGTCTAGGTTCTTCTGAAGTAACCACACATTTATATCTTCATCTGATAAAGATAAACTCTATCTTATGGACGGATGATATTTTTTCAAATAATATACCTCTTCAGGTTACTCTTACATCAAAGTTTTCATGGATTAAAACTAAAATCTTCCTCTTTCAATGTTATCTTCCCTTTTACAGACCTATAGGTCTATAAGTTCTAAAGGACCACCCTCTTTTCCTCCAAGAACCTTTCAGAGCTATAAGGTTGGGCCCCTTTCTTCAATATTCCCTCCCATGATAATGTAATATGAGGGCAATGCAAGTCATAGAGAAGATGCTTTTCTTCCCTTAGTATAAAGGCCTGGAAACATTTTTATTTTTTTAATTTAAAATTCCTTCTGATTTTTTTCAATATTAGGTAGTTACCCACTGCAACTCTAAAGATTACTGAGTAGGGTAAATAAATCTCTATTTGTTTTATGTTGACACATTTTTACAAGCTGGAATCAAGACTGCTGGGAGAAATATCAATAATCTCAGATATGCACATGACACCACCCTATGGCAGAAAGTGAAGAGGAACAAAAGAGCCTCTTGATGAAATTGAAAGAGGAGAGTAAAAAAGTTGGCTTAAAACTCAACATTCAGAAAACGAAGATCCTGGCATCTGGTCCCATTACTTTAAGGAATCTGGTCCCATTACTTCATGGGAAATAATGGAAACAGTGTCAGATTTTGTTGGGCTCCAAAATCACTGCAGATGGTGAATGCATCCATGAAATGAAAAGACGCTTACTCCTGGAAGGAAAGCTATGACCAAACTAGACAACATATTCAAAGCAGAGACATTACTTTGCCAACAAAGGTCTGTTTAGTCAGGGCTATGGTTTTTCCAGTGGTCATATATGGATGTGAGAGTTGGACTGTGAAGAAAGCTGAGCACCAAACAATTGATACTTTTGAATTATGTTGTTGGAGAAGACTCGAGAGTTCCTTGGGCTGCAAGGAGATCCAACCAGTCCATTCTAAAGATCAGTCCTGGGTGTTCTTTGGAAGGACTGATGCTAAAGCTGAAACTCCAATACTTTGGCCACCTCATGCGAAGAGTTGACTCATTTGAAAAGACCCTAATGCTGGGAGGTATTGGGGGCAGGAGGAGAAAGGGATGACAGAGGATGACATGGCTGGATAGCATCACTGACTCGATGGACATGAGTTTGGGTAAACTCCAGGAGTTGGTGATGGGCAAGGAGGCCTGGCATGCTGCGGTTCATGGGGTCACAAAGAGTCAGAAATGACTGAGCAATTGAACTGAACTGACACATTTTTACCAATAAAATGGCATTACTGTGACATTCTGAACAGGGAAGGAAAATAGTCAAAATGAGTCTTTCATTCATAAGTTTTTTTAAAGAAGCACAACTCACTGTGTGTGTCATAGACCCATCACAGCAGCATCACCTGAGTGAGATGGTAGTGTTTAGGTATGCAAATTGTTGTGCCAACCCTAGACCTACTGAGTCAGAATGTCTGGAGGTTGTTCCAGGAATACAGATTTTATCAGACCTTCCAGTTATGCATTATCACATTAAAGTTTGAGAAGCACTGCTTTACAGCATCAGAGAAGCTTGTTAAAATGCAAATTGCAATTTAATATATCTGAGGCTAAGCCAGAGATTCTGTGTCTCTAAGTCACTCCTGTGGATTGTGGACTACAATTTGACTAGCAAGGTCTTCTTAAACCCCAGTGAACATCTGAAATTAATTAAATCTTGGACACTACCTTGAATTTGCTTACTTGTTTGCTGTGTGTTTGTTTTGATGTTAAAATCAAGAAAAAATCTGGATGACATATTGTTAATTTCAGTATGAAGAACTGGAAAACTATAAGAAACTTGGGAAATTATTGAAAATCTGCAATCTTAATAATTTTCTCAAAATATAAAGCCTATATTGAGGAGGAACTTGATCTATAACTTCATCAATAAAAACAAGAGAATTATTGTCAAAAAAAAAAAAAAAACCAACTAAAATGTGTATTTTACAAAGTACAGTAAATTACAGCCCTGTCTCAAAAGCTGAAGCTGCTTTTTGATGTATATGCAGTGGGCTAATGTTACTGCCTGACATGTCAAATTGCCTACAGTGATGCTAGCATGCAACTGTTGATTTATCACTACTGTCAGCAGCACATAACACTCAATCTCCAATGAGGTGGCACTACTCTAACCTTTTCTATTGGTAATTTAGACTTTCTCTTTTTGTTTCTATTTTGTTAATTCATACCATGCCTAGATGGGTTGTCATAGCATGTATTTGCCCTCCACTGTCACATAATAGTTCTAGCTCATCCAAACAGCTTACATCTCTTTCAGAATTCTCAGCTCCCACTTGTATGATGTACTGATGACCTTAGTTTCATTGGTATTCTATAAATGTCAGAGATATGCTTGCCTCAGCTGCCTGGGCCCTGGTGAGCAGGTGGAAAAATGACCAGTTGAAAATGAGTTGTTAAGACTACTACAGTGAAAAGATTGATGCAATTAATTTTTCATTATGCACAGTGTCTGCAGATTCTAATCAGTGTGGACTGTTCCTCCTTTGAGGCACAAATAAAATGCAAATGGCTTTGAAATGAAAGGGAGCATTCTTTATGGTATAGACTTTCCAAAGCTGTAAAATGGTTCAGAAGTAATCTGTGGCATTAGAAATATTTTATGAATTAGGTCCTGGCAGGCGAACATAAGTTCTTTCTGGGAAATCCAAATTGTAGTAACTGCAGAAAGCAGTTTTAGAGGTAGATTTCAAGGGTACAGACAACAAATGGGAATAAGCCTTGAGGTAAACCTTACTGGACTGAAAAGGAAAATGTTTGTAGCAGGGAATTTTTTTATTCATAAAGCTAATTACATCAATTAATGTGGTACAAATAATATAAAATAAATCATTATATGTATACATTATTTTCATAATCCATTCAAATAGCTAGTAAAATAGAAATATGCATTTAGAAATTTTTGGTCTCATGATAATTTTTCCCTTTGTCTTACCAACTACTAAAATTTACTGAAGTGGATATAATATTTATATATCGTGAATTATCCTGGATAACCCAAATTTAACATTGGAAATATGTTTATAATGACATATATCCCATTGTCCTTAAAGTCACTCTATTTGTGAAATTGATGACTGATATCTTTTGTTGTTTATTGTTAGTTGTTATTGGTTATTGTTATCACTATGGCTATTCAATTGTTTTCAGTGAATGATACTACATTTAAGTTATATATTGATGCTATATAAATGAGATATTTCTTTTTATTTGGCTTAAAATAGCTAAGAAAAATGTAGTGATATAATTTGAAAGTTAATTTTGAAATAATATTACTGGCATGTACAACAGAGAACAATTCTCTCATTCTTTGGTGCTAATTCAGATATGTTCTGGAATTGAAGACATGTTCCATTTTGAGAATGTTGTTCAGTTCATACAGTGAAACTAGATGCTAGATGCTTTTTTTTCCTAAGATAAGTAATGAGGAATTAAAATACACCTCTAATGAAACTAGCTTTCAAAATGTGGTCTGAATTGCAGATCATATTTTAATATGAATTCTCAACAACTTTTTACATTATTTAGTGACACAATTTAGAAACAGAGTTGGATTGCCATTTTTCATAGCAAAGTACTTCCTAACAAGAGAAACTGAGAAAATTATCAGTATCAGTTCAGTTGCTCAGTCGTGTCTGACTCTTTGTGACCCCATGAATCACAGCATGGCAGGCCTCCCTGTTCATTACCATCTCTCAGAGTTCATTCAGACCCAAGTCCACCAAGTCAGCTATGCCATCCAGCCATCTCATCCTCAGTCGTCCCCTTCTCCTCCTGCCCCAAATCCCTCCCAGCATCAGACTCTTTTCCAATGAGTCAACTCTTCGCATGAGGTGGCCAAAGTACTGGAGTTTCAGCCTTAGCATCAGACCTTCCAAAGAAATCCCAGGGTTGATCTCCTTTAGAATGGACTGGTTGGATCGTCTTACAGTCCAAGGGACTCTCAAGAGTCTTCTCCAACACCACAATTCAAAAGGATCAATTTTTCAGTGCTCAGCCTTCTTCACAGTCCAACTCTCACATCCATAATGACCACTGGAAAAACCATAGCCTTGACTAGATGGACCTTAGTCGGAAAAGTAATGTCTCTGCTTTTGAATATGCTATCTAGGTTGGTCATAACTTTTCTTCCAAGGAGTAAGCGTCTTCTAATTTCATGGCTGCAGTCACCATCTGCAGTGATTTTGGAGCCCAGAAAAATAACTGACACTGTTTCCACTGTTTCCCCATCTATTTCCCATGAAGCAATGGGACCGGATGCCATAATCTTCATTTTCTGAATGTTGAGCTTTAAGCCAACTTTTTCGCTGTCTTCTTTCATCTTCATCAAGAGGCTTTTTAGCTCCTCTTCACATTCTGCCAGAAGGGTGGTATCATCTGCATATCTGAGGTTATAGATACTTCTCCCGCCAATCTTGATTCCAGCTTGTGTTTCTTCCAGTCCAGCGTTTCTCATGATGTACTCTGCATAGAAGCTAAATAAGCAGGGTGACAATATACAGCCTTGACATACTCCTTTTCCTATTTGGAACCAGTCTGTTGTTCCATGTCCAGTTCTAACTGTTGCTTCCTGACCTGCATACAGATTTCTCAAGACAGGTTAGGTGGTCTGGTATTCTCATCTCTTTCAGAATTTTCCACATTTTATTGTGATCCACTGAGTCAAAGGCTTTGGCATAGTCAATACAGAAATAGATGTTTTTCTGGAACTCTCTTGCTTTTTCCATGATCCAGCGGATGTTGGCAAATTGATCTCAGGTTCCTCGNACTGAGTCAAAGGCTTTGGCATAGTCAATACAGAAATAGATGTTTTTCTGGAACTCTCTTGCTTTTTCCATGATCCAGCGGATGTTGGCAAATTGATCTCAGGTCCCTCGGCCTTTTCTAAAACCAGCTTGAACATCAGAAAGTTCACGGTTCACATATTGCTGAAGCCTGGCTTGGAGAATTTTGAGCATTACTTTACTAGCATGTGAGATAAGTGCAATTGTGCGGTAGTTTGAGCATTCTTTGGCATTGCCTTTCTTTGGAATTGGAGTGAAAACTGACCTTTTCCAGTCCTGTGGCCACTGCTACATTTTCCAAATTTTATGGCATATTGAGTGCAGCACTTTGACAGCATCATCTGTCAAGATTTGAGACAGCTCCACTGGAATTCCATCACCTCCACTAGCTTTGTTCGTAGTGATGCTTTCTAAGGCCCACTTAACTTCACATTCCAAGATGTCTGGCTCTAGATTAGTGATCACATCATCATGATTATCTAGGTCGTGAAGCTCTTTTTTATACAATTCTTCTCTGTGTTATTGCCACCTCTTCTTAATTTCCTCTGCTTCTGTTAGGTCCATACAATTTCTGTCCCTTATCGAACCCATCTTTGCATGAAATGTTCCCTTGGTATCTCTAATTCTCGTGAAGAGATCTCTAGTCTTTCCCATTCTGTTCTTTTCCTCTATTTCTTTGAGTTGATTGCTGAAGAAGGCTTTCTTACCTCTTCTTGCTATTCTTTGGAACTCTGCATTCAGATGCTTATGTCTTTCCTTTTCTCCTTNTCAGTGGAAGCGGCCTGATCCACTCCTTACAATGGGGAGAGGATTCAGATGCATATTCCCCATTGGGGACCCCAGCCCTATATGGGTGCCAGCAAGGAATCTTAAATTTACACCACAAGAGAGAGGTCAAATCTCAAAATCTGACACAGATTAAAGAGACATTCACATATTGAGCCCAACAACAAAAAGTTTCTGAGGCGATCTTTTCTTCCTTTTCAGATCATCGATGAGGCAACCCTGGTGGACACTGCTCCTGATGATCATTAGATTACCTATCCTCTCCTTGCTGACCTTCGTCATTGCCACGGCTATGCAACAGTTTTTAAAATCTTTGAAGCCTGGGTTTAATGACACACAAGGTCATCAACCAAGAGGGTACAACAGTGTCAGCATCCATGCTGGGAGTTCAACAAGCTCAGACCATCAAAGTTATAAACAACATATCCACTGGCTCTGCTCAAAGATTTTAAACCATCTTGAACACCTGAGATCCACCATAATGGGACTCCAACAGCAGCTCGATCTCCACGCCAGAGCAATCGAGACGTTGTGTTCTGGCACAAATAGACTTCGATGTGAGATACTCCAGCTTTTGTCTGACAGCTTTTCCAGTGTTAAATGAGACTCTAGCAGGTGAAAAATGGAGCAATGGATCTATGGGACTGGTTACAAAGTCCATTTACCTAGTTTAAAAATGCCTTCTATTTGCTTGTGTTTGTTGTTGTTGTTGTTGTTGTTGTTGTTGTTCTGCTTGTTGTAGTGTTAAAGGTAAAAAAACTCACAGCCTGCAATAGGCGCTTACAGTAAAAAACAGTTATGCTTGCCCAGGTCATGGAAGAGGAGTCCCACATTGGGCACTCACAAAACCCCTGGATTAATTTAGCCCTTCAAGAGATTGACCGAGACATAAATAAAAGAGTTCTAGATGCCCGTCATCTAGAGAGATTCCGCTTAGCCCCCAAGAGGTGGCTGGATAGCCAATGACGGGTAAGACCCTCAGAGGAGGGCAACCTAAGACAGGCACAGCTGCAAGAGGGGCTGGCGAGGCTGGAGGTTTGCTGCCTACAGCTTTACGCCTTGCTCTACAGAACATCAATACAAATGTCTTGAGGGCTTAAATAAAATAAAAAAGGGGGAGATGTGGGGCCCTAAATGTGAAAACTCAGAAAAAAAAGGGGGGGCTAGCTTTGCAGTTGGAAACTAAGATGGCGCCTGGCGGAAGTGATAGGGGCGGGGTCTATGTTGTCTGTCAAAGTTTTTGATTGGCTCTCTTGATTTCCGTGCACGTGGACAACGGTGATTTGACCTTTAATGTGATTGGTGTAACTGAAGACACATAACAATTTGACCTTTAACGTGATTGGTGCTATGAAAAGTCCCTCCTAAACCACCCCCCTCCCCCACTTGCCTATATAAACTGGGAGTTTGCAGCAATAAAGTGGAACTGCTTAGACAGAACCCTTGTCGTGTCTGATTGTCTCTTGCTCCCTGAGGGGCTGGGTTGGTAGACAGCAGGCTCACCTCTCCTCAGGATCCCTTGGCTTTGCTGAGGGAAGTTCCACTGCCTCTCTCTTTCTGCAGAGTGCCCCCCACAAGTGGGAGTATTAACGTCTTCTGCTACTATTGTATTACTGTTAATTTTCCCTTTCAATACTTTTTCACATTTGCCTTNCTACTGTCTCTTATACACATCTTCTTTCTGCAGAGTGCCCCCCACAAGTGGGAGTATTAACGTCTTCTGCTACTATTGTATTACTGTTAATTTTCCCTTTCAATACTTTTTCACATTTGCCTTACATATTGTGGTGCTCCTGTGTTGGGTGCATGCATATTTATAATTGTTATAGCATCTTCTTGAATTGATCCTTTGATCATTATGTAGTGTCCTTCTTTGTCTCTTTTCATGCCCTTTATTTCAAAGTCTATTTTATCTGATATGAATATTGCTACTCCTGCTTTCTTTTGTCTCCATTTGTATGAAACATGTTTTTCCAGCCCTTCACCTTCAGTTTATATGTGTCCTGTGTTTTGAGGTGGGTCTCTTTTAGATAGCATACATAGGGGTCTTATTTTTATATACATTTAGCCAGTTTTTGTCTTTTGGTTGTAAATGGGTTGTAAACCCATTTACATTTAAGGTGATTATTGATAAGTATGATCATGTTGCCGTTTACTTTGTTTTGGGTTTGGATTTAAACCTTTTCTGTGTTTCCTATCTAGAGAAGATCCTTTAGCATTTGTTATAGAGCTAGTTTGGTGGTGCTGAATTCTCTCAGCTTTTGCTTGTCTATAAAGCTTTTGATTTCTCTTTCATATTTGAATGAGATCCTTGCTGGTTATAATAAGCTGGGTTGTAGATTTTTCTCTATCATCACTCTAAGTATGTCCTGCCATTCTCTTCTGGCCTGAACAGTTTGTATTGAAATATCAGCTGTCATCCTTATGAGGATCCCCTTGTGTGTTATTTGTTGCATTTCCCTTGCTGCTTTTAATATTTGCTCTTTGTGCTTGATCTTCATTAGTTTACTATGTGTCTTGGGGTGTTTCACCTTAGGTTTATTCTGTTTGGGACTCTCTGGATTTCTTGGACTTGGGGAACTATTTTTTCTCCCATTTTAAGGAGGTTTTCAACTATTATCTCCTCAAGTATTTGCTTATGTCCTTTCTTTTTGTCTTCTTCTGGGACTCCTATGATTCAAACATTGGGACATTTAACAGTTTCTGAGAAGTCTTTGAGGTTGTGTTAATTTTTATTTTTTTTTCTTTTTCCCTCTCTGCTTCATTTATTTCCACCATTCTATCTTCCACCTCACTTATCCCGTCTTCTGCCTTAGTTATTATACTGTTGTTTCCCTCTATAGTGCCTTTGATCTCAGTTATTGCCTTATTCACTATTGATTGACTTTTCTTTATTTTGACTAGGTCCTTGTTAAACATTTATTGCATCTTTTCAATCCTTGTCTCTAGTCTATTTATCTGTAACTCATTTTTGTTTTCAAGAGTTTGGATCATCTTTATTATCATTATTATTTTTCAGGTAGACCCCCTATCTCCTCCTCTTTTGTTTGGTTTGGTTGGCATTTATCATGTTCTTTTACCTCCTGAATATTTCTCTGTCTTTTCATTTTGTTTAGATTGCTGTGCTTGGGGTGTCCTTTCTGTAGGCTGAAAGTTTGTGATTCCTCTTTTTTATGGAGCCTGCTCCCTGTGGTGGGGCTGGACTAGTTGCTTGTCAAGATTTCCTGGTTAGGGGATCTTGCATCTGTGTTCTTGCGGGTAGGGCTAGATCTCTTCTCTCTGAAGTGCAATGAAGTGTCCTATAGTGAGTGTTGGGGTGTCTATGGGTTTGGCATGGCTTTGGGAAGCCTATCTTTTAATGCTCATGGCTGTGTTCCTGCTTTGCTGGAGAATTAGCATGGCATGTCTCCCTCAGGAACATTTTGGCTCTTGGGTGGAAATTGTTTTCAGTATAGATATGGAGGCTTTTGGATGAGCTCTTATCAATTAATACTCCTTGAAATCAGGAATTCTTTAATGTTCTTAAGTTTTGGAATTAAGCCTCTTGCTTCCATACAGCATCTAGGTTAATGGTGAAACAGTTCTGAACAATGAGAAACACCGAGAGAGATTCATGGAGTTACATAGAGAAGAGAGGAAGGAGGAGGGAGATGGAGGTGATCAGGAGTAGAAGAGGGGGAGTCAAAAGGGAGGAGAATGATGCAGCCAGTAATCAGTTCCTTAAGTGCTCCCCACAGCCCAGAACACCCAGTGAAATTCACTGGGTGAATNACAGTTCTGAACAATGAGGAACACCGAGAGAGATTCATGGAGTTACATAGAGAAGAGAGGGAGGAGGAGGGAGATGGAGGTGATCAGGAGTAGAAGAGGGGGAGTCAAAAGGGAGGAGAATGATGCAGCCAGTAATCAATTCCTTAAGTGCTCGCCACAGCCCAGAACACCCAGTGAAATTCACAGAGTTGAGTAGAGAATAGAAGGGGAAAGAGAGTGACAGAGGGGACCTAGGGGAAAAAGGGAGAGTCTAAGGGGGAGAGAGTAATCAAGTCAGTAATCACACCTTTAAGAGAAAATAGATACTGAAATTAGATTCTTAAAGGTACAAAATTGATAACAAATACCAAAAGCAAAGATTGAAAATCTAGAGTAGAGGTTAGATGCTCAAAAATATAATACAAAGTCAATCACAAAAGTTATTATATATATGTATAAATATGTAATTATATATATATTATCATATATATATATAACATTTGTTTCAAAAATAGACTTTTTTTCTTTTTGCAAGGTAATAGTATGTTATAAAGATGAAAATTAAAGGAGTAATGAAATTTAAAAAATAGAAAGAATATTAGAAATATATCTAAGAATTTCTCTGGAGCTGTTGTGGGCAGTGTGGAATCAGTTCAGTTTCAGATAGTTCCTTATTCTAGTTTATGCTTGTTCTCAATGTCTATAGGGCACCTTCAATGCTTAGCAAAAGAGTTCCAGAAAAAATCTTTTTCTACTTTATTGGCTATGCCAAAGCCTTTGACTGTGTGGACCACAATAAACTGTGGAGAATTCTTGAGAAATGGGAATACCAGACCACCTGACCTGCCTCTTGAGAAACCTATATATAGGTCAGGAAGCAACAGTTAGAACTGGACATGGAACAACAGACTGGTTCCAAATAGGAAAAGGAGTACGTCAAGACTATATATTGTCATTCTGCTTATTTAACTTCTATGCAGAGTACATCATGAGAAACGCTGGACTGGAAGAAGCACAAGCTGGAATCAAGATTGGTGGGAGAAGTATCAATAACCTGAGATATGCAGATGACACCACCCTTATGGCAGAAAGTGAATAACTAAAAAGCCTCTTGATGAAAATGAAAGAGGAGAGTGAAAAAGTTGGCTTAAAGCTAAACATTCAGAAAACGAAGATCATGGCATCCAGTTCCATCACTTCATGGGAAATAGATGGGGAAACAGTGGAAAAAGTATCAGCCTTTATTTTGTTGGGCTCCAAAATCACTGCAGATGGTGATTGCAGCCATGAAATTAAAAGTCGTTTACTTCTTGGAAGGAAAGTTGTGACCAACCTAGACAGCATATTCAAAAGCAGAGACATTACTTTGCCAAAAAAGGTCCATCTAGTCAAGGCTATGGTTTTTCCTGTGGTCATGTATGAATGTGAGAGTTGGACTGTGAAGAAAGCTGAGTGCTGAAGAATTAATGCTTTTGAACTGTGGTGTTGGAGAAGACTCTTGATAGTCCCCTAGACTGCAAGGAGATCCAGCCAGTCCATCCTAAGGGAGATCAGTCCTGTGTGTTCATTGGAAGGCCTGATGTTGTATCTGAAACTTCAATACTTTGGTCACCTGATGCAAAGAGTTGACTCACTGGAAAAGACCCTGATGCTGGGAAAGACTGAGGGCGGGAGGAGAAGGAGACGACAGAAGATGAGATGGCTAGATGGCATCACTGACTCGATGGACATGAGTTCGGGTGAACTCCAGGAGTTGGTGATGGACAGGGAGGCCTGGCGTGCTGCAACTCATGGGGTCTCAAGGAGTCGGACACGACTGAGCAACTGAACTGAACTGAACTGAATGTTTAGCCAATGTTAATGACAAGGTTTTAATCTTTTGCACCTGTAACTTTCAAAGCAGTTCCCTCTTTGCTTACTTTGGCTTCCTCTTTTGTAAGTCTCTTTAGTGTCTAATTTCTGCCCTGACACAAGGGGGCAAAAGTAGTCACTTATTTAGGATCACTTGTTCAGTTGTTTTGTGGGGAGGGAGGACAATGCAAACAAATATTGCTGACGTGTGTGGGGCGTGCTCACAGATTATAGACCACACTGGGTTTTCCCCAGCTCACAACATGTGCTTTCCTGGTCTTCACTTCTCAGGCTCCAGGGTGCTCTGCAGGGGTACCGTCCAAAGCAGACACTGCATTTCATGTATTTCCCCAGATCTAAACCACTCACGTNTCCCCTAGACTGCAAGGAGATCCAGCCAGTCCATCCTAAGGGAGATCAGTCCTGTGTGTTCATTGGAAGGCCTGATGTTGTATCTGAAACTTCAATACTTTGGTCACCTGATGCAAAGAGTTGACTCACTGGAAAAGACCCTGATGCTGGGAAAGACTGAGGGCGGGAGGAGAAGGAGACGACAGAGGATGAGATGGCTAGATGGCATCACTGACTCGATGGACATGAGTTTGGGTGAACTCCAGGAGTTGGTGATGGACAGGGAGGCCTGGCGTGCTGCAACTCATGGGGTCTCAAGGAGTCGGACACGACTGAGCAACTGAACTGAACTGAACTGAATGTTTAGCCAATGTTAATGACAAGGTTTTAATCTTTTGCACCTGTAACTTTCAAAGCAGTTCCCTCTTTGCTTACTTTGGCTTCCTCTTTTGTAAGTCTCTTTAGTGTCTAATTTCTGCCCTGACACAAGGGGGCAAAAGTAGTCACTTATTTAGGATCACTTGTTCAGTTGTTTTGTGGGGAGGGAGGACAATGCAAACAAATATTGCTGACGTGTGTGGGGCGTGCTCACAGATTATAGACCACACTGGGTTTTCCCCAGCTCACAACATGTGCTTTCCTGGTCTTCACTTCTCAGGCTCCAGGGTGCTCTGCAGGGGTACCGTCCAAAGCAGACACTGCATTTCATGTATTTCCCCAGATCTAAACCACTCACGTTCAAGTTCTTGAGTACTCCATAAGGGCATAGACTAGGTTGGGATTATATTTTGTGCCCTTCCCAGGTCTGAGCATCTCAGGCGACCAGGTACTTGGTAAGTGCACTGTCCCAGGTGTGCTGTGTGTCTCCTCTGGGGAGCTGATCTGAGGCGGTGACCTTCCTGGCATATGTCAACCATCCAGGATCCCAGGAAGATGTGGTTAGCTACTGAGAGCCTGCTCAAATTTTGATGGAGGATGCCAGTCTCTGGGGCCAAGATTTCCCCTTGCCTTCTGGCTTTGGCTGTCACATGTAAGCTTCTCTATACAGCTGGCTAGCTCTCCTTTGATATTTGCTGAGCCCTTTGTTCTGTGAGCAGGCCAGGCCTTTCAAGGGAAAATTTTTTTTTTTCCTTTCTCTCTGTCTGGCAATCCCACAGTTTGGGTTGCTATCTCATATTAGCTCCTTCAGATTATCCTCAGGGCATTAGGGCCTGGTCCTTTACCCTAAGCACCGATGATGCAGCCCACTCCTCCTTGTCCAGCCCGTGCTGGCTGGTGGCAGACTTAAGCATATACTTCTCTCCTAGCAGTTGCTGTTAGGCGTGTATTCTGTGTTGTTTTTTTTTTTTTTTTTTTTCCCTCCCAGTTACCTTGCCTTCTGAGATTCCCAACTCCCCACAGACCCGTCTGTGAGAGAATTTCTTACTGTTTGAAAACTCTTACTTCATGACTCCCTTCCCAGGAGGGGTCTCTGTCCCTCACTCTTTTGTCTCTCTTTTTGTCTTTTAAATTTTGTCCTACCTCCTTTCAAAGAGAATGGGCTGCCTTTCTGGTTGCCTGTTGTCCTCCGTCAGCATACAGAAGTTGTTTTGTGGAAGTTGTTCAGCATTCAAATGATCTTTTGATGAATTTGTGGGGGAGAAAGTGGTCTCCCGGTCCTATTCCTCTGCCATCTTGGGACTGCCCCCAGACTCCACTTCTCAGAATAGATGGAAGACATATTTCCAATGATTTCCAACTAAGGATTGATTTAAATTTAGTAATCATGAACGCCTTAAGAAATGTACTTAACTTTTGTAGGTAATAATGACCTATAAAAAGCTGTCAGCAGGGAAACAGTATAACTCCATTTGTGCTTAAAGCAAAATAAATGAATGATAAATGAAAGAATGAATGAATGAAAGTGTATCATCTCATTTGTGATATGAAGAATCATTTAGAGAAAGAATAAGACAGAGATAGGAATGTTAAGAAATATAAACAAAATTGCAATGGAAAAATGGAACTATTTAGGGTTATGTCAGAGAGTTTGAAATGAATGTTTTTAATAATCATGTTTTTCCTACTATTAGGAAATTTGACTAAAGATTGATTGAAGATGAAGGTCAATTCAGATTTGACATGTTAATAAACCTAAATTTTAAATCCTGCATTTTAGTTTAGGAAACTGAGAAAAAGAGAAGTTAAATCGTTTTGGTTGTTTGTTTGTTTTTTCCGGATAATATCTAACAAACAAAGCAAAAACTGGACCCAGGAAATCTGGCTTCAGCTTCTTAGATTGTAGATACTGTATTTTAGTGAATTTCAAGCAGTGACATAATTTAATTCCCAAGGAATAAATAATTCTGTTTCAGTTATGCTAGCATGAGAAAACTGAATGGTCCAGGCAAAGATATTCTGTTAGCACTTAAAAAAATATTTAAGAACAGCTAAGATTTCAAGTTTAATGTCAAATACATGAAAATAAATGTTACATCTATATGTATGTGACAAAGAGAGAGAAAGAATGGCTAAGCACACTAAGAAAAAACAATTGTCATGAAATAGGTAGAGAATAAAGATCAAATGAAAGAGAATGACCAAAATTAAAATGAAAATTAGAAGAATAAAAAAGAACAAAAGCCACTGCACAAATTGACAGGACAGAAATTCAATAAAGATGGTATCAAACTTGTTGAACAAAAGCGTTTTCAAGAAGTGAAGTGAAGTAGCTGAGTCATGTTTGACTCTTTGTAACCTGTAGCCTACCAGGCTTTTCCTTTGATGGGATTCTCCGGGCAAGAGTACTGGAGTGGGTTGCCATTTCCTCCTCCAGGAGACTCTTCCCAACCCAGGGATTGAACCCGGGTCTCCTGCATTCCAGGTAGACCCTTTAACCTCTGAGCCACCAGGGAAGCTGGTTTTCAAGAAAAGTGAAAGTGAAAAGTGAAGTCACTCAGTCGTGTACGACTCTTTGGGACCTGTGGACTATAGCCTACCAAGCTCCTCCATCCATGGGATTCTCTAGGCAAGAATATTGGAGTGCA
Source organism: Raphicerus campestris (assembly GCA_006410735.1). Classification (NCBI taxonomy): domain Eukaryota; kingdom Metazoa; phylum Chordata; class Mammalia; order Artiodactyla; family Bovidae; genus Raphicerus; species Raphicerus campestris. The sequence goes on along the minus strand of SJYW01044852.1, from coordinate 37,304 downwards.
TTGCCATTTCCTTCTCCAAGAAAGAGAGCATTAAATCTGGAAATAAAAAAGGACTTTGATAACATCAGTGAATAGAGATTCAGCAAATTCAAGGATGTATGCAGTAGGCAGGATTCTAATATGCTCCCCAACTTAATGACTCTTATTATCAGGTTATATTATACAGTAGAGATAATTTTTAAAAATAGATATTATCTGAGTCGCTCGAACCTAATCCTCTGAGCCCTTTCGAAAGAAGATGTTTTCTCCAATTGGTTGCAGAAGGTAAGTCAAAATGTTTCAAAACACAAAAAGGATTTAGTTCTCTGTTATGTTGTTATTGGTTTTGAAGATGGAGAATATGCTAGTCACTCCTAAGAAATGAGATTGGCTCCTGGTTTATGGAGGCTTCAGTCCTGTAGCCATGAAAAACTGTATCTTTCCAATGATATGAATAGGCTGGAATGAGATCCTTCCTTAGTCAAACATGGAGATGAGAACACAACTGGCCAACACCTTGATTTCAGCCATGTTAAGATCCTGAGAGTGAACACAACAGAATTGCGACCAAATAAGTGGGTGTTTTAAAGCCACTAAATTTGTAGTAATTTGTTATAGAACAATAAAAAAGCAAATACAATTTGAAAGCTAGAATACATTGGAAAAGAAGTAACACAAAACTTAGTGAAATAAGTGTAATATAGTCATGTTTCTATTCTCATGTGTCTCTGTATGTGTGTGTTCAGTCATTCAGTCATGTCTGAATCCTTGAGGCCCTGTGGACTGTAGCCCATATGCATGCATGCATGCTAAGTTGCCTCCTGTGTGTGCTAAATCACTTCAGTCTTGTCCAACTTTGTGCAACCCCATGGACTGTAACCTGCCAGGCTCCTTTGTCCATGGGATTCTCTAGGCAAGAATATTGGAGTGGATCACCATGTCCTACTCCAGGGGATCTTCCCAACTCAGGGATCAAACTCATGTCTCTTACATCTTCTACATTGGCAGGCAGGTTCTTTACCACTAGTGCCACTTGGGAAGCCCATAACCCATTTACCTGATTCTGAAATATTTTAGTTTCCTGAGGTAAGCTTGAATCTCTATAAACTTCCATCTTAAAACTGCTTTTGTTTTGTCCCAAAGAAAAATCTAAAATAAACAATCTAACTGTTTACTTAAAGTAACTAGAGAAAGAACAAACAAAACCCTAAGTTATGAGAAAGAAAGAAATCATAATGATCACGAAAGAAATAAATGAGAGATTAAAAAATTAGAAAAGATCAGTGAAACTGAAAGCTGGTTCATGAAAAGATAAATAAAATTGATAAATTGTTAATCAGGCTTATCAAAAATANAAACCCTAAGTTATTAGAAAGAAAGAAATCATAATGATCACAAAAGAAATAAATGAGAGATTAAAAAATTAGAAAAGATCAGTGAAACTGAAAGCTGGTTCGTGAAAAGATAAACAAAATTGATAAATTGTTAATCAGGCTTATCAAAAATAATAGGAGAGACCCAAATCAATAAAATCAGAAATCAAAGAGGAGAAACTACAACTGACACCGTAGATACCCAATCATAAGATGCTATTATGACAACCTATGTTACAATAAAATGGACAACCTAGAAGAAGTAGAAAAATTCTTAAAGGTACAATCTCCCAAAACTGAACCAGGAAGAAATAAAAAATGTGGACAGACCAATTGCCAGTAATGAAATTAAGTCAGTAATAAAAATCTCCCAACAAAGAGAACTCTAGACCAGATGGTTTCACAGGTGAATTCTACCAAACCAAACACTTTACAGAGCTGTTAACAGCTATCCTTCCTCAGTTCAGTTCAGTTCAGTTGCTCAGTCATGTCTGACTCTTTGCGACCCCATGAATTGCAGCCTGCCAGGCCTTCCTGCCATCACCAACTCCTGGAGTCCTCCCAAACTCATGTCCATTGAGTTGGTGATGCTATCCCACCATCTCATCCTATATCGTCCCCTTCTACTCCTGCCCCCAATCCCTCCCAGCATCAGAGTATTTTCCAATGAGTCAACTCTTCACATGAGGTGGCCAAAGTACTGGAGTTTCAGCTTTAGCATCATTCCTTCCAAAGAACACCCAGGACTGATCTCCTTCAGAATGGACTGGTTGGATCTTCTTGCAGTCCAGGGGATTCCAAAGAGTCTTCTCCAACACCATAGTTCAAAAGTATCAATTATTTGGCGCTCAGCTTTCTTCATAGTCCAACTCTCACACCCATACATGACCACTGGAAAAACCATAGCCTGAATAGACAGACCTTTGTTGACAAAGTGATGTTTCAGCATCTGAATATGTTGTCTAGGTTGGTCATAACTTCCCTCNATTTGGCGCTCAGCTTTCTTCATAGTCCAACTCTCACACCCATACATGACCACTGGAAAAACCATAGCCTGAATAGACAGACCTTTGTTGACAAAGTGATGTTTCAGCATCTGAATATGTTGTCTAGGTTGGTCATAACTTTCCTCCAAGGAGTAAGTGTCTTTTCATTTCATGGCTGCAATCACCATCTGCAGTGATTTTGGAGCCCAGAAAAATAAAGTCAGCCAGTTTCCAGTTTCCTCATCTATTTGCCGTGAAGTGATGGGACCGGAGGCCATGATCTTAGTTTTCTGAATGTTGAGCTTTAAGCCGACGTTTTCACTCTTCTTTTTCATTTTCATCAAGAGGCCCTTTAGTTCTTCTTCACTTTCTGCCATAAGGTTGGTGTCCTCTGTATATCTGATATTTTGATATTTCTTCCAGCAAACTTGATTCCAGCTTGTGCTTCCTCCAGCCTAGTATTTCTCATGATGTCTTCTGCATATAACTTAAATAAGCAGGATGACAATATATAGCCTTGACATACTCCTTTTCTGATTTGCAACCAGTCTGCTGTTCCATGTCCAGTTCTAACTATTGCTTCCTGACCTGCATACAGGTTTCTCAAGAGGCAAGTCAGGTGGTCTGACATTCCTATCTCTTTAAGAATTTTCCGGTTTATTGTGATCCACACAGTCAAAGGCTTTGGCATAGTCAATAATGCAGAAATAGATTTTTTTTTTTGAAACTCTTTTGCTTTTTCCATGATCCAGAAGATGTTGGCAATCTGATCTCTAGTTCCTCTGCCTTTTCTAAAATCAGCTTGAACATCTGGAAGTTCACAGTTCATGTATTGCTGAAGCCTGGCTTGGGAGATTTTTGAGCATTACTTTACTAGCGTGTAAAATGGGTGCAATTGTGAGGTAGTTTGAGCATTCTTTGGCATTGCCTTTCTTTGGGACTGGAATGAAAACTGATCTTTTCCAGTCCTGTGGCCACTGTTGAGTTTTCCAAATTTGCTGACATATTGAGTGCAGCACTTTCATAGCATCATCTTTTAGGATTTGAAATAGCTCAACTGGAATTTCATCCCTTCCACTAGGTTTGTTCATAGGGATGCTTCCTAAGGGCCACTTGACTTCACATTCCAGGATGTTTGGCTCTAAGTGAGTGATCACACCATCGTGATTATCTAGGTCGTGAAGTTCTATTTTGTACAGTTTTTCTGTGTATTCTTGCCACCTCTTCTTAATATCTTCTGCTCCTGTTAGGCCCCTACCATTTTGGTCCTTTATTGAGCCCATCTTTGCATGAAATGTTCCCTTGTCCTTCTTAAGCTATCTCAAATAAATTTCTTCCCCCATGACTCAAGTGATAAAGAATCTGCCTGCAAAACAAGAGACAACAGGAGATGTAGGTTCAATCCCTGGGTTGGGAAGATCTCTTAAAGTTGGAAGTGGCAACCAGCTCCAGTAATTCTTCCTGGAAAACCCCAGGGACTGAAGAGTCTGGCAGTCGGGACTGAAGAGTCTGGCAGTCTACAGTCAATGGGGTCACAAAGAGTTGGACATTGAGTATGTATGCACAGATTCATTTCAAAGAAAAATACTTAATTTCTATTGAGTGTCAATATGCTAAACACAATAACCTTTGCAAACAGAGGCACAGTTTACTCTGGAGCTAATGAAGTTTAAGTTCAGCCTCCTTTATTTGCACATAATTTTGCTAAGCCTGCAAAAGGCTCTTGACAGCGTGTTTATAAAATGACAAGGTCTTATTAAATTTTCAAAACCAAGCGATTTGAACTGTAATTAGTTAAAACCTCTGTCGCATTCCAATTTGACTTACCTTCATCATGTTTCTTCTGTANCCCTACCATTTTGGTCCTTTATTGAGCCCATCTTTGCATGAAATGTTCCCTTGTCCTTCTTAAGCTATCTCAAATAAATTTCTTCCCCCATGACTCAAGTGATAAAGAATCTGCCTGCAAAACAAGAGACAACAGGAGATGTAGGTTCAATCCCTGGGTTGGGAAGATCTCTTAAAGTTGGAAGTGGCAACCAGCTCCAGTAATTCTTCCTGGAAAACCCCAGGGACTGAAGAGTCTGGCAGTCGGGACTGAAGAGTCTGGCAGTCTACAGTCAATGGGGTCACAAAGAGTTGGACATTGAGTATGTATGCACAGATTCATTTCAAAGAAAAATACTTAATTTCTATTGAGTGTCAATATGCTAAACACAATAACCTTTGCAAACAGAGGCACAGTTTACTCTGGAGCTAATGAAGTTTAAGTTCAGCCTCCTTTATTTGCACATAATTTTGCTAAGCCTGCAAAAGGCTCTTGACAGCGTGTTTATAAAATGACAAGGTCTTATTAAATTTTCAAAGCCAAGCGATTTGAACTGTAATTAGTTAAAACCTCTGTCGCATTCCAATTTGACTTACCTTCATCATGTTTCTTCTGTATATGTTTTTAAAGTGGCCTTGGGAATTCTGTGATCCAAAGGAGAAACTGAGTTTGTGATACATTTAGTTTGGGTTTAGTGAGAAAACTTTTTTTTTTTTTTTTAGTGAGAAAACTTTATACAATTCAAACCCACTTGGTATAGGGGGTTATTGCTGGCTGTTCTAGTGTAAAAATGGCTTCAGTGTATATTCTTACTACTCACAGTAACAGTCTATCAATTATCATCAAGGCCACAGGTCAGATTGTAAGACCAGCATGTCCAAGAGTATCTTTGAAATATGTGGATAATGCAGGAGAAACAAGTTTTGAGAAGAGATAGGAGCTGAGGTGATGATAATTCTTCCAGTAATTATATGTATACAATTGCTAGTATTAGATTCACATTAATACCTACTTTAAAAAGAAATTCCCTTTTCTCAGAAATATACTTGATAATGTATATATATATTCAAGAAATACATTTGATAATTTTTTTTCTCAGAAATACACTTGAAATAGTTATATGGCATCACTGACTCAATGAACATGAGTTTAAGTAAGCTCTGGGAGTTAGTGATGGACAGGATGGCCTGGTGTGCTGCAGTCCATAGGGTAACAAAGAATCGGACATGACTCAGCAACTGAACTGATACTTAATAATGCATTTTTTGACAATTAGAAAAGTATTATACCATCTTTAATTTTATTTATTTTTTTGGCCTGGACATTGCACAAACAGAAATTTTAGAATTTTAAGAAGCATAGAATAAACAAATACATTATCTCAAATAGTAAGTATATATCTTTGTAAAATCACATGCATTATACAATATATTCCAAACAAAATGATAGAAAATAAATTCCAACCAACTACATAAAAAGAGACTGGTTGCCATTCTTTTACTAGAAAGTATGACAAAATCACTGTCATATAGAACATGGTGAAAAACTATGCTGCCAATAACATTGGAATCAAAAGTATTATAATTGAATATCAGCAGAAAATTTAAAAATATATATTTTCTGGATATTTTGATATGTGATTTGTCAGCTTTTAAATGTGTAATTTATTATTTCTTTATATGGATATTGTTCATATCTATTTTTGCATTTATAATTTTGTATTGTTTTTCTTAAAGAGAGTTCACAAAATTGTATAAATTGTGTGCCCTGAAAAATGGAATATAGTTTTATTTGCAAATATTTAAAGAAAAAATATAAATATATCAGTCAGTTCAGTCAGTTCAGTCGCTCAGTCGTGTCCAACTGTCTGCGACCCCATGAATCGCAGCACGCCAGGCCTCCGTGTTCATCACCATCTCTCAGAGTTCACTCAGACTCATGTCCATCGAGTCCATGATGCCATCCAGCCATCTCATCCTCAGTCGTCCCCTTCTCCTCCTGCC
>SJYW01044852.1:9133-29108 GCA_006410735.1 Raphicerus campestris | reverse complement strand
AAAAAATAAAGTCTGGCACTATTTCCACTGTTTCCCCATCTATTTTCCATGAAGTGATGGGACCAGATACCATGATCTTCATTTGCTGAATGTTGAGCTTTAAGCCAACTTTTTCACTCTCCTCTTTCACCTTCATCAAGAGGCCCTTTAGCTCCTCTTCACGTTCTGCCATAAGGGTGGTGTCATCTGCATATCTGAGGTGATTGATATTTCTCCCAGCAATCTTGATTCCAGCTTGTGTTTCTTCCAGTCCAGCATTTCTCATGATGTACTCTGCATAGAAGTTAAATAAGCAGGGTGACAATATACAGCCTTAACATACTCCTTTTCCTATTTGGAACCAGTCTGTTGTTCCATGTCCAATTTACATGTTTACATATAATATATCTGGACAGTCATTTTGGAAAATAATTTTGAAGCATATAGAAGTAAAAGTGATTTTACGAAATGTTGCTATGATATGATTTAAAATAATATGGTATGATATATGATAAACATACATGTCTGTGAGTGGTAACAGTTTCCCAATGCCTCTTTAATCGCCTAGCAAGCCAGCCTACCATTTCATTATTGATACAGCCCAGGTGGAGGGAAGAACATACCAGTCCACAAAGACTGACAGCCTCATGTAATGTGCTTGGCGTGTCATTGGTTTGGCAGGAATGACATCAACATGTGATAGTCTATGTCCTTCTTACCATCTGTATACAGACAAACTGTACCAAGCTACCTGCTCTACTTCATCAGAAACACTGCCCCTACATCATAGCTGATGCTTTATAAAAGAAATCTAAAATTGAGGATTGACTATTTTAATCTGATTTTTCATTATTATTATTATTTTAAAGGTATTCAATTGGTATTACCCACAACTATTTTACTCTGTAGCCATGTATGTAAGTTTATAATATGATAAACTAAATAATTTTTATTCAGATTTTGCTTTGAAAGAACATTTACATTCATTAAAGTATATATCAGTTAAAATTTAGATGATTAAGGAAATTGTGTAGTTTTTAAAAATCAGTAAAATTACAGTAGTTATACTAAGATGAAACAGGCACTTGAAATTAACATGAAATTATCTCATCTTAAACCACAAGTAATATGTGACATATAGTAGAAAAGGAATTTTTAAGGGAGAAAAGCTGAAATGTTCACACATAAATCATAGTGGTAGCCAGGAACTATTTAACAGTTAATGGTGGAGAAATGGAAACAAGATACTCACACATCCTGGGGCCCATAGGGTCACACAATGTAAGAGTTTCTTATATGAGCCAATCAAAGCTTTCTGTCTGCATCACTATATGATACTTTCATTTGAGGCCAGTTAAGGAATTTTTGAGAGCATTAGGCTTTTGTTCTCTCAATTTCCACTCTTCTTTGTTATGAATTAATTTGGCTTTTAGTGACTGTTTTGCCTATAGATTTTCAATTTTGTAGTCTTAATTTTTGTGTTTTTAAAATTGCTTTTTTTCCAGAGCTTTGGTAGAATGATGCCTGCAGTGTCTGAAATATGTCTTTAGACAAAGGAATAAACAAACACTGTTACAAACCCTCACATATTCTAATGAATTCCCCTTCAAAATGGGGAACTTTTATCCACTAATAAGTGTCTTTAGAACTATTGATTTTTTTATTAGCAATCGTACAAAAATATTTTCAAATCATCTCTGACATGATAACACTGAAATTTCTTCTGCAATGAATATTAATAGCATTTATTCTGAGCATCAGGCATTAATCCATCAGAAGAAATACTCTTCTATTTGACACTTTTGGGAACTATTTTTGATAAAGAACTAGAAAGCAGATTTAAATGACAATCCTATAGCAACCCTCAGGGCTTGACAAGATGACTTAATAGGTGTTATGAAACCTCTATTGCTATGATTGATTGATTAATTTTCTTCATGTAAAATGTTATTACTATCCTATTTGCCTTGGTTTATTTGCCTTATCTCTTTTGAGAAATAACAGGTATGTTAGAAAGAAATGAAAGCAATCAGACATCAAAATTACGTTCTTTGTTACCTATCGTGACTAAAGAATATATGGATTCTGAATCTCACCAATATCACAACACTTGAAGAGATTTAATTATAAGCTTTTGCATAGCAAATATATATATATTATATATATGTATTTAATATTTATGTGTCAGATTTGAGCCAACTGAATACATGGTGGTGCTCATGTTGGTATATAAGACCAAAGCTAACAGTTAATCAGGAAAGAAATACAGGATGGTTATAGGAAATTGTATAGAATTTTTCAATTTCTTGCCATATTTTGGTCCATAAGGTTAGCAGTAGGCTTTTGGAATTTACTCAAAAATTAGAAAAATTAAATAATTTTTCTACATGTAAAAATTTTATAATATTTATGCAAATTTAGGCTCTGCGTGTTTTAAGCAGCTGGCTCTAATAGCTGCCTTACTAAAATCAACCATAAAACTACCAGGTCTTTATTCTGCACCCAGAAGACTCAACTGTGTAGTGGGTTCCACCACTAAGGCCAGAATTGCTAAATGGAGAATATGTGACAATGATGAGTAAAACAGGCAACTATGAAGCAGAAAATTTATCTGAAAATGCTTCATTACTCTGTGTTATATTTTGAAAGTAAATATTCTATAATTTTCATTAAATTATATATCAAACATTCTGACAATGAAATCATGAGTGAACTTGTATGTTACAATAAGCAGATCTTCCTTAAGTTGCTGCCATTAAGATATTTTCCTCAAAATGGTGTATTTATTTACAGAAGTACAGAGTATACACTTTCTGCAAGGGCATCCACTTTTAAGTAATAAGCACAAGTTTACACCAGTCATTTTAATCCATTGCTCTTATACATTTATTTGTATTCTTCTGTTATTCATAATAAAAAATACCCTCACAAATTCCAAACTAACAATATCTCATTATTGTTTTTCACACTCACAAAATAACATTTTATACAAAAAGATGATCTGTCACTAGAAAATACTTATTGAAATTTGGGATAGTAGTATCACTCTTTGACCTCCCAGTATCATTTATCTCTGTTTATTGACAATTATTTTTATTTCATTAAGAGTGACAAATATAACACTAAGGTACAAAAACAACACTTCAGAAAAAATAGAAGTGATCTTTTTAAAGAAAGTCATTATTTCCCATCCATCGTTTGCTGATGTGAGGCACAATTAGCATAGTTGCATTAGATATTCTTCAGGGGGAAGAGAGTCCTTGATGTATTGAACTTTGTACATTCCACTATAATGAACAAAATTCATACTGATGCAGTAGCTGCTAAGTCACTTCAGTCGTGTCTGACTCTGTACAACCCCATAGACGGCAGCCCACCAGGCTCCCCCATCCCTGAGATTCTCCAGGCAAGAATACTGAAGTGGATTGCCATTTCCTTCTCCAATGCATGAAAGTGAAAAGTAAGGGGAAGCCGCTCAGTCGNCTCTGTACAACCCCATAGACGGCAGCCCACCAGGCTCCCCCATCCCTGAGATTCTCCAGGCAAGAATACTGAAGTGGATTGCCATTTCCTTCTCCAATGCATGAAAGTGAAAAGTAAGGTGAAGCCGCTCAGTCGTGTCTGACTCTTAGCGACCCCATGGACTGCAGCCCACCAGGCTCCTCCATCCAAGGGATTTTCCAGGCAAGAGTACTGGAGTGAGTTGCCATTGCCTTCTCCAACTAATGCAGTAGAGATATCATAAATAAATATCTTAGGAGAATTTAAATTATTTCATTGCTTGTGGATTTTCTCTCATACCAGTAAGATTAAATCTAAAATTATTTTATTTACACTGGATTTATTTCAGGCAAATTGGACTATGTTGACTGGTATACAGAAAAAAAATTATAACCTCGTTGCTTGCCAATGAAGGATTTAACATATTGTTAATAAAATATATTTTGGGTCTTTATGCTTTACAAATCTTCTAACAGGGAAACTATGAATTGCTTATTATGAGACTGTAATTGGAGTTCTGAGGAAATGTTCTACATTTCTTCTTTGTTAGCTAAGTGAAATTAATCATATATTTAAGCATGTTAAACAGTTTCCTTTGTATAAAATGAAAAGAAATACCATGTAAAATTCCTTGCTGTATTAAAGTTAATTATATTTTGCATATCTACATATGCACATACACAATTTTATATACACATATGTGTACATTACACATATGAAGTATATATTACATACTTAAGTGTATACACTTACACAGGTGCACGTAATTTTACAACAGCCTATCACCCACTACTAAATCATATATTCACTTTCTTTCTAAATGCTGTTCATATATTATGCTTTGGGATAATAAGAATAATAAGAAATTCTTATTTAAAATCTGAAGAAATTTATCTATAACAACATTGGATTGTAACTGTATGAGTTTGATACATTGGAGGAGTCTACTGAAAACCCTGAGCCTGTTCTGTTGCTTGGAAGATATGCTAGAGGATCTTAGTGTTTGATCTAAGGGGTTGACTCTCCTCCTGAATTTCCCTAAAGCAAAAGTAATAGCCTTAACCACCCACTACTTAACTTAGAATACTTGCAAAGGATACATGTTACTGTTGTTGTTTAGTCACTCAGTTGTATTCAACTCTTTTGTAACTCCACTGACTATAGCCCACTAGGCTCCTCTGTCCATGGGATTTCCCAGGCAAGAACACTGGAGTGGGTTGCCATTTCCTCCTCCAGTGGATCTTCCTGATCCAGAGATTGAGCCCCCTGTGTCTACTACATTCCTTACTGCTGAGCCACCAGGGAAGCCCCAAAGGACATATATTCAACCTAAAACACGATCTTCACAATCCTGTAAGGTGGGCTATGGTCCCAGGAGCTATAACTCCTCTAGGAGCTGGAGATTTCACCAGCAATTCCTCCTTCTTGCCAGCATTGAACACTCCTATTTCAAAAGTGCACTTATGGAAAGGAATTCCACTGGGAAGACCACCTATTGTCCCATACTTTACAATTCTTTGACATAATCTTTTTTTTTTTTTTTAAATTTATGTAAACCTAATATCTTTTTTGAAAGCCTGCTGTGTGCTTGGCAATGTGCTCAGGTACAAGGAATTAAGAGAAGAGTTCCTACTCTACTGGGTTACAATGTACCAGGAGAGAGAAGAAATCAGTCCTCAATAGGTAGATAAGTAAAACTCTATGACAGAAAACAAAGCCTGAGATAGAAAACATTGGAGGAAAGAGGGATGCTGAGACAGATGTGGGTGAGGACAATCAGATATTTTTAGATCTTTCTTTCTTTCTTTTTTTTTTTTTTTCTACAGAACTGAAAGCTTTCAACTCAAAAAGGCTTAGTCACTCACTCATTGGTCAGTTCAAGAAGGAGACAGAATTGTTTTACCATATGCTAATAGGTGGGGAAAGGGATGTCTCCCCAGCTATTGACTAGGCTTCAGGGGAAGTCTGAGATGTTCTCCTGCTGCAGCCTCTTGAATTCATGAGAACAAAGGACAGCACAGGTCACAAAGGATAGGACAGATCATAGAGTGTCTTGATTGTCAGAGATACAAGGGTCAGGATGTGGTTCTAAATGTTGGCTGCATATTAGAATCACTGACTTTTTTTTTTTTCAAGTACCAGAACACAGTACAGGAAAATTATAAAGGGATTTCTTAGGGCTTTCTTGGTGGCTCAGAATCTGAGACTTCCTTGGTGGTAAAGAATCTGCCTGCAATGCAGGAGACCCAGGTTCAATCCCTGGGTCAGGAAAATCTCCTGGAGAAGAGAACGGCTACCACTTCATTATTCTTGCCTGGAGAATTCCATGGAAAGAAGAGCCTGGCAAGCTACAGTCCATGGGGTCACAAAGAGTCAAACATGACTAGGCAACTAACATTTCATTTCATTTTTCTTTGGGTGGAATCTAGCATTCAGTATTTTCAAAAGACTCAGTTATTGAGTGAGGAAAAGGATGAGAACCATAGGATGAAGGAAAAAGTCCCTTTTAACAATTACTATTTTTTATTAAGGAATCTACCAAATATTTATTTGAACAGAAAATTGGTGGATTTCCATCCACCCATTCCAAATTTTCCACTTAACCAGATAGAACGGAGTGTGGGCCTCAGGCCTTAATAATGTTAAATGACAAATCATGTATGCCTGTGTGTGTATGCGTGCATGTATGTGTGTGTCCCTAAAATTTTTTGTGAGATTTGTAATTTAATTAATATATTTGGAATAGTCAGATCAAAGTTCATTTTGTAGCAAAATATTTCAAGAGGTAGCTGTACTGTAATGATGGTTGTTTATATAAATGATGGTAAATATAAAGGACTTTTACTACTTCCAAAACTTTTGGGCAAAAAAGAATCTTCTTTGGAGAAGCACTGAAGATGCTTCAATGCTTATTTAACTCCTCCTGAATTATATTCTGAATTGAACACAATATGTTCTATTATATTTAAAACATATTTGATTGTATTGAGTACTACAGTATTTTCAAAAAATATGTATTTGTTGCATCTTCTTGCAATGTAAAGGGCATATTTCACAAATGTCCAAGCGAAATACTGTCACTGAAGAGGAATGTCCCTCTGATGCCCAAGGAGAAGGAAGAGATCAGGGCTGATTGCTGTTCATTCTTATTTCCTCTGACACATGCTAGTTTAGTCATTATATTATATCTTATGAATGGCTTCATTTATATTTGTCTGTTACAATTACACTTTATTGCTTTGGGAAGAGGACAATATCCAATGAATTTGGCAAATGTCAAATTTTTGCTGTTATGACCAGAGCTCCCTTTAAAGTTTATTATATTTTTTAAGTTTTTTTTTTTTTTAAGATAGGGCATATGTTCTAAATCAGAGAATTTTAATCCGTGATGATTTGAAATATGATATATAGTTACNTGTGTGTGTGTGTGTGTGTGTGTGTGCCACGAAGAAAGCAGTTATTAAGCTCTCATTTTACCTTTGATCTTAAGTCTTGATTCCTCTGTCCTTAGACAGGGACCCATACTACTAAAAATGAATGTATAGTTACTAATGTACCATGGTTGATCCCAATGCATTTCCTTTTATCTATATTATTCTATAACAAAACAGCTTTAAATACTTGTGGTCTTAAAAACAGTAGGTCATAATTTGTAACTTCAGTCCTCACAATCTCTAAAATTTGTATTTTAATAGGGTCATGCTGTATAAGGAAAACAAAAACATTGTTATTTTCTGGGGGAAGGCTACTCTCTTGTGGCTTGAAATGGAACTACATNTTTATAACAAAACAGCTTTAAATACTTGTGGTCTTAAAAACAGTAGGTCATAATTTGTAACTTCAGTCCTCACAATCTCTAAAATTTGTATTTTAATAGGGTCATGCTGTATAAGGAAAACAAAAACATTGTTTTTTTCTGGGGGAAGGCTACTCTCTTGTGGCTTGAAATGGAACTACACCTGCCTAGCTTGTTTCAGATCTGGATTTCTACAAAGGGGATTGGAATAAATAGACTTCAGAGCTAAATATGACCTTAAAATATTCTTAAAATTTTGTTAATCTAAAAAAGTGGTATTATTTTAAAGCTTCAAACCAGAGTCATGTGTATTCAATAACATTTTATTATTAATATTTTGAGATTTTAGGCTTAAGAATTAAACACTAGTTAATTATTTGATATTTAAAGATACCCAACATGTTTACAAGCATATTAGTAATTTTTAATTTTAAAGCAGTAACTTATTTTTCATGAAACTTTAAAATTCATGCCTCACACTAGCAGCCTCACAACAACCAAGAGTACCTAATGATAACAATTACTTATTCAACTACTAAATGCTCAAAATGTCACCAATTAAATCACAGATTTTATGTTGTGCGAAAATATCACATAAAGTCATGTATTTCAATTCTAGTGAAATTTGTCAAACTTGAGTTAATTTATTACATATAAATGGAGGATAAGTAGTTTGGAAACTTCTCAGTACCAGCTTAAAACTTATTAAAATTTGAAAATTTGAGGTTATTTACTTAGTTCAATTAGTTCAGCCTCTCAGTAGTGTCTGATTATCTGTGTCTCCATAGACTGCAGCATGCCAGGTTTCCATGTCCATCAGCAACTCCCGAAGTGTATTCAAATTCATGTCCATTGAGTCGGTGATGCCATCCAACCATCATCCTCTGTCATCCAGTCTTCAATCTTTCCCAGCATCAGGGTCTTTTCAATGAGTGAGTTCTTCATATTAGGTGGCCGAAGTATTGGAGTTTCAGCTTCAGCATCGGTCCTTCCAATGAACAATCAGGACTGATTTCCTTTAGAAAGGACTGGTTGGATCTCCTGCAGTCCAAGAGACTCTCAAAGTCTTCTCCAACACCACAGTTCAAAAGCTTCAATAAGTAAGTCGGTGCTCAGCTTTCTTTATAGTCCAGCCCTCACATCTGTACATGACTATTGAAAAAACCATAGCTTTCACTGGATGGGCCTTTGTTGGCAAAGTAATGCCTCTGCTTTTTAGTATACTGTCTAGGTTGGTCATGACTTTTCTTCGAAGGAGCAAGTGTCTTTTAATTTCATGGCTGCAGTCACTATCTGCAGTGATTTTGGAGCTCCCCAAAATAAAGTTTCTCACTGTTTCCATTGTTTTCTCATGTATTTGCCATGAAGTAATGAAACCGGAGGCCATGATCTTAGTTTTCTGAATGTTGAGCTTTAAGCCAACTTTTTCACTCTCCACTTTCACTTTCATCAGGAGGCTCTTTAGTTCTACTTCACTTTCTGCCATAAGGGTGGTGTCATCTGCACATCTGAGGTTATTGATATTTCTCCCAGCAATCTTGATTCCAGCTTGTGCTTCAAGCCTGTCTGGCATTTCACATGATGTACTCTGCATATGAGTTAAATAAGCAGGGTGAAAATATACAGCCTTGACATGCCCCTTTCCCAATTTGGAACCAGTCAATTGTTCCATGTCCAGTTCTAACTGTTGCTTCCTAACCTGCATACAGCTTTCTCAAGAGGCAAGTCAGGTGATCTGGTATGCCCATTTCTTTCAGAGTTTTCCATAGTTTGTTGTGATCCACACAGTCAAAGGCTTTGGCATAGTCAGACGAGATTGGGCGCGTTCAGGGTGGTATGGCCGTAGACTTTGGCATAGTCAATAAAGAACAAGTAGATGTTTTTCTGGAACTCTCTTACTTTTTCAATGATCCAACAGATGTGGCCAAATTGATCTTTGGTTCTTCTGCCTTTTCTAAATCCAGCTTGAACATCTGGAAGTTCATAGTTCATGTACTGTTGAAGCCTGGCTTGGAGAATTTTGAGCATTAATTTATTAGTGTGTGAGATGAATGAAATTGTGTGGTAGTTTGAACACTCTTTGGCATTGCCTTTCTTTGGGATTGGAATGAAAAACTGAGGCCACTGCTGAGTTTTCCACTGCTGAGTTTTCCACTGCTGAGTTATTGGCATATTGAGTACAGCACTTTCATAGCATCATCTTTTAGGATTTGAAATAGCTTAACTGGAATTCCATTACCTCCACTAGCTTCATTTTTAGTGATGCTTCCTAAGAACCATTTGACTTCATATTCCAGTATGTCTGGTTTTAGGTGAGTGATCACACCATCAAGGTTATCTGGGTCATGAAGATCTTTTTTGCATAGTTCTTCTGAGTATTCTTGCTACCTCTTCTTAATATCTTCTGCCTCTGTTAGGTCCACATCATTTCTGTCCTTTATTGTGCTCATCATTTCATGAAATGTTCCCTTGATATCTCTAGCTTTCTTAAAGAGCTCTCTAGTTATTCCCATTCTCTTTATTCTCTATGTCTTTGCATCAATCACTGAGGACCAGTTTCTTATCTCACCTTACTATTCTTTGAAATTCTGCATTTAAATGGCAATCATTTTCCTTTTTTTGCATTTTTTTTCCTTGGGGATGGTCTTGATCACTGCCTCTTCTACAATATCACAAACCTTCGTTCATAGTTTTTCAAGCACTCTATCAGATCTAATCTCTTTAATCTATTTCTCATTTTCACTGTATAATTGTAAGGGATTTGATTTAGGTCATACGTGAGGGGTCTAGTGGTTTTCCCTACTTTCTTCAATGTATGTCTAAATTTGGCAACGAATTCCTGATCTAAACCACAGTCATCTCCTGGTCTTGTTTTTGCTGACTGTAGAGAGCTTCTCTATCTTTGGCTTCAAAGAATATCATCAGTCTGATTTTTGTACTGACTATCTGGTGATGTCCATGTGTAGAGACTTCTCTTGTATTGTTAGAAGAGCTGTTTGCTATGACTGGTGCATTCTCTTGGCAAAACTTTGTAAGCCTTTCACCTACTTCGTTGTGTACTCCAAAGGAAAATTTTCCTATTATTCCAGGTATCCCTTGACTTCCTAGTTTTGCATTCCAGTCCCCTATAATGGAAAAGATATCTTTTTCGGTTGTTAGTTCTAGAAGGTCTTATAGGTCTTCATAGAACCATTCAATGTCGGTTTCCTCAGCATTACTGGTCAGGGCATAGACTTGGATTACTGTGATATGGAATGGTTTTTCTTTGAAACAAACAGAGATCATTCTGTCATTTTTGAGATTGCATCCAAGTACTGCATTTCAAACTCTTTTGTTGACTATGATGGCTACTCCATTTCTTCTAAGGGATTCTTGCCCACAGTAGTAGATATAATGGTCATCTGAGTTAAATTCACCCATTCCAGTCCATTTTTGTTTACTGATTTCTAAAATGTTGGGCTTCCCTGGTGGCTCAGAGGTTAAAGCATCTGCGTCCAATGCGGGAGACCTGGGTTTGATCCCTGGGCTGGGAAGATCCCCTGGAGAAGGAAATGGCAATCCACTGCAGTATTCTTGCTTGGAGAATCCCATGGACGAAGAAGCCTAGTAAGTTACAGTCCATGGGGTCACAAAGAGTTGGACACGACTGAGCGACTTCACCTCACCTAAAATGTTGATGTTCACTCTTGCCTTTTCCTGTTTGACCACTTCCAATTTGCCTTCATCCATGGACCTAAAATTCTAAATTCCTATGCAATATTATTCTTTATAGCATCAGACTTTACTTCCATCACTAGTCACATCCATAACTAGGTGTTGTTTTTGCTTTGCCTCCATCTCTTCATTCTTTATAGTTATTTCTCCACTAATCTCCAGTAGCACATTGGGCACCTACTGACCTGGGAAGTTCATCTTCCGGTGTCCTATATTTTTGCCTTTTCATACTGTTCATGGGGTTCTCAAGGCAAGAATACTGAAGTGGTTTGCCATTCCCTTCTCCAGTGGACCACNAGCAAGTGTCTTTTAATTTCATGGCTGCAGTCACTATCTGCAGTGATTTTGGAGCTCCCCAAAATAAAGTTTCTCACTGTTTCCATTGTTTTCTCATGTATTTGCCATGAAGTAATGAAACCGGAGGCCATGATCTTAGTTTTCTGAATGTTGAGCTTTAAGCCAACTTTTTCACTCTCCACTTTCACTTTCATCAGGAGGCTCTTTAGTTCTACTTCACTTTCTGCCATAAGGGTGGTGTCATCTGCACATCTGAGGTTATTGATATTTCTCCCAGCAATCTTGATTCCAGCTTGTGCTTCAAGCCTGTCTGGCATTTCACATGATGTACTCTGCATATGAGTTAAATAAGCAGGGTGAAAATATACAGCCTTGACATGCCCCTTTCCCAATTTGGAACCAGTCAATTGTTCCATGTCCAGTTCTAACTGTTGCTTCCTAACCTGCATACAGATTTCTCAAGAGGCAAGTCAGGTGATCTGGTATGCCCATTTCTTTCAGAGTTTTCCATAGTTTGTTGTGATCCACACAGTCAAAGGCTTTGGCATAGTCAATAAAGAACAAGTAGATGTTTTTCTGGAACTCTCTTACTTTTTCAATGATCCAACAGATGTGGCCAAATTGATCTTTGGTTCTTCTGCCTTTTCTAAATCCAGCTTGAACATCTGGAAGTTCATAGTTCATGTACTGTTGAAGCCTGGCTTGGAGAATTTTGAGCATTAATTTATTAGTGTGTGAGATGAATGAAATTGTGTGGTAGTTTGAACACTCCTTGGCATTGCCTTTCTTTGGGATTGGAATGAAAAACTGAGGCCACTGCTGAGTTTTCCACTGCTGAGTTATTGGCATATTGAGTACAGCACTTTCATAGCATCATCTTTTAGGATTTGAAATAGCTTAACTGGAATTCCATTACCTCCACTAGCTTCATTTTTAGTGATGCTTCCTAAGAACCATTTGACTTCATATTCCAGTATGTCTGGTTTTAGGTGAGTGATCACACCATCAAGGTTATCTGGGTCATGAAGAACTTTTTTGTATAGTTCTTCTGAGTATTCTTGCTACCTCTTCTTAATATCTTCTGCCTCTGTTAGGTCCACATCATTTTTGTCCTTTATTGTGCTCATCATTGCATGAAATGTTCCCTTGATATCTCTAGCTTTCTTAAAGAGCTCTCTAGTTATTCCCATTCTCTTTATTCTCTATTTCTTTGCATCAATCACTGAGGACCAGTTTCTTATCTCACCTTACTATTCTTTGAAATTCTGCATTTAAATGGCAATCATTTTCCTTTTTTTGCATTTTTTTTCCTTGGGGATGGTCTTGATCACTGCCTCTTCTACAATATCACAAACCTTCGTTCATAGTTTTTCAAGCACTCTATCAGATCTAATCTCTTTAATCTATTTCTCATTTTCACTGTATAATTGTAAGGGATTTGATTTAGGTCATACGTGAAGGGTCTAGTGGTTTTCCCTACTTTCTTCAATGTATGTCTAAATTTGGCAACGAATTCCTGATCTAAACCACAGTCATCTCCTGGTCTTGTTTTTGCTGACTGTAGAGAGCTTCTCTATCTTTGGCTTCAAAGAATATCATCAGTCTGATTTTTGTACTGACTATCTGGTGATGTCCATGTGTAGAGACTTCTCTTGTATTGTTAGAAGAGCTGTTTGCTATGACTGGTGCATTCTCTTGGCAAAACTTTGTAAGCCTTTCACCTACTTCGTTGTGTACTCCAAAGGAAAATTTTCCTATTATTCCAGGTATCCCTTGACTTCCTAGTTTTGCATTCCAGTCCCCTATAATGGAAAAGATATCTTTTTCGGTTGTTAGTTCTAGAAGGTCTTATAGGTCTTCATAGAACCATTCAATGTCGGTTTCCTCAGCATTACTGGTCAGGGCATAGACTTGGATTACTGTGATATGGAATGGTTTTTCTTTGAAACAAACAGAGATCATTCTGTCATTTTTGAGATTGCATCCAAGTACTGCATTTCAAACTCTTTTGTTGACTATGATGGCTACTCCATTTCTTCTAAGGGATTCTTGCCCACAGTAGTAGATATAATGGTCATCTGAGTTAAATTCACCCATTCCAGTCCATTTTTGTTTACTGATTTCTAAAATGTTGGGCTTCCCTGGTGGCTCAGAGGTTAAAGCATCTGCGTCCAATGCGGGAGACCTGGGTTTGATCCCTGGGCTGGGAAGATCCCCTGGAGAAGGAAATGGCAATCCACTGCAGTATTCTTGCTTGGAGAATCCCATGGACGAAGAAGCCTAGTAAGTTACAGTCCATGGGGTCACAAAGAGTTGGACACGACTGAGCGACTTCACCTCACCTAAAATGTTGATGTTCACTCTTGCCTTTTCCTGTTTGACCACTTCCAATTTGCCTTCATCCATGGACCTAAAATTCTAAATTCCTATGCAATATTATTCTTTATAGCATCAGACTTTACTTCCATCACTAGTCACATCCATAACTAGGTGTTGTTTTTGCTTTGCCTCCATCTCTTCATTCTTTATAGTTATTTCTCCACTAATCTCCAGTAGCACATTGGGCACCTACTGACCTGGGAAGTTCATCTTCCGGTGTCCTATATTTTTGCCTTTTCATACTGTTCATGGGGTTCTCAAGGCAAGAATACTGAAGTGGTCTGCCATTCCCTTCTCCAGTGGACCATATTTTGTCAGAAATCTCCACCATGACCTGCCCATCTTGGGTTGCCTTACATGGCATGGTTCATAGTTTCATTGAGTTAGACAAAGTGTGGTCCTTGTGATCAGACTGATTAGTTTTCTGTGAATTTTGTTTTCATTCTCTCTGCCCTCTGATGGAGAAGGATAAAAGGCTTCTGAAAGCTTCCTGATGGGAAAGACTGACTGAGGGGGAAACTGGGTCTTGTTCTGATGGGCAGGGACATGCTCAGCAAATCTTTAATCCAATTTTCTGTTGATGGGTGGAAAATTTCTGTGTTCCCTCCCTGTTTGACCTGAGGCTAAACTATGATAGAGGTAATGAACATAACGGCGGCTTTCTCCAAAAGGTCCCATGTGTGTCCTGATGCACTCGGTGCCCCCAACCCTGAAACAGGCCACCACTGACCCTCACTTCCCCCAGAGATTCCTGGACTGTCATGGGCAAGTGTGTGTCGGTCTCTTGTGGGGCCACTGCTCCCTTCTCCTGGGTCCTGGTGCACACAGTTTTATTTGTGCCCTCCAAGAGTCTGTTTCCCCAGTCCTGTGTAAGTTCTGGTGGCTCTATGGTGGGGTTTTTGGTGACTTCCTCAAAGATAGCTTATGCCATACCCAGGTCTACTGCACCCAGAGCCCCTGTTCCTGCACCAGTCCATTGCTGACCCATACCTCTGCAAGAGATACACAAACACAGTTCTGGGTTAGTCTCAATAGGTTCTCTGGGTCCTGATGTGCAGCCCTCCAAGCATCTCTGTCTGGTATGGGTTGCTTAGAAATGCTAATTGGCTCAATTAGCCAATTCTCTCAAAGTCAATTCTCTCAAAGATGAAAAAACAAAAACACAAAACCATGATCTTGCATTCTGTTCAGGACTGTGAACATAGAACAGCCGGCCCTATGTACTTACCCACTAGCCATAACGGTGCCATGGCTTCCTGTGATTTACCTGCTTCTCATGAGGACATTCCTTCCATGCATTTACACTGTGTAGAAAATTTAATATTGAAATAGTAAAATCAGAATAGAAAGTACATAAGAGTGCTTTTAAATGCTAAAAGATGCCTTAAATTTTTATCATTATTCTTACCTGGTAGCTTATTGTTTGGAAATAGTCACACCATTCGCTCACATCCATGGGAAGGGTGTATTTACTTGATCATGGACATTAAGTTTAAAATTGTGAGTGACATTGTGCAACTGGATGTCACCCCCACAAGACTGGACATGAGCTTGAAATGTGCTTGTGAGTGTTTGTTCACTTGCTCCTCTCTCATGATAGTCGTATAAACTATGTAGCCTCACCTGCTTCTCCCAGGGAGGTGAGAGCCATGTGGAGCAAAGCCTGCCTCTTCTGCACAAACCTAAACCAGATCCTTTGACTCCCAACTGCTACAGATTTCCCATTTAGGAAAAATCTACTGCACACTCTTGAAATTGTGTTGCTTTTCTGTTGCATTGCATACTGTTGTCAAGTTTAATAGACACAACTTCATTTTTCTATATGGAAATATCTGATTTATAGTGATATAGAGGCTGAAGCCTGCCAGACTCTTCTGTTCATGGAATTCTCCAGGCAGGAATACTGGAGTGGGTATCTGTTCCCTTCTCCAGGGGATCTTCCTAACCCAGGGATCAAACTCAGGTCTTCTGCATTGCATGCAGATTCTTTACATCTGAGGTACCAGCGAATCCCCATATAGAGACAGTGCCTACATAATTGTTCCACCATTTTATTCTTTGACATCTTTATGAAACTCACTCTTTCAATCCTTTTGTGAATGTATGGATATTTACTCCTGGAAATCAAGTAAATGTCACCGCAGAGGGCAGTTTCTGACTACCTTGTCTATAGAATATCTCTAATCAAATAACACTTTGTTTAATCATCTTGTTTATTTTCTTCATAACTATATGATTTTAAATTTCAGTTTTCTTATTCATTAATTTAGTTGTTAAGCCCCCAAATATATATTTTTATGAAGATAAAATCCTATGTTTTTAATTCCCTGCTGTCTCCAGTTTCTAGATCACATAATTCTCTCATTAAATACTTTCGAATGGACAAATGGATGATTCATTCAGCCCATTAGCACATCAATCAGTTTCATTACCTGATCTGGTTGACTCCCACTTCAAACATCACTTAAAAAATAAGTCCTCGTTAGCTTTAATTACTTCCATAACTTTTCTTTCATTCACCTGTGTGACATCTGTCAAGAAGCCAGTAGTTGAGTTGATAATAAATTATTCTCATGCTCTGAATCAGGCATATATACTCATATATAATAAAATATTATAGATATTTACATGTGTCTGGTTTCTCCTTCTCATTATATTAACCAAATAAGATGATAACTCTCCTTAAGATTTATGTCAAGTCTACATCCTGAAAATCAGATGTCCAAAACTATCCTCTTCCATTTCCTGGGTATAAGGTGGATCACATGTAGCAATTATACAAAATGTTTTTAGGTAAACAATTTTCAAATTTGTAAGTAATGTTTATGAACCCAGGAACCTAAAATATTTGGTGAAGTAAAATGTGGGACAGCAGCCCTACCCAGCAAGACTCAATGTACCCTCCTACATGAAGTAGAAATGGAAAAGGAAGGACAGGAGAAAGGAGTAAAGGGATGAGATAAAAATAGAGGAAGAGAAAAGGGAAGAGAGGGGAGGGAGGAAGCAATGTGCCATGGATTTTGGTAAATCATTTCTGTTACATTTTAGATATCAACTCGTATCTTGCTCAGATGATATATAACATGAGTCAGGCCTTGAAATACAGGTAGAATATTGATAAGTGTATAGGCATGTGAAGATGCATGTGTGAATAAACAGAAGGTGTATTTGGGAATTTATTGATGTGTTACCTTGAATGGAAAGGCAGGACCACGTCTCATCTTATCAGATACCTAAATGTGATCCACAGAAGCTTTTGCAATATGTATTTGTGTTAGTTACTGACTGAAGTGAATACTCCCCACTGTTCATGTGCTGAACTCCTAACCTCCAGTACCTAAGAATGGAACTATATTTTGAGATAGGACCTTTCAAGAAGTAATTGAATAAAATGAGGTCATTTGGGTGCTCTCCAGTCCAGTATGAGTTAAAGAAGAGGCAGAGGGAAAGGGTCTGAAGATAGCAGGGAAAGATGACAAACTAAAGTCAAAGAGAGAGGCCTCAGAAGAAACCAATCTGCCAATACCCTAATGTTAGACTCTGGAATTTTGAGAAAATATGTATTTTTTAAGCCACTCAGTTCTATTTTCCTACTCCCATTCATTATTCAGCAGCAAGTGTTTTGCTGTTGTTTTTGTTATTGTTTCTGAATTAAAGAACAGATCACATCACCCTATGTCTGGTAGTTCTCATGGCAAACAACAAAATCCAAACACCTTAACTTAAGTGCGAAGGCACCGCTGAACTGGCTGTTAGGATTTCTCCTTACTTCATCCACTTTCTATTCCTTCCAACACATTCTGGACACACTGAATAATTCCCCCTTGTTTTTCAAATACTACATGTCTTTTTTTTTTTTTTTCCTTAAGTGCAGTGCACTAAATTTGTATTTGGTTAGGCCTTTTCTCTCCAGGTTTTATAGGCACTTTTTCATTATTAAATTCTCATTGTATTAGCTACATTGTGAATTCTTGTTTAAGCTAAAAAAAACCAATCTGTCTGTCTTCTGGTTACTATCCATCATGCTGTCCTATTTTAGTTTCTTCATGTTTATTGTTTATTTTCTGGGATATCCTCTTTGAAGACAAGGGTTGTTATCTGTTCCATTTTCTGATTTATCATCAGTGTTTAAAGCTGTGCTGTCCCAAACTATAACTGCTTTTGAGCCCTTAAAAAGGAGATTAATACTTATTAAGATAGTAGTTAATGTAAAATACAAAACAAATTTTGAATGTTTTGTACAAAAGCATGTCAAATGTCAACAGCTTTATATTAAATCAGATATTATAATGAAATATTTTGGACATATTTGCTTAAATAAAATATATTAATATACTCATTTTTACCTGTTTCATTTTACTTGACCATAGCTAAAATAAAGTTAAAACTATTTATGTTGCTTATAATTGTGGCTCAGATGTTTACTTTTTAAAATAAAAGTATTGATTGACATACAAAATCCGGTACAAAATTAATGAATATAATTTAATGAGTGTGGAGATGTATGCATCCATGAAATGATCACCAACATCTATGCTATAAATATAAGCAATATCTCCAAAAGTTTGCTTCCACTCTCTTTGATTATTATTATTATTGTGTGTGTGATAAGAACACTTAATATAATATTTACCCTCAGCAAATGTTTACTCAATACAGTATTATTAACTATAGGCACTAATCTGTACAGTAGATCTATTTATTTATAGATATATACATTACATTTTCTTTATTCATTCATCCAAAGATGGACATTTTAGTAACTTTCATCTTTTGGCTATTGTGGATAATGCTACACTGAACAGGAGATTACATATATCTCTTTGAAATCTTGATTTAATTTCTTATGAACATATACCTGGAAAGAAGATTGCTGGATTATATGGCAGCTGTATTTTTAATTTTCAGAAGAACTTCTATAATGTTTTCTATTGTGGCTATACCAAATTACTTTCCCACTCATAGTGTACAATGTTTTGTTCTTTTTATCTCCACATCCTCACTGACACTTTTCTTTTGTTCTTTTGGTAATAGCCATCCTAACTGGTGTGAGATACATTTCTCTGATGATTAGTGATGCTGAGTTTGTTGGTCATCTGTATGTCTTCTTTGGAGAAATGTCTATTCAGTTCCTTTGTCCTTTTTTTACTGGGATATATATATATCCCAGTGTGTATATATATATATACATACACACACACATACATCTGTATGTATCAGTTCAGTTCAGTTCAGTTGCTCAGTCGTGTCCGACTTTTTGCGACCCCATGAATCTCAGCATGTCAGGCTTCCTTGTTAATCACCAATTCCCGGAGTTCACTCAAACTCACGTCCATCGAGTCAGTGATGCCATCCAGCCATCTCATCCTTGGTCATCCCCTTCTCCTCCTGCCCCCAATCCCTCCCAGCATCAGAGTCTTTCCCAATGAGTCAGCTCTTCGCATGAGGTGGCCAAAGTACTGGAGTTTCAGCTTTAGCATCATTCCTTCCAAAGAAATCCCAGGGCTGATCTCCTTCAGAATGGACTGGTTGGATCGCCTTGCAGTCCAAGGAACTCTCAAGAGTCTTCTCCAACACCACAGTTCAAAAGCATGAATTCTTCAGCACTCAGCTTTCTTCACAGTCCAACTCTCACATCCATACATGACCACTGGAAAAACCATAGCCTTGACTAAACGGAGCTTTGTTGGCAAAGTAATGTCTCTGCTGTATATGTATATGATTTTAACTGTTCCTTAGATATGGTTTATAAATATTTTCTCTAGTTCAATAGGTTGCCTATTTAGTTTTATTTTATTTTATTTTTTATTTAGGTGATGGTTTCCATTGTGATAAAAACTTTTTAGTTCAATGTAGTCCCACTTAACCTATTTTGGCTTTTGTTCCCTGTGCTTTGGGTGTCATATCTAAGAAATGATTAGAAAGATACATTTAAGAAGCTATTTCTCTGTTCCATGCTAAGAGTTTTATGATTTCAGGGCTTATGTTTAAATTTTCATTGAATTGGAGGTTTTATTTTTTTGTCCAATAAAGTTCCAAATTCATTCTTTGCATGTGACCATCTGATTTTCTCAGCTACTTTTATGAAAGAGACTATCTTTTCCCCATTGTGTAGTTTTGGGGAATTTTCAAAGATCAGTTGACCATATATGCATAGATTTATATCTAGGCTCTCTATTTCTTTCATTGTTCTATACATCTATGTTCATTACAGTACCATACTGCTTTGGTTGCTGAGGCTTTGTAATGTGTTATGAAAACAGGAAGTGTGATACTTCCAGTATTGTCAAGTCCTTTGGATATTTGGGG
>SJYW01044851.1:26285-39689 GCA_006410735.1 Raphicerus campestris | reverse complement strand
TACATAGACTTTTCCGGAAAGGGGCTTCCTTGGTGGCTCAGATGGTAAAGAATCTGTCTGCAATGCATGAGACCCAGGTTCAATTCTTGGGTCAGGAAGATTGCCTGGAGAAGGGATTGACTACCCACTCCAGTATTCTTGCCTGGAGAATTCCATGGACAGAGGAATCTGATGGCCTACAGATGGGGTCACAAAGAGTCAGATACAACTGAGTATTTTCTATAATACCTTTCCCCTAATTATTGTATGTTCAACTTTTAATGATCCTTCAAGATTTTGCTCAAATATGACCTCCTGTTTGATTCTTTCCTCCATGTACTGAAAAAGAAACACTGCCTCTGTGCTTCTTCCATAGCACAGAAGCAGACAGGNTTCCCCTAATTATTGTATGTTCAACTTTTAATGATCCTTCAAGATTTTGCTCAAATATGACCTCCTGTTTGATTCTTTCCTCCATGTACTGAAAAAGAAACACTGCCTCTGTGCTTCTTCCATAGCACAGAAGCAGACAGGAAAGAGTAAGCAAAAACACAAAGGTGAAAAAAACAACCAAAAGTATTGTGTGTATGTACAGGAAAAAATAGTTTTTTTTTGGCTGAAATATAAAGAGTCATGCAGTGATAAAAGATAATGCTGGCAAGGTTAATAGCATCACTGTCACAAAGCTTGATTTATGTTATGTTGAATTTGGCTTATTCACTCATTCAATAACTTCTAAACAGTGACTTGATACATCAATAGTAAATTTGTTTAAGGGTGTAAAGAAGAGCAGAAGGATATGAAATCTAGTTCAGAGTGAAAAATATTAAGAAAATAAATATTTGAGAACTAGTTATTAGGTAGCCCTAAGAGAAGGAAGGGCTTTCCTTGTGGCTCAGCTGGTAAAGAATCCACCTGCAATGCGGGAGACCTAGGCTTGATCCCTGGGTTGGGAAGATCCCCTGGAGAAGAGAAAGGCTCCCCACTCCAGTATTCTGGCTTGGAGGATTCCATGGACTATATAGTCCATGTGGTTGCAAAGAGTCAGACAGGACTGAGTGACTTTCACTTTCACTTTCAAGAGAAGGATCAAGAGAAAAATCAAGTATGATCCTTCAGGAGGTTTTAACTTAAATGATAGTAGCTTTTGGCGTCCCAGAGTTAAGTTAGGAAAAGAAGGAAGAACTGATTTTGAGAAAGTGACATGATAAGTTTGAGAACGCTGAAACTGAGGTCTATCTCAGGAAGAAATCCAGACCTGGGGAACTGCATAGGTCTAAAGATGTTGAAGGGACGAGCTTAGACTACTGCGATAGACTTGGGAGAAATCAGCATATATTGTAGATGGTCGCTGGACACTTAAAAATGGATAAAGTTAACTTGATAAATGCATGGGTGTAAAAAGCAGTGGAATAAACCAGGAACTCTGTGCTTTTGTGCTCAGTCGCCTCAGTCATGTCCGACTCTTTGCAGCCCCGTGGACTGTAGCCCTCCAGGCTCCTCTGTCCATGGAATTCTACAGGCAAGAATACTGGAGTGCCATTTCCTACTCCAGAGAACATTAATGTTTCAGGCTAACACACAACGGTGGAATAGAGAAAGGTTTGAAAATATGATGCAAATGGTAGAAGCAGAAACTCAAGATATCTGGAAAGTTATTTAAAATATTAATTACACTTAACCATACTAAAGCATAAAATACAAAGTGTTGCAATACTAGTGTCTTCCTAAGTGCTTTTCTCATTGCCATATCCCAAGTGCCTAGGTCAATACCAGTAAGCTCTCAATATTTATTAGAGGGTCACTGATGGCCTTAGGAATGAAAATTTCAATATAGCAGTGAGGTCAAATGCTAGATGGTGAAGCAATAAAGGCTCTAGTAGTATAGACTCTTTTTTCAAGAATTTTAGATGGTAATTGGAAGAGAGAGACATTGAGAGGGCTTGACATAAATTAAGCATTTTTATTTTAGGGAGGGAGAGCTTTGGAATTATTTATAGTCAGAGATAATTTAAAGATTCTGGATCAAGAGAGCTTGAGTACAGGAGGGCAGCCACTGAAGAAAAGGCAGAGAATAAAATCAAGAGCTCAAACAAGTGAGTTTTTAATAGGGAGAGAAAAACACTTCATCATTTGAGAAGACAAAAGCGAAGGACGTGGCAAAGGACAAATTTGTTGGTGGATGAAGGCAGTACAAATGGAACATGTTTTTGAGGGCCTTTCTCTTTTCAATAAAGAGGCCGAGTAAAGAGGGAATGAAATCAAGAAGTGGAAAAGCTTTGTGCAAGAATTTGGAGGAGTTGACCAAGAAGTAGGAATGTTAGTGAGACCAGCTGACATCCAAGACCATATGTTTAGAGCATTCTAAGCTGCAGAGTGGAAAATTTGTTTTAATAACCCAGTGCAAGCCAGGGAAAGTACATAAAGGCATACTTTAACAACATTCCTTATTTGAAAGCTCATTGCATTGGACATCAAACGAAGGGTGGACAGAGATAGAGGGTGCTGACCAGGTATGTGGACTAGACAGAGATATTTTCCAAGAGCAAAAATAAAGATAAAACTTGCTGAAGCCAGTGAAAAAAATTAGTGGAAATAAGGTTATGAGAAATGACATTCATCTCTTATCATCCAAATTTCAACAATTAGCTATTGAAAATTTGAAGGTCTGAGATGAATGTGCCATAGGGAATAACAGAATTTAAATGTGGCCTGGTGGAGCAGAGAGGAAGGGGAAGTGACATAAAATGGTGGTGGGTGTATTCGGAGTTAGGAAGCCCAATAAATAAGTAACTGACAGACACACCTACATGGTTATGTTTTGCTAATTTGGTGGCTATTGAGATACATCAATCTGTTTGAATGACTACATCTAGGAGGGTGATTAGAGGGCTAAATTTGGGTGAAGAACAAAATAGCTAATTTTCTTTAGAAGACCAGAAATGAGTTTCTAGACCTTTTGTACTCACATGTGGATACAAAACATTTAGTGATGTGATCTGAGTATTACTCTCCAACATCAGGAGAGCACTTGTCTCTAAGTAGAGTTTTACCCCAAATAGAGATCACATAACCTCATGAGTAATCTTCATGTCCATTTGTAGACCTTGCCCAGCACAGGTGCATTTAAGAAAATGGTGCCTCTTTACATGAAGATATAATCCAATCTCTATTGTTCTTAATACTTTTGCACAATGACAGCAGCTTTAGCTGTTCCTCTTGGTTTTATCTTTCTGAAGCAATTTATTAATACATGGAACAGCCTTTTAGTTTTAGGAACGCTTCCAGGGTTGTTCCTCAGGCACTAGGGTCTATGAAGCATTCAAAATTAGTCTGTGATGGGAGCTATATTAGCCTCATCAGATGTGCCCTCGGATTTTACTCAACATTTTTTCCTTTTGAAAAACACTGGCCATAAAAATGTTTAATTGGCCAGAAGTCTCTCTGGAGGCTCAGTGTTTTATTAACTCCAGGAGACATCAGAGACATTTTAAGAGCTAAATCTAACCTGAGGAATGCTAACATTTTGTGAGATTAGAAACCTAGCCTGTAAAAGCAATTTGCCAGGACATATGTTTATAGCTTTTACTTGATTGGGCTGCATCTTCTCCTATAGGTAAGGCATTTCTCCCTCTCATGTGAGCAACATGAAAATGTAAATAATTAGGACTAGAGAGAGACCCCAGCCCATGGTTTCTCAGAAATCAACTGATGGAGTTTTGTGCTCTACTTGCCATTTTATCTTAAGGATGGCCTGAAATTTAAAGCTGTCTTTAATGTCAGCTGCATGTGAGGGTCTCTGCGGAAAGGTGATCAAAAGGACTTTCCTGGCTTAGGCGCCCTTTGTCTCCAAGGAAGGTGATCCACAGCATCTGGAGACGATGGGACGCATGATTAACATCACCACAGAGAATGATTAATATCTTCTTAAAGCACCTACTTCCAGATTATCCATCATTTCATTAGAGTGAAAAAAGTTCCCTGTGAAAAGGGGCTGGCCCTCTGAACCATGAATAACTCACCCACCCCTTGACATGTTTACTAATTGAGTAGCAGAGCGGGCTTAATACTTTAATACATTTATACTAAGCAAATTATGACTTTTTTTTTCAATGCTCAGGGTGAGTTCAGGATTGTAGTGAAATAACAAAGTGCTTTTGTTTGGCAATTAAAGGTCATTTTATGATTAATACTAAACTTAACCCTTATTCTTGACAGAAAGCATTAATTTTTTTGTCATAAACCATTGACCAGATTTCTTGTGAGGGATTTTTGCTATGCAGTATTGGTTAATTTGCACTGTAGATGTGACATTTAAAAGATTCCTCATTAACCAAGGCCTTTGAAAGCATTTAGTTTTTACGTGGGTCCTGAGTCTATGAATTTATTTAGCGTTTTACTTAAAAAGAGATTATGTATTCAGGAGAAGAAAGTACAAGAATGATGTCAGATTTTCTTTGTTTTCTTCATTTCCAATATAGCATGAAATATCTCCTTAACAAAACGGTGATGGCTCCATATACTGAACCCCTCTTAGAGTCCTAAATATATAATATTAAACTATACTGAAAGCCACTTTAATACACGTGGGTTATTTAGACAGAAGATCAAGAAAATCATTTGCAAAAGTCAAATAATGGGTCCCTTTTTATTAACTAGCCTTAAAGTATCTATTTTTGTTTCTGTTTTAATAACTCAGATAATAGGCCTTTCCACCTAACTGAATTATGTAAAGCTTCTGCAAAAATGTTAAATTTGTCTTTGGGAACCACGTGCATCTTGCCCCATCAAAATACTAGGGGATGATTTAAGATTTACTTTTCAACCAGGGCTTCGCTGGTGGATCAGACAGTAAAGAATAAGCCTGCAATGCAGGAGACCCAGGTTCTATTCCTGGGTCAGGAAGATCCCCTGGAGAAGGGAATGGCTTCCCACTCCAGCATTCAGTCAATGGGATCACAAGGAGTTGGATACAGTTGAGCAGCTAACACACTTTTCAACCAGTACTTCTGGGTCATAAGAACACGTTAAGCAAACAGAGCAATGTCTTTAGAAACATGCTTTGAGGAGCTTCAGAAACCAGTCAATGTGGGCACCTTATGTAATCAGTGCCTAAAGATAAGACAAGAAACCAAGGTAAATTTAGGCATCAGAGAAAGGGTTTAGGCCAAAGTTGTTTCACCCATCAGCTGTGTAACTTTGAGTCTGTCACTTCTAGGCTCTTAGGACATTCATAAATTAAAAGCCCAGGTTAAATTATCACTTGGTTAAGAAGACAGATTCACTGAATGATCTTGATAATGTTTCTGTAAACTTCTCGTATGAAATATTATATAATAATAAATAAACTCCAACTATAAGCCCCAAAGTGATAATTTATTTTTATATCATGTTGAAAAAGCATTGTCTTCATCTGTGTGGTGTGCATGTGTATATATGGGACATAAAGCCTCAATTCCTAGAAACGAAGCTGACTTACTCTAATTAAAATGCCTCTTGAACATTTTAGATATTTTTAAATGAACTAAGTGATTAAAGCACATTTATTTTGCACTTTATTTCATACTCCTGCAAATAAAATGCTTTGTTGCTGCAATAATCTAAAAGATTAGGAATTAGGAAAAGCAGATTCAAGCGTGTCTAGTGTACTGCATTATATCCACTTTATTGGAACTAGACCCAAAGACATAAGGCCTATTCCTTAAGCAATGGCCTATAGAATGCTGTTTGGGGTTTTTTTTTTTAAAGTACACATTAAAAACAAACAAACTCAAATGATTGCTAGAAATGCCAAGTTAAATAAAGTTAAATAAATTTGTTTACAGTAAGAGTCTTCAGATTCTCATGAATTTTCAAGAAGGCAATAGGGCTCATAACACTTTAGTTGATTTGATGATGAAAGATCTATATATCCATGTATTTATTCATCAGAAAATAGTACGTGGATATAATTTACTACTCAAATTCATGTCCATAGAGTCAGTGGTGCAATCCAACCATCTTATCCTCTGTATCCCCTTCTCATGCAGCCTTCAGTCTTTCCCAGCATCAGGATCTTTTCCATTGAGTCATTTCTTCACATCAGGTGGCCAAAGAATTGGAGTTTCAGCTTCAGCATCAGTCCTTCCAATGAATATTCAGGACTGATTTCCTTTAGGATGGACTGATTGGATCTCCTTGCAGTCCAAGGGACTCTCACAAATCTTCTCCAGCACCACAGTTCAAAAGCATCAGTTCTTCACCACTCAGCCTTCCTTATGGTCCAATTCTCACATCCATACATGATGTGAGCTACTGGAAAGACGATAGCTTTAACTAGATGGACCTTTGCCAGCAAAGTAATGTCTCTGCTTTTTAATGTGCTATCTAGCTTGGTCATAGCTTTTCTTCCAAGGAGCAAGCATCTTTTAATTTCGTGACTGCAATCACCATCTGCAATGATTTTGGAGCTCCCCCAAATAAAGTCTCTCACTGCTTCCAATGTATCCCCATCTAATTGCCATGAAGTGATGGGACCGGATGCCATGATCTTAGTTTTCTGAATGAATTTTAAGCCAATTTTTTTCACTCTCTTCTTTCACTTTCTTCAAGAGGCTCTTTAGTTCTTCTTTACTTTCTGCCATATGAGTGGTGTCATCTGCATATTTGAGGTTATTGATATTTCTCCCAGCCATCTTGATTCCAGCTTCTGCTTCATCCAGCTTGTCACTTTTCTTAATGTACTCTGCATATAAGTTAAATAAGCAGGGTGACAATAGACAGTCTTGATGTACTCCTTTCCTGATTTGGAACCAGTCTGTTGTTCAGTTCTAACTGTTGCTTCTTGACTTGCATACAGATTTCTCTGGAGGCAGATAAGGTGGTTTGGTATTCCAATCTCTTAAAGAAATTTCCACAATTTGTTGTGATCCACAGTCAAAGGCTTTGGCATAGTCAATAAAGCAAAAGTAGATGTTTTTCTGGAACTCTCTTGCTTTTTCAATGATCCAGCAGATGTTAGCAATTTGATCTCTCTGGTTTCTCTGCCTTTTCTAAATCCAGCTTGAATATCTGAAAGTTCATGGTTTACATACTGTTGAAGCCTGGCTTGGAGAACTTTGATCATTACTTGGGTAATGTGTGAGATGAGTGCAATTATGTGGTAGTTTGAACATTCTTTGGCATTACCTTTCTTAGAGATTGGAATGAAAACTGAACTTTTCCAGTCCTGTGGCCACTGCTGCACTTTCCAAATTTGCTGACATATTGAGTGCAGCACTTTCACAGCATCATCGTTTAGGATTTGAAACAGTTCAACTGGAATTCCATCACCTCCACTAGCTTTGTTCATAATGATGCTTCCTAAGGCCCACTTGACTGCGCATTCTAGGATGTCTGGCTCTAGGTGAGTGATCACAACATTGTGATTATTTGGGTCTTGAAGATCTTTTTTGTACAGTTTTTCTGTGTATTCTTGCCACTTCTTGTTAATATCTTCTGCTTCTGGTAGGTCCACACCATTTCTGTCCTTTATTGAGCCCATTTTTTGTTTGAAATGTTCCCTTGGTATCTCTAATTTGCTTGAAGAGATCTTTAGTCTTTCTCATTCTATTGTTTTCCTCTATTTCTTTGCATTGGTCACTGAGGAAGGCTTTCTTTTCTCTCCTTGCTATTCTCTGGAATTCTGCCTACATTTGGGTATATCTTTGCTTTTCTCTTCTTGCCTTTCACATCTCTTCTTTTCTCAGCTATTTGTAAGGCCTGCTCAGGCCTTTTTACATTTCTTTTTCTTCAGGATGGTCTTGATCACTGCCCCTTGTACAATGTCACAAACATCCATCCATAGTTCTTCAGACACTCTATCAGATGTAATCCCTTGAATTTATTTGTCACTTTCACTGTATACTCATAAGGGATTTGCTATAGGTCATACATGCATGGTCTAATGGTTTTCCCTACTTTCTTCAGTTTAAGTCTGAATTTTTTAATCAGGAGTTTGCTCCTTTTATGTAACAATATTCTAATGCTATAGTATGCTAGGAAGACTTCTTTGGTGATTTTTATAAACATTCCAATATCTTGACCATGAGGGAGTGCATGTATCCATGCTCAGCTGTTAAGTCATATCTGACTTTTTGCCATCCTGTGTACTGCAGCCCACCAGATTCCTCTATTCATTGGGTTTCCCAGGTAAGAATACTGGGTCGGGTTGCTATTTCCTCTTCCATGGGATCTTCCTCAACCAGGGATCAAACCTGTGTGTTCTGTGACTCTTGCCTCGGCAGGAAGATTCTTTACCATTGAGACGAAAGGAATCATCTAATAAAGAAAATGTGAGAGTCATATTTGCCCAAGGACAGAAAGGTTCTTTGACTTCTACCAGTAAAATTAGAAATATTAGAACATAACAATTTGCTTATCACTATGGTAACTCATTGTATGTGTGCATGTATGTGAGGTGTATAAGTAGCAGTAATATAACTGTGAATGTTTGAGAATCTTTTGTTGACATCTGTGTGTATAAGGAAAGAGAAACATCACAAAAATAAGTCTGGCCAAAACACTTTGAAATAAGGGACAAAAGAGATGTTGGATAAAATTGGAGTAAACAACCAGAGATGAACAACGTATCAAGTTTCCTTTAATTTTTTTTCCCCTAGAGTGTCAGTTTAGTTTGGTGAAGCAAACAGAAGTCTCTGAGAACTGCACCCTTTTACCACCTGTTAATTATGTAACTTTGAGAAAGTCACTTAACTTCCAGGCCATCAGTCTTCCCATCTGAAGAAGAGACATTAACCCCATGTCCTCATACTAATCTGTGAGAATTAAAGTTCTGAAGGGAGTGTTAGTCACATAGTAGTTATTCCATAAATACCACAATTCTTCAAAGTTACTCACTCTTTGCAGAAAGGCACAAAACGTCCTCAAAGATTCAGTTTCAGTTTGTCTTTTCTCCTTGAGATCATAGCCTCTGGCACTCAGATCCATGTACCAAGAAGGCCTTAAATATTCTTTCTTAATATGTTTTTTTATGTGAACCATTTTTTAAGTCTTTATTGAATGTGTTACACTATCCTTTCTGTTTTATGCTTTTGTTTTTTGGCCACAAAGCATGTGGACCTTATCCCCCTAACCAGGGATCAAACCCTCACCCCCTGCGCTGGAAGGCTAAGCCTTAGTCACTGGGCCTGCAGGGATGTCCCTCGAAGGCCCTGAGTGTTACTTAAGCTGCAGGTTAAGAAGTGTCCGGCCGACTCAGTGCCCTCCCTGCTGTCAGGCTCAGCACGCCCTCTCCGGCGGCTATCTGTCCTCCTCTGCCCTCTCTGCTCTGTTGTGATTGTCCCGGGTTTTCCCTCTATGCGACTGCTGTCCAGACCAGCTGCACCCACTACATCTTCAGCAGTGGACCGAGGAGGGTATTAATCATATTTTTGAGGAGGACACTCTGCTATTTATCTCCCTGACACCTCCAGTGCTGGGTCACGGGGGCCTGCCCACAGTCCATTGACTGGTGAGATTACACATTACCCTGCTCCATTGCCTTTCCCTGCCCTCTCCATTGACTGACTGTTCAACACTGGAGTTGTGTTTGTTCAATCAGACATAATTTATACCTTTTTTTATTCCTTCTGGAGAGTGCATGCTAATTTTTAGGGGAAGTGCAGCATTTTCTGTCAAAATTCAGTTAAACAACACTCACTGAGATGAAAGATGCTAAAACTTCTTTTGTCACTCCTCCCCTCCTGCCAGCAGCTACCATGGAAGGTATGGGGACATGTGGGCTTCCTCCAGCTGCTGCAGTCACTGAATGTATGATCAGGTTTCCAAGCTCCCATGATTTGTTATAAATGGTGTATAGATGTGCATTTATACATAGACTCTACTGCAAAGTTTAGAAGGTCTTTGCAGAGAAGTGACCCATCTTTCACTCACTACTTTGTAATTTCTTTCACCCCATGCGCAGTCTCTCATTACAAGTCCGGTTGGTTTGCCTTGTGCATCTCTTAGCTTAATTTGCCTCTTATCTTCTCACTTCTTAACCTTCTTACTTTACTTTAAAGTGCAGAGGAAGCAGGAAGGTAGCAAGACTGCTTAGTGGCTGTAATAATACAAATATGTAAATAGCATTAATAATTAAATGATCACTGATCAGCTAATCAGTAAGCTTAGTAGTAAACTGGCTGCAGAGGGACAGAAAGCTCTGCCACTCACACCAAAGTGACTTGGTTCTTTATTTTCAAAAGCATTGTTCTCTGGAACGAACTTCCATTTTGGACATTAATAACTGGCTCAAAATCTGCCTGATTATACTAAATAGGCAAGTAAAAGAAAAGAAAGAGAAGATTCAATCAACAGTTCTCTGAATTGTTCTTGCATTTATTAAGTAAGTAATTATGATGTCCCTACTATGTGCCAAGCACTGGTCCAGCAGCTGAAATTTTGGTGGGGAGTTATAAACACACATTATTTTATTTACTTAGTCATGGTAGAACAACACTACGGTTTTCAATCTTAGTATAAACCCAGAAATGCAAAACTACCAAACTGACTCCTCATCTCATTGTTTAGTTTCTACGCTGAACATCAGGAAGTGAAAACTTCCATCATAAGGTTTGGGCTAAGTAGCAGCAGCAATAGTTCAATAGAAAGAGTACTGCATTGGGAGTCTGATCTAATCATACTGGAATCTTGACTCTCTTCATATTAGGTATGTGTTTTTGTTTCCCCAACCTCCTCAAACCTCAGTTTTCCCTTCTAAAAAGTAGAGATAATACCAAGTTAGTGGATTGTAGCAAGTGCCGATTAAGTACTGAAAGACTTGTTGTTTAGTTGCTAANAAATTTTAAGTTTTATTTTGTACCCTAAATGACATTTATTTTGTACCCTAATGTCATTTATTGAATATCTTTTTATATATACATTGTGAATAATTTGTGCTATTTCATTTGTTATAATTAATTCTACCAGTTTTTTCAGAGTGGTTGCAGTTTTATATCTATTTTGTGATAATCAGTGATTCATCCATTTATTCAAAAATATTTTTATTCAGTGCTCACTGTGTGCCAGGCACTATGATAGGTGCTAGTATAGTGATTTTCTTGGGAAAGACTGTCAAGGCCTCAAAGGCAGTCCCAGTTAGCTTTATGCTTAAAAGAGATTATTTTAATTACTATGGTTTAGTTTTGATTACATTGGTTTCTGGCCTTCAAAAGTGGAGGCTGCACATAGTAAGTTAATTCCTTGGTAGAGATAACTTTGACCACAAAAATATATGCTCTTTTCTTTTGGCATCTATCTCACCAGAAGATTGATGGTTTAAAACATCATTTACCTGACTTTTGTAAAGGAAAACCTTTCTGTTAGTCTTAGTATCTGCATTATATTTGTGAGCAAATCTTTACAAATAGTCATAGCAATGGCTTAAACCAAGTAAGAGAATCTTTAAATGATTGCGTGAACTGCTTTGCTTCCAAAAATATTCAAAAAGATTTTTAATATTTATTTTGGCTGTTAAAGAGATTTGAAAAGATTCTAGCCAGTTACAGATTATACATTATTTACAACCCATACTTATTACAAAATTATTTGGGAATAAGTTTCATGAAGGAATAAAATTTTTAAAAAATATTCAATCAATTCTCCTTCTGCTGATGTCTTTAAACAGAAAATGCTATTGTCAGAATAAAAAAATCAAATAATTACATTTATCATTTGTGAATTTCAAAATTGTTGTGTTTTGTTTTTTACTTCATTATATTTTCTTAGTAAGTTTAAATTAAATGTATTGTTTGTATGGAAACCATGCAATTTATAATTATAAAGCATAGGACTTAGACCAAATCTCTGGTTCTGCATCCTGGTACCACCACTTTCTAGCTGCTTGATGATGCTGGGAAATCAGCTTCCTTAACTTAGGTTTCTAGTTTGCAAAACAGGGCTGGTGCTCTTATTTGCTGTGTAAGGACTAAACACAGTACCTGGCAAAGAGAGACGTGCATAATAAACAGTCCATTATTATTTCTTTTTTTAAAAGTGAATTTGTTACACTATTGCTCCTGGCTTTTTTCTTTTTTTTAATGTTCTGATTTTTAAAGCCACAAGGCATGTGGGATCTTAGCTGCCTGACCAGGGATCGAACCTCTGCTCTCTGATTGAAAGGTGAAGTCTTAATCACTAGACCACCAGGGAAGTCCCTCATTATTATTTCTTATCAAAGATATTTACCATGTATACCTACTAGACATACACATAGTAAATATTCAAAATAAGAGATATGAAAGTCACTAAAGAATTGTTTTCCTCCACTGCTTGATTGATTAGCCTGGCATCCACCATGCCTTTCAGTTTTCTCAAGTCATTCATTAAACAAAATAAAAAACCCAACATTGATTTTGTCAGTTACAGGAGGGGAAATGATGAACAGCAAGAAGAGATTAGTGTTTTGGAGATAGGTACTCCAAATCATTTTGGACGTGTGGAGCTTATTTTGGTCTTTGGCAGACTCATATTATACATTTTTAACAAAGAGTTATCATTCAAATATGGAAGATAAAATGTGGAGATTAACGCAAAATTGGAAATGATGACTGAGAATTTAAGATAACTTTTTTATGCATTATAGATTAAAGGCCATCAGTGTGTCAGAAAATCTTGAGATATTGTCATATACATAGCCGTGATTAAATCCTTTTATAAAATAGGAATTATCTGAAAAGAAAGAGGATTTTGAAAGTGAAAATGATGAAAAATTATTCAGGAGAGTGCATGATTTAGTAACTAACTCATTCTCAGCAGTACTTTTGAGAAAATGGAAATGCCCAAAACACAGACCTGTAATCACAATGCATTAATTACAGCTCACATTGGTGGGAGAAAGACCTGTCTGCTAAGACAGCTGTAGTTATCAGCTTGTGTTTGTTTTTAATTTCATGTGTCTTTACATATGTTAACCTCAAGGTTATTATCTTTGTGTAATTTCTTCACTGTGTCATTCCAGTATTTATCTATGATATTCTTTTCATATATTATATTTATGAATGATTCCTAGCTTATAATTATCATTATTTCTAAAGAAGAAAATGTGACTCATCAGAAATTTTTGTTTTATATTTTTGAGAAAATTTTACTCTTTGTAGTATTTACTACATAAACTTTATTTTATAAATGAAACATTTAAATAAGTACTACATGATAGTTACTAAATAGAAACAAAAGAAGAAAAAAATACAGATAATAGAGTAAAAATTCACCCATAACCCTATGCCTGCTGATAACCACTGTTATTTGGGCATACATTGATTTATATTTTTAATATATTCACATATACAAGAGTGTGTAAACCACACTTTTTAAAAAAATTTATTTTTAATCGGAGGACAATTGCTTTACAATATTATGTTGGCTTCTGCCATACAACAACATGAATCAGCCATAAGTACACGCATC
>SJYW01044850.1:0-13041 GCA_006410735.1 Raphicerus campestris | reverse complement strand
TGACCTGCCTCTTGAGAAACCTATATGCAGGTCAGGAAGCAACAGTTAGAACTGGACATGGAACAATAGACTGGTTCCAAATAGGAAAAGGAGTACGTCAAGGGTGTATATTGTCACCCTGCTTACTTAACTTATATGAAGAGTACATCATGAGAAACGCTGGTCTGGAAGAAGCACAAGCTGGAATCAAGATTGCCGGAAGAAATATCAATAACCTCAGATATGCAGATGATACCACTCTTATGGCAGAATGTGAAGAGGAACTAAAAAGCCTCTTGATGAAAGTGGAGAGCGAAAAAGTTGGCTTAAAGCTCAACATTCAGAAAACGAAGATCATGGCATCTGGTCTCATCACTTCATGGGAAATAGATGGGGAAACAGTGCAAACAGTGTCAGACTTTATTTTGGGGGGGCTCCAAAATCACAGCAGATGGTGACTGCAGCCATGAAATTAAAGGACACTTACTCCTTGGAAGGAAAGTTATGACCAACCTAGACAGCACGCCAGGCCTCCCTGTCCATTACCAACTCTCGGAGTTCACTCAAACTCATGTCCATCGAGTCCGTGATGCCATCCAGCCATCTCATCCTCTGTCATCTCCTTCTCCTCCTGCCCCCAGTCCCTCCCAGCATCAGTCTTTTCCAATGAGTCAACTCTTCGCATGAGGTGGCCAAAGTACTGGAGTTTCCGTTTTAGCATCATTCCTTCCAAAGAACACCCAGGGCTGATCTCCTTTAGAATGGACTGGTTGGATCCCCTTGCAGTCCAAGGGACTCTTAAGAGTCTTCTCCAACACCACAGTTCAAAAGCATCAATTCTTCAGAGCTCAGCTTTCTTCACAGTCCAACTCTCGCATCCATATATGACCACTGGAAAAACAATAGCCTTGACTAGACAGACCTTTTTTTGGCAAAGTAATGTCTCTGCTTTTCAATGTGCTATCTAGGTTGGTCATAGCTTTTCTTCCAAGGAGAAAGCATCTTTGAATTTAGGTGTATGGAATCAGAGCTGAGTCCAGGCAAGATGACTTCAAGACAATGTTTAGGAAATGGAACCATGAGTATCTTTTTCTTCTCTTCTTTATGTTTTTCAGTAGTTTCAGGTTTCTTACTAAGTTAAAATAAGTACTATTTTCACAATGAAAGAAAATTATTAGAGAAATAACGTGTTGATGTTTTTCTTTTTGGTAAAAGTGGTAATGTTAACATGTGGGAAAGATTAAATCTTTTGTCTTTCAAAAAGGATTCCTTTTGAGAATTCTAACAAAGGCCAGACATATTATTTTGGTAGGGCTGATATTAAAATAACCTTCCCTGATTATCTCTAAGACTCTTCAGATGTGCAGGAGTATCTATAAGGAAGGATCCAGGCTGACAGTTGGCCCTGGATGATCATCCTACATCCTCATACTCAGCAGTTCTTCCACTTGAATGAGCAATGTTGAGGCATCAAGTATGTGAATAAACACAAATCTTCTATTCAGAAAATTTAGATATCATGAGAAATAAAAATGATGAACAAAATTCAAGTATATATTTCTAATTTTATCATTTGATTATTTAAATTATACACAAAAACAATGCTGAGCAATTAAAGGATGCAATGATTGAAAATGTACTTAAAATGTTCTTTAAGAGTCAAAACACAGCAAGAAAATAAGCGCAGTTGACCCTGGAGCAACAGAGATTTGAACTGTGGGGGTCCACTTATGTGGAGACTTTTTTTCAATAGTAAATACAACAGTACTAC
Source organism: Raphicerus campestris (assembly GCA_006410735.1). Taxonomy (NCBI): domain Eukaryota; kingdom Metazoa; phylum Chordata; class Mammalia; order Artiodactyla; family Bovidae; genus Raphicerus; species Raphicerus campestris. The sequence goes on along the minus strand of SJYW01044850.1, from coordinate 11,291 downwards.
AGAATCCACAACTGGCTGAACACAGGATACAGAAATCACAGATACAGAGGAACTGAGGATACGAGGGCCTACTATAAATTATATGCCAGACTTTAAAAAAGTATTTATTTATTTTGGCTGCAATGGGTCTTAGTTGTTGCACATGGGAGCTCTTAGTATGCCAGACTTTTGACTGTGCAAAGGGTCAGTGCCCCTAAGTCCTACTCTTACTCAAGGGTCAACTGTAATCAAGTGTCAAACAAAAGGAAGTATCTAAAATGTATATAAAATAGCTTTTAAAAGTGACTTTCTATATATTTCAAAGAATATTTTTCAATTCTGAAAGCTATAGACAGTATTCTTCAGTATGAATAAAAAGATTTCTTACAAAAGGATCTGCTGGTTTTTGCTTACAAAGTTCTGTGAGTCCTTTAAGCAGAGTTGGCGTTACATACAAATTTAAATAGTCCTTAGCAGCTTGTCCAACTGGAATGGGCTCAACAATCACTGCAAATACAAATGTATTCTTGTTAAAGCTAACATAAATGATGAAATATTATACAGTCATTTAAAAGGACACATTCAAAGAAATTTTAATGACATGAGAAATACTTAGTTTTTCTTTTTTAAAAAAGTAAACAGAAATAGATACATAGTGAATATTTTGTTCAAAAATATAATCACACACATAAAAATAAGACTCATACAAATAGCAAAAAAATACATCAATATATTGATAGTGCTCACACATAAGATTCTGATTATGTTTTCAACAATCTCCTTTTTTGCATTTCCACTTTTTAACAGTAAATACATAATGAACAATGTTATGAAAAGCTGAAAGAATATATATAATCTAGATTAATTCATCACAAAAATTAACTCCTGTCAACAAAATGGAGGCAGTTNGAACCATGAGTATCTTTTTCTTCTCTTCTTTATGTTTTTCAGTAGTTTCAGGTTTCTTACTAAGTTAAAATAAGTACTATTTTCACAATGAAAGAAAATTATTAGAGAAATAACGTGTTGATGTTTTTCTTTTTGGTAAAAGTGGTAATGTTAACATGTGGGAAAGATTAAATCTTTTGTCTTTCAAAAAGGATTCCTTTTGAGAATTCTAACAAAGGCCAGACATATTATTTTGGTAGGTCTGATATTAAAATAACCTTCCCTGATTATCTCTAAGACTCTTCAGATGTGCAGGAGTATCTATAAGGAAGGATCCAGGCTGACAGTTGGCCCTGGATGATCATCCTACATCCTCATACTCAGCAGTTCTTCCACTTGAATGAGCAATGTTGAGGCATCAAGTATGTGAATAAACACAAATCTTCTATTCAGAAAATTTAGATATCATGAGAAATAAAAATGATGAACAAAATTCAAGTATATATTTCTAATTTTATCATTTGATTATTTAAATTATACACAAAAACAATGCTGAGCAATTAAAGGATGCAATGATTGAAAATGTACTTAAAATGTTCTTTAAGAGTCAAAACACAGCAAGAAAATAAGCGCAGTTGACCCTGGAGCAACAGAGATTTGAACTGTGGGGGTCCACTTATGTGGAGACTTTTTTTCAATAGTAAATACAACAGTACTACAGAATCCACAACTGGCTGAACACAGGATACAGAAATCACAGATACAGAGGAACTGAGGATACGAGGGCCTACTATAAATTATATGCCAGACTTTAAAAAAGTATTTATTTATTTTGGCTGCAATGGGTCTTAGTTGTTGCACATGGGAGCTCTTAGTATGCCAGACTTTTGACTGTGCAAAGGGTCAGTGCCCCTAAGTCCTACTCTTACTCAAGGGTCAACTGTAATCAAGTGTCAAACAAAAGGAAGTATCTAAAATGTATATAAAATAGCTTTTAAAAGTGACTTTCTATATATTTCAAAGAATATTTTTCAATTCTGAAAGCTATAGACAGTATTCTTCAGTATGAATAAAAAGATTTCTTACAAAAGGATCTGCTGGTTTTTGCTTACAAAGTTCTGTGAGTCCTTTAAGCAGAGTTGGCGTTACATACAAATTTAAATAGTCCTTAGCAGCTTGTCCAACTGGAATGGGCTCAACAATCACTGCAAATACAAATGTATTCTTGTTAAAGCTAACATAAATGATGAAATATTATACAGTCATTTAAAAGGACACATTCAAAGAAATTTTAATGACATGAGAAATACTTAGTTTTTCTTTTTTAAAAAAGTAAACAGAAATAGATACATAGTGAATATTTTGTTCAAAAATATAATCACACACATAAAAATAAGACTCATACAAATAGCAAAAAAGTACATCAATATATTGATAGTGCTCACACATAAGATTCTGATTATGTTTTCAACAATCTCCTTTTTTGCATTTCCACTTTTTAACAGTAAATACATAATGAACAATGTTATGAAAAGCTGAAAGAATATATATAATCTAGATTAATTCATCACAAAAATTAACTCCTGTCAACAAAATGGAGGCAGTTTGCACAGTGGAAAATCCCATGGACAGAGGAGCGTAGTAGGCTACAGCCCATGGGGTCACAAAGAGTCAGACATGACTGACCGACTTCACTTCACAGATACAAGAGTGAATAATATATGCTTCTTGCTCTCTTATAAACTATTGAATATACACATAAATCCTATTTCTATGATAGCATATATTAATATTGCTGCTTATTTTTCAATTGTTAAAATAAATTATCTAAGATTTAAGGAAATTTTAGTCTTTTCAGCTTTGTTTGAACACTATAGGCGACCCAGACCTGCAATACAACAAAAAACATATTTCTACCAGAAACAAAAAGGGTCCCAGTATCCCCATATTCTTGCCATTGATTATAGCTATTCTAGTGGGTAAGCAAAGGTATCTCATGGTGCTTTCGATTTGCATTTCCTCAGTGATTATGCTGAGCACTTTTTCATGTACTTATTAGCCTGTTATCTTTTGTGAAATGCCTATTCAAATCTTTTGCAGTTTTTAATTCAGTTGTTTGTACTGAGTTGTAAAAATTCTTTATATTAATATATTCTAGATGCAAGTGCTTTATCTGATATATGATTTGCAAGTATATTCTCCCAGTCTATGATTTATTTTTCCATATGTTTAATGATGACTTTTTAAGAAGAAAAGCTTTGAATTTTGATGTGGTCCAATGTATCAATATTTTACAGATCATATTTGTGATGTCATATGTAAGAACTCTTTGTCCAACTGATGGTAATAAAGATTTTCTATATTTTCTTCCAGTTAGAAGAGTTTGTGATATGAGCTCCCTTTTGCTTAGCAGTCAGTCAGGAATGATATACAAAACCCCTCAAAATGATGAGTTACTAAAGCAAGTTATAAAGATATTCTAGGACATATTCCTAATCCTTGAAAAAGCTGGTGCTCTTCCTAAAAACCAAAGCTAGTTTTTAGCTCTTATGTTTAGGTCTATTTGTGCATGGTGTGAAGCAAGGGTCTATGCTGGTTTTTGTTTTTGCATGTGGATATCCAGTTGTCTTTGCACCATTTGTTGAAGAGATCACCCTCTCCCCATCAAATTGTCTAGGCATTTTCATGGAAAATCAATTGGCCATAAATGTAAGAATCTACTTCTAGATTCTCAATTCTGCTTCACTGATCTTTATGTCTATCCTTATGTCAGGACCATACAGCCTTAATTACTGTGGTTTCATAATAGGTTGAAATCAGGTTAGTGGAAGTCTTCCAACTTTGTTCTTCACTTTCAAAATTGCCTTAGTTCTTCTAGATCCTTTGTAATTCCATATACATTTTGGAATTGACTTGTTAATTTCTACATAAAAGCATGCATAGACTTTGATAGGGACTGCATTAAATTTATCCATCAATTTGGAGTGAACTGTCATCTTGACAATATTGACTCTTCTGATCCAGGAAAGTGTTAGTTGCTCGGTTGTGTCCCACTCTTTACAAACACACGGATTGTAGTCCGCCAGGCTCCTGTGTTCATGGAATTCTCCAGGCAAGAAAATGGGAGTGGATTGCCATTTCCTTTTCCAAGAGACCTTCCTCACCCAGGGATCGAAACCAGGTCTCCCACATTGCAGGCAGATTCTTTACCACCTGAGCCAGCAGGGAAGCCTCTGTTTATTTAGATATTCTTTCGTTTCTCTCAGCAACATTTTGTTTTGCACTCTTCAGTGCACAAGAATTGCACTTCTTTTGTTAAATTTCTTAAATATCTTATTGTTTTTGATGCTATTGTGGATAAAATTGTTTATCTTCATTTTTGGATTGTTTCTCTGTTTTTGAAAATCATTTATTATTTGTCTCTGGCTATTTATTATTTGAATTTTGGAGACTTTCCACTAACCTGATTTCAAAACCATTAATGAGGAACAACTGACACTTGGCTGCTCGGGAAGGGAGGCCAAGCCTGGCTGGTACCCTGAGGCTTGGGAGACTTGGACTTTCAGATAATATCAGAATTCCTCCTGGGAACATTGGCTCTATCTACGCTTGGTACCTCTGAGATGAACTGATGTTTCTCTGAGATGAACTGATGAATTGGAGCTATGGTACAAAAGAAGAAGTCCTGTCCTTGGTTACTTGACTACTTAAATGATTGAAGGGGTCAGGCACCCAAGCAGTAATAGTGTGGCCCAGATTCTGGAATTGCTACTTGATGAGTACTGTGTGCAACAACTAAAAAAGTTTGAGGGCGAGACCTTAGGGTCAGTCATTGAAGAGGGCCGGGAACTTCCAGAAGACAAGGAGAAAAAGATATAGGAAGAGGGCCTCCCTAGTGGCTCAGTGGTAAAGAATTCATCTGCCAGTGCAGGAGACAAGGGTTTGGTCCAGGAGGATCCCACATGCTGTAGAGCAGCTAAGCCTGTGTGCCATACTGAGCCTGTGCTCTGGAGCCTGGGAACTCCAACTACTGAGTTCACATGCAGGAACTACTGAAGCCCGTGCACTGTAGAGCCCATACTCTGCAACAAGAGAAACCACTACAGTAAGAAGCCCAGGCACTGCAACTAGAGAGCAGACCAGCTTGCAGCAAGAAAAGAAAAGCCTACACAGTAACAAAGACTCAGCACAGCCAAAAATAAATAATAAACAGGCAAAGAAAAAGTTTCAAACCCTCTGCAAAAAAGATGGTTGTATCACACCTATTGGTGACATCCCTGTGCTGCACTGTCACGAGCACATACAGCTGGATAGCAAACATGGAAAGAATCATGAAGGCTCAAACCCTAACAGACAACTCAACAATAGGTTATAGTGATAGTGAAGTTGCTCAGTTGTGTCTGACTCTTTGCAGTCCCATGGACTTGTAGACTGCCAGGCTCCTCTGACCATAGGATTTTCCAGGCAAGGATATTGGAGTGGGTTGCCATTTCCTTCTCCAGGGGGTCTTCCCGACCTAGGGATTGAACCCAGGTCTCCCATGATGCAGGCAGTCTCTTTACTATCTGAGCCACCAGGGAAGCCCTGGCAGCAAAGAAGCACCTGGAGGTAAACCCCACACCATTTCATCATTAAGACTCTGAAGCAAAAGGCTGATAATAATAACAAGTCTTTGAAGGACCAGGTCATCCTACTGTATGAAGGGGCTCTCCTATCTTGACTTTGGTCTGGAGGATCCCCAGACCCATGCTAACAGGGTCTACAGGATGATCAAATTTGGTCTTGGTATCCATGAGAATGACCCCACTACTGACAACAGCAACGCTGCCTTAACTGAGGAGATGTAGCCCTTGGAAGGAGATGATGACCATTCTCATATGGAAGAAGTAGACTAAGCTCTGCCTGAGATTACGTGGGTACATGATAACATGTTTTCAAGTATTTATTTTTATTACCATTTAAAAATATGTATGGCATGACAACTGCTTTAGGGGAAAGTTAAGATTTCTATTAAGTGTGATACTTTAGGCACTTAAGTAGAGCCAGCTTGTTTTCATAGTTTCATGTTGGCTTATTTGAACAGACAAAAGTAGTGTTTGTTGTAAGGTGTATGTAACCTATGTTAACTTCTCAGTCTGAAGTGTTTAGCCATCAAGCAGATTCTTTAGTGGACCAAGTCTCATCACTAAAGTGCTCTGAAGTATATACCTTGATGTTTAAAAGAAAAGTACTCATTAAAGCAACTTTCCTTTTCTAGGATCTACTTTTTAAACCTTCCAACCCCTACAGTCATAGTACCGCATGTGCCAGGACCCTGGAAATTAGTATGTTAAACTGAACCAACTTGATGGGAGTCACTATCCATATATAGGGATTGTTTTATAAAGGAAAATAATATTTTGAATAGCAAAATTATAAGCCTACCTAGGCATGGTGCAAAGCCATTTGAAAAATAACTCAGAACAAGTTATGTGTTGTTCACTCAGTCATGTCTGACTCTTTGTGACCCCACGGACTACAGCATGCCAGGCTTCCCTATCCTTCACCATCTCCCCAAGTTTGCTCAAACTCATGTCCATTGAGTTAGTGATGCCATCCAACCATATCGTCCTCTGTCATCCCCTTCTCCTCCTGCTTTCCCAGCATCAGGGTCTTTTCTAATGAGTCAGCTCTTCCCAACAGGTGGCCAAAGTATTGGAGCTTCAGCTTCAGTCCTTCCAATGAATATTCAGGACTGATTTCCTTTAGGATGGCCTGGTTTGATCTCCTTGCAGTCCAAGGAACTCTCAAGAGTCTTCTCCAACACCACAGTTCAAAAGCATCAATTCGTCAGCACTCAATCTTCTTTATGGGCCAACTCTCACATCCATACATGACTACTGGAAAATCCACAGTTTTGACTAGACGGACCTTTGTTGGCAAAGTAATGTCCCTGCCTTTTTTTAATATGTTGTCTAGATTGGTCATAGCTTTTCTTCCAAAGAACAAGAATCTTTTAATTTCATGGCTGCTATGCTATCTCCTTTTGTGTAAATATTCCAAAATAAAAACAGCTCCAAAGAAAAAGACACCTTAAAGAGATAGATACGACAGAAATTTCTGTCACAGTAAGAATTAAGTATGCAGTAAAGAAATCCTTTTGTGTATTAGATATCTTTAAAACAGTTTTTGTTTGTTCAAAAATCCAAACTTTTAAATCTCCAAGACAATTTTCAGCTTTCTTTGAATAAATCTTTAGCAGAAAAATACTGAGGAATAGGTCTAAATTACTGAGAGAAAAAAAAGGCCAAAAAATTTTTCAAAATTGTCCAGTGCTTTGACTTTTTTCTGTACAATGAAAATCACCAAATTTCTTTTCTGCTCTAAAAATATTATTGAAAATAAGAACATCAGTGTCATTCCTCATGATACTCACTTCTAAAAAGTTTATAACTTCATAGGATAGAAACAAAAAAAAGGGGATAGAGAACTACAAATTTCATAAAAGTATGTGTTTGTTAGATAAATAGTAAACTGTTATTAGAGAATATGGCAAATCCATCAGAAGTGCCAAAGAAGTCTCTTTTCATTTGTAACAGATTCGACTAATGCATTTAGAGATAACTAAAAGGAGTAATACTACAGAAGGAGAAAAACCCTTGATATGCCTAGTCCAAAATAAAGCAAAGAAGGGTAAACTCCTTCCTTTCAAAAGATTCCCTAGAGGTCACAATTTCATTCTGAGAAAAACATTAAGTTTTCTATTGTTGGCTTCAAATTGTTAAGTAACTACAACTTGAAAACATGACAGAATATACTGGAGATAAACCCTGTTATCTTCTTTTCCAGCTACATCTCCAAAATTAAGAGAGAAAGCAAACAAGTAAATGCAATTAACTACTCATTTGTAACTCACCTGCAGGAAACATGAATCGAATTTCTCTTTCTGCTGCAGCAAAATCATTACTTCCATGAAGTGCATTTCTTAGCTCATCTGTGCCATAAATCGCCCTCAGACTGAAAGCAAGTTAGAAATGATGACCACCCAATCTGACATTCTTTCCTTACTTTTTACTTATGTATTCTACTTAGAAATTTTACAGAAGCATCTCCACTTCTCAAATATGGAGGTTTTAATCTATTTTGCTTTTAAGCATAAGTCTATCTACATGACGGAGAAGGCAATGGTAACCCACTCCAGTACTCTTGCCTGGAAAATCCCATGGATGGAGGAGCCTGGTAGGCTGCAGTCCATGGGGTCACAAACAGTCAGACACGACTGAGCGACTTCACTTTCACGCACTGGAGAAGGAAATGGCAACCCACTCCAGTGTTCTTGCCTGGAGAATCCCAGGGACGGGTGACCCTGGTGGGCTGCCGTCTATGGGGTCGCACAGAATCGGACATGACTGAAGCGACTTAGCAGTAGCAGCAGTATCTACATGAGGGTCAAATATATTTAAATATGTAGGAGAGATATATTGGAAAAATAGTTATCTGGGTGAAAAAGAGGTGTTATCTTGTGACAATTGAAAAAACCAATGGTATTTTCAAAACTGTCAAGAACTCAATGTTCTCTGGTTTCTAAACATTAAAGATAATGCTGAAAATCTGAGTTTCTAATCTCTATTACCGACATTCTACAAAATACTATCCCAATTTTCCCATGAAAATTCCTATACCAGTGGCAGTTTAATTCAAGAATAAGAGAAAAATAAGGTCACCATAAGTGGCCTTTAAGTCAACCATAAATCAAACATTCTCTGAGACCTTTTGTGGTATTTGATATTAAAGTACACATTTATGTAGTTAAAACACAGAATGGACCTTCCCCACCCAACCCTGCATCACCACCAAAAAAAAAAAAAAAAAAAAAAATCAAGTTATTCAGGAAAACTTTCAAATTAAAGGAAATTCTTATTATAATGAAATCAGATTTTTTTCATTTTCATAGTTGGATTCCATTTCTCCCTTAGGAAAGTTACCTGTCTGGGTGTGTCTCCTTAGCTACTAAGCTATTACTTGGTCCCAAGAGTTCTTTCCAGTAAGAGATGGCATTATATCTAGCTAATATCATGGCAACAAGTGGTCCAGAACTCATGTAAGCTGTTAAATTGGGGAAAAACATTTTCCCATATTGTTCCACATAAAAGTTACTACAGTGCTCAGGGCTGAGATGTAGTTTTCTTCTCTAAAAGAGAAACAAAGTCAACAAAAGCATTATTGACAGTTCAGTAATACCTCATTAATTCACTAACAGGGTTCCCTTGTGGCTCAGCTGGTAAAGAATCTGTCTGCAATGCAGGAGACCTGGGTTCAATTCCTGGGTTGGGAAGATCCCCTGGAGAAGGGAAAGGCTACCCACTCCAGTATTCTGGCCTGGAGAATTCCATGAACTGTATGTATAGTCCATGTGAGCGCAAAGAGTTGGACACGACTGAGTGACTTTCCCAAGTAACTAATAACTTGAAATAGTACCAATCTGACCACAAAAGACACACATGTACCCCAATGTTCATTGCAGCATGGTTTACAATAGCCAGGGCATGCAAGCAACCTAGCTGTCCATCAGCAGACAAATGGATAAGAAAGCTGTGGTGCATATACACAATGGAATATTATTCAGCTATTAAAAAGAATGCATGTGAATCAGTTCTAATGAGGTAGATGAAACTGGAGCCTATTATACAGAGTGAAGTAAGTCAGAAAGAAAAACACCAATACAGTATGTTAACGTATATATATGGAATTTAGAAAGATGGTAACGATGTCCCTATATGTGAGACAGCAAGAGACACAGATATAAACAGACTTTCGGACTATGTGGGAGAAGGCAAGGGTGGGATGATTTGAGAGAATAGCATTGAAACATGTATATTACCATATGTGAAACAGATTGCCAGTCCAGGTTCAATGCATGAGACACGGCACTCAGGGCCAATACAGGGATGACCCCAAGGGATGGGTTGGGGAGGGAGGTGGGAGGAGTGTTCAGGATGGGGAATACATGTACACCCATGGCTGATTCATGTCAACGTATGGAAAAACCACTACAATATTGTAAAGTAATTAGCTTCCAATTAAATAAATTTTTTAAAAATGTAGGCTGTAAATAAGAATTATTACTTAAGAAAAACTACTCTTGTCTGGCAGCCTCCTTCAACCTATGGTATTTTAATGGTGGCTCAGCAGTAAAGATGGAGAAGGAAATGGCAACCCACTCCAGTGTTCTTGCTTGGAGAATCCCAGGGATGGGGGAGCCTGGTGGGCTGCCGTCTATGGGGTCGCACCGAGTCGGACACGACTGAAGCGACTTAGCAGCAGCAGCAGCAGCAGTAAAGAATCCACTTGCCAGTGCAGAAGAAACAGGTTTGATCTCTGGGTCAGGAAGATCCCCTGGAGAAGGAAATGGCAACCCACTCCTGTATTCTTGTATGGGAAATCTCATGGACAGAGGAGCCTGGAGGACTAAAGGCCTTGGGATCACAAAAAAGAGTCAGACAGGACTTAGTGACTAAAAAACAACAACAATATTAATGACAAAATAATCTTATCTCCTTAAAGTAAAAACATGCTAATCTTCAATATCTTGTTAATACGTATTTTTTATAAAGTAAAAAATACTTTAGAATATTCCAAATTCATCTTTTCCTATCTATTTGTGAAATTTTCCTACATTATTCTAGAGAACTGGTCTCATTATGGTACTGCGAAGTAGTATGCAACATGATGCAGTAAACAAGTTGTTTTTTTTTTTTAAACAAGTTTATTCACTTATTTAGTTATTCTGGTTCTGCCATAAATATGGTGATTCAGAAAGAGCTTAAGATAAATAGTTAGCATTAAGCTTACTAATTTGAAAGAAAATAAAATGTTTGAGACAAAGAAATATTAATTTTTTCACAAATGAGAAGCTATATAAATTATTAAATTTTTAAAAATCATAGAAGCCAAGTCAGTCATTCTTCCAATTTTTCTGTCTTCATTCCATTCACAAGTCACTTCCTGCTTACTCAATTGCTGTTTGAAATTGCTGTTTAGAGAAACCAAATCTAATCACAGGCAAAACCAACAAATCTACCATCATTCAGCTATCTAAGACTCACATTTATTCCTCATTAAATACCTGGAATAAAAGAATTTGTATTTCCAAAAAAAACCCCACAAAACTATTCTATGTCTTCAGGTTTCAGAAACTTGATAAAATTGCTTGGTTTGTAGAGAGGGATCTAAACTGCCCCAGTTCAAGAAGCCTGGAAAGATGCTTACTAGGTAGTTCAGCACCGCTATGAACAGGCTCTACTGGACAAAAACTAACATTCTCACAGTCAAGGATCAGTTATGGAAGCTGATGGAAGTTATGGACTAAGTCACTTTAGTCATGTCAACTCTTTGCAACCCCATGGGCTGTAGTCCTCCAGGCTCCTCTGTCCATGGGATTCTCC
>SJYW01044834.1:0-22236 GCA_006410735.1 Raphicerus campestris | reverse complement strand
ACCTCAAAATGCACCTTCACACACTTGCTGTGACCCAAGAAGTTCCCTACCCTAACTGTCCCCACTCGAGAGGACCCCCAAGAGTCCCACCGCGACTCAAGAAGAGCTCTATTTTCCCATGCTCAGCTGCAGATGAGGGGCCCTTTCCCTGCTCCATTGGGAAAGGGTGCCCGGCTCTCCCCTCGCATCCCAGGAGGAGGCCCTCACACCAGTTGAGTCCACAGGAGCGTCAGGTGTCTGGTCACCTTACCCCAAGAACCCCAAATGCCTCATCCACTCCAGATGAACTTGACTGCCTGCACTGACACGACTGCTTCCCTGAGATTCGACTGCCNACCAGTTGAGTCCACAGGAGCGTCAGGTGTCTGGTCACCTTACCCCAAGAACCCCAAATGCCTCATCCACTCCAGATGAACTTGACTGCCTGCACTGACACGACTGCTTCCCTGAGATTCGACTGCCGACACACTGGCACGTGTGATAGCCCTGGTTACCTCCAGGGTAAGCCACATATACCATTGTCTGTTCGATGGAGAGCCGCACATGGCTGCTTCACCATGGAATAAAGCGGCCCTGCACATCTATGAGTGAGACAAGGCCTGACTCCCCTGAGTGGGCTCCAGGGGAACCCCAAGAACTACGTAGGCACGGGTGAGGACTGCTCAGGCTCTGCCCTCATAACCAGAATGGGATTGATGACTGGGCGCAACTGGGGAAGAATCCGAGATGCTCCTCGCCCCTCGCACAGAGACTGGCCTCTCCTGGGGCCACAGGGATGAGTCCCTGGGGCCGCGTCGTATCTTGAGACGATCCCTATGCAACTCAAAAAAATCCAAACCCTTCCCTGCAGGCGGGGAGAGGCACAAGTTCGATGTGGCATCTCGGGGGATTTCACCCCTTCCCTCTTGGACCTCTAAAGGCCCCTTCACACCCTTGCTGTGACCCAAGATGTTCCCTGCCCCACCCGTCCCACTCGAGAGGAACCGCGAGGGACCCGCCAAGATTCAAGGGAGCCCAGTTTTCCCCTGTTGAGCTCCAGATGAGGGGCCTTTTCCCTGGTCCATCAGAAAATGTTTCGCGGTGATCCCCTCCCATGTCAAGAGGAGGTGCTCGCACCTGGAGAGTCGGGAGGAGTCTCACAGATTGGGCCACCATTCCCCAAGAACCCCTAATGCCTCGTCCACTCCAGATGAACCAGACTGCCCTGAATTGCCTCGACTTTCACCCCGAGGCTCGAAGCTGGCACACTGGCACGTGTGACAGCTCTGGGGTACCTTGAGGGCAAGCCACAGATCCCTGTATCTGCTCAACAGGGATCCAGACACTTGCTGCAGTTGGGGAAGAAAGTGGCTGTGCACGTCTCCAGGTGAGACGAGGCCTGACTCCCCTGTGGGGGCTCCATGGGTACCCCAAGACCTAGGTCAGCATGGGCGAGGCCAGCTCTGGTTCCAGCTTCAGCACCAGATCAGAACTGAGGACTTGGAGACGTCTGGGGAAGAGTCCCCAGAGGTGCCTCACAACTGGCATGGAGACTGGCCTATCCTGAGGCCACAGCAGCGGGTCCCTGTGGTCCCTGTCGTAACTCAAGAGGACCCCGCCTCAACTCGAGAAAAACCAGAAGCTTCTTCCCTGCAGGGAGGTTGAGTCCCTCGTCCACTGCAGCATCTCGGGGGAAATCACCCCTTCCCTCTTGGACCTCGAAAGGCTCCTTCATACCCTTGTGGTAACCTAGGAAGTTCCCCGCCCCACCCGTCCCCAATCTAGATGAACCCTGAGTGTCTCTCCACGACGCAAGAGGAGCCCCGTTTTCACCTGCTGAGCTCCAGATGAGGGGCCTTTTTCCTGCTCCATCGGGGAAGGATTCTCGGTGTTCTCCTCGCATCCAAAGAGGTGGCCTCACATCAGGAGAGTCAGGAGAAGCCTCAGGTGTCCGATCACCACTCCCCAAGATCCCCAAATGCCTCGTCCACTCCAGATTAACCTGACTGCCCTGCACTGTCTTGACTGTCACCCTGAGCATCGACTCCCGACACACTGGCAAGCGACACAGCCCTTGGGTTCCTCGAGGGCAAGCCACAGATCCCTGTGTCGGCTTGACGGGGAGCCGGACACTGCTGCTGCAGTTGGGGAAGAAAGAGGCTGTGCAAATGTCCAGGCGAGGCGAGGCCTGACTCCCCTGTGAGGGCTCCAGAGTAATCTCAAGACCTATGAAAGCATGAGCAAGGAAATTTCAGGCTCCGACCTCAGCACCAGATGAGGACTGAGGACTCCGCGACAACTGGGGAGGAATCCCCAGAGACGCCTCGCAACTCGCACTGAGACTGGCCTTTCCTGAGGATACAGGGGCGGGTACCTGGTGTCCCCGTCATAACTTGAGAGGACCCTGCCGCAACTTGAGAAAAACCGGAAGCTTCTCCTCTGCAAGCGTGCTGTGTCCCTTGCCCGTGGCATCATCTCAGGGGAATTCACCCCGTCCCTCGTGGATCTTGAAAGGCTCCTTCATGCCCTTGCTGTGACCCAAAAATTTCCCGTCCCACCCGTCTCCACAGGAGATGAACCCTGAGGATCCCGCCAAATTCCAAGAGGAGTCCAGTTTTCCACTGCTGAGGTCCAGATTAGTGGCTCTTTCCCTGCTCTGTCGGGAAAGGTTTTGTGATGTTCCCCTCGCATCCCAAGAGGAAGTGCTGACACCTGGGTAGTCGGGAGGAGTCTCACAGTTTGGGCCACCATTCCCCAAGACCCCCAAATGCCTCGTCCACTCCAGATGAACCTGACTGCCCTGCACTGCCGAGACTGTCACCTCGAGGATCGACTCCAGCACACTGGCACTTGTGACACCCCTGGGGTACCTCGAGGGCAAGCTACAGATCCCTGTATCCTCTCAACAGGGTCCCGGACACTATTGCTGCAGTTGGGGAGGAAAGCGGCCGTGCACGTCTCCAGGCGAGACGAGGCCTGAATAGCCTCTGAGGTCTCCAGTGGAAACGCAAGACCTATATCAGCATGGGCGACACAAGCTTAGTCTCTGACCTCAGCACCAGATGAGGACTGAGGATCCAGAGATGACTGGGGATGAATCCCCAGAGGTGCCTCGCAAATCTATCAGATACTGTCCTCTCCTGTGGCCACAAGGGCGGGTTTCTGGGGTCCCGTTGTAACTCGAGAGGATGCCAATGGCACTCGAGAAAAACCAGAACCTTCTCCCCTGCAGGTGGAGTGAGGCCCTTGTCCACTGGGGCATCTCAGTGAAATCACCCCTTCCCTCCTAGACCTCGAAAGGCTGCTTCACATCCTTGTTCTGACCAAAGAAGTTCCCTGCTTCACCCGTCCCCACTCGAGAGGAACCCCGAGGGTCCCGCAAAGAATCAATAGTAGCCCCGTTTTCCCCTGCTGAGTTTCAGATGACAGGCGCTTCCCTGATCCACTGGTAAAGTGTTCATGGCTCTCCCCTGGCATCCCAAGAAGAGGCGCTCAAACGAGGAGAGACAGGACGAGCCTCAGGGGTCAGTCCATCATTTCCAAGACACCCAAATGCCTTGTCTATTCCTGATGAAACTCACTGCTCTGCTCTGCCTCGACTCTGGACATGCAGGCATGTGAGACAGCCCTGGGTTACCTCGATGGCAAGCCACAGATCCCTGTGTCCGCTTGAAGGGGTGCTGCACACTTCTGCTGCAGATGGCGAGGAAAGCGGCCATGCACGTCTCCAGGCAAGACGAGGCCTGACTCCCCTGTGGGAGCTCCAGGGGAACCCCAAGACCTAGGTCAGCCTGGGCGAGGCAAGCTCAGGCTCCAGCTTCAGCACCAGACGAGGCCTGGGGACCCGGTGACGACTGGGGAGGAATTCCCAGTGGCAACTCGCACTGAGACTGGCCTCTCCTGATGCCACATGGGCAGGTCCGGCGGTCCCCATCATAATTCGAGAGGACTCCGCGGCAACTCGAAGAAAACCAGAAGCTTCTCCCTTGCAGATGAAATGAGGCCCATGTCACCTGTGGCGTCCCAGGGGAAATCACCCATTCCTTCATGGACCTCGAAATGCTCCTTCACACCCTTGCTGTGACCCAAGAAGTTCTCCGCCCCATCCGTCCGAACTCGAGAGGACCTCCGAGGGTCCCACCGTGACTCAAGAGGAGCTCGTTTCCCATGCTCAGGTCCAGATGAAGGGCCCTTTCCCGGCTCCATTGGGAAAGTGTTCCTGCTCTCCCCTCACATCCCAAGATGAAGCCTTCACACCAGGTGATTCCAGAGGAGCCTCAGGTGTCTGATCACCTTTCCCCAAGGACCTCAAATGCCTGGTCCACTCCAGATGAACCTGACTGCCCTGCACTGCCTCGACTGCCTCTCCGTGGCTGGACTGCCAACACACTGTCACGTGTGATAGCCCTGGGGTACCTTGAGGGCAAGCCCCAGATCCCTTTGTCCATTCGACAGAGAGCCAGACACGGCTGTTGCACCCTGGAGTAAAGCAGCCCTGCACGTCTATGGGCGAGATGAGGCCTCACTCCCCTGAGCAGGCTCCAGGGGAACAACAAGACCTACATAGGCATGGATGAGGAAAGCTCAGGCTCCAGCCTCAGCACCAGAATGGGACTGAGGACTTGGGACCACTGGGGAAGAATCCCCATGTGTGCCTCACCCCTCCCTCGGAGACTGGCCTCTCCTGGGGCCACAGGGTTGGGTCCCTGGGGCCCCTTCGTAACTTGAGAGAACCCCTAGGCAACTAGAAAAAAATAAGACACTTCCCTGAAGGCGGGGAGAGGCCCTTGTCTGATGTGGCATCTCGGGGGAATTCACCCCTTCCCTCTTGGACCACGAAAGGCACCATCACACCCTTGCTGTGTGACCCAAGAAGTTCCCCGCCCCACCTGTCCCCACTCAGAGGAAACCCGAGGGTCCCGCCATGATTCAAGAGGAGCCCCGTTTTCCCCTGCAGAGCTCCAGATGACGGGCCCTTTCCCTGCTCCATTGGGAAAGGTTTCGCAGTGTTCCCCTCACATGTCAAGAGGAGGTGTTCGCACCTGGAGAGTTGGGAGGAGTCTCACAGTTTGGGCCACCATTCCACAAGACCCCCAAATGCCTCGTCCAATCCAGATGAACCTGACTGCCCTGCACTGCCTCGACTGTCACCCCGAGGCTGGACTCTGGCACACTGGTACATATGATAGCCCTGGCGTACCTCGAGGGCAAGCCACTCATCCCTGTATCCGCTCGACAGGGACCCGGACTCTGTTGCTGCAGTTGGGGAGGAAAGCGGCTGTGCACATTTCCAGGCGAGACAAGGCCTGACTCCCCTGTGGGGGCTCCAGGGGAACCCCAAGACCTATGTAAGCATGGGCGAGGCAAGCACAGGCTCTGGCCTCAGCACCAAACGAGGACTGAGGACCTGGCGACATCTGGGGAGAAATCCCCACAGGTGCCTCGCAACTCGCATGGAGACTGTCCTCTCCTGTGGCCACAAGGGCGGGTTTCTGGGGGTCCCGTCGTATCTCGAGTGGACCACACTGGCACTTGACACAAACCAGAAACTACTGCCCTGCAGGTCGAGTGAGGCCCTTGTCCGCGCGGGCATCTCGGCGGAAATCACCCCTTCCCTCCTAGACCTCGAAAGTCTCCTTCACACCCTTGTGTGATCAAAGAAGTTCCCCGCCCCACCCGTCTCCACTCGAGAGGAACCCCAAGTGTCCAGCCAAGATTCAAGAGGAGCCCTNGACTCCGGCACACTGGCACGTGTCACAGCCCTGGGCTACCTCTGTCTCTTATACACATCTTGTGATCAAAGAAGCTCCCCGCCCCACCCGTCTCCACTCGAGAGGAACCCCAAGTGTCCAGCCAAGATTCAAGAGGAGCCCTGTTTTCCCCTGCTGAGCTCCAGATAATGAGCCATTTCCCTGCTCCGTCGGGAAAGTGTTCACAGGTCTTCCCTGGCATCCCAAGAAGAGACGCTCGAACGATGAGAGACAGGACGAGCCTCAGGGGTCGGTCCATCATTCCCAAGACCCCCAAATACCTCGCTCATTCCTGATGAACCTGACTGCCCTGCACTGCCTCGACTGTGACCCCGAGCCTCGACTCCTGACACACTGGCACGTGTGACAGCCCTGGGTACCTCAAGTGCAAGTCACAAATCCCTGTGTCCACTTGAAGGGGTGCTGGACACTTCTGCTGCAGATGGGGAGGAAAGCGGCCATGCACGTCTCCAGGCGAGACGAGGCCTGACTCCCCTTTGGGAGCTCCAGGGGTACCCCAAGACCTAAGTCAGCATGAGCGAGGCAAGATCAGGCTGCGGCCTCAGATCCAGAAGAGGCCTGGGGACGCGGCAATGACTGGGGAGGAATACCCAGTGGCAACTCGCACTGAGACTGGCCTCTCCTGATGCCACATGGTCATATCCCTGGGGTCCCCGTCGTACTCGAGAGGACCCTGCCACAACTCGAGAAAAACCAGAAGCTTCTCCCTTGCAGGCTGAGTGAGGTCCTTGCCCACTGCGGCGTCCTGGCAGAAATCATCCGTTCCCTCTTGGACCTCGAAATGCTCCTTCACACCCTTGCTGTGAACAAAGATTTCCACGCTCCACCCGTCCCCACTCGAGAGGACCAACGAGGGTCCTGCCGCGACTCAAGAGGAGCTCCATTTTCCCATGGTCAGCTCCAGATGGGGGACCCTTTCCCTACTCCATCGGAAAGGGTTCCCGGCTCTCCCCTCGCATCCCAAGAGGAGGTCCTCACACCAGGCGAGTCCAGAGGAGCCTCAGGTGTCTGATCACCTTTCCCCCAGAACCCCAAATGCCTCGTCCACTCCAGATGAACCTACTCCCTTGCACTGCCTCAACTGCCTCCCCGAGGCTCGACTGCCGACACACTGGCACGTGTGATAGCCCTGGGGTACCTCGAGGGCAAGCCACAGATCCCTTCATCCATTACACAGAGAGCCAGACACGGCTGCTGCACCCTGGAGTAAAGCGGCCCTGCACATCTATGGGCGAGACAAGGCCTGGCTCCCCTGAGTGGGCTCCAGGGGAACTCCAAGAACTACCTAGGCACGGGTGAGGAAAGCTCAGGCTCCAGCCTCAGCCCCAGAATGGGACTGAGGACTTGGCCCAGCTCGGAAGAATCCCCAGATGTGCCTCACCCCTGGCACGGAGACTGGCCTCTCCTGGGGCCACGGGGATGGTTCCCTGGGGCCCCGTCGTAACTTGAGAGGACCCCTCCACAACTCGAAGAAAACCAGACACTTCCCTGCAGGCAGGGAGAGGCCCTTGTCCAATAGGGCATCTCGGGGGAATTCACCCCTTCCCTCTTGGACCTGGAAAGGCCCCTTCACACCCTTGCTGTGACCCAAGAAGTTACCCGCTGCACCAGTCCCCTCTCGAGAGAAACCCCACGAGTCCCGCCAAGACTCAAGAGGAGCCTCGTTTTCCCCTGCTGAGCTGCAGATGGCTCAGGGGGGCCCTTTCCCTGCTCTGTCAGGAAAGGTTTCGAGATGTTCCCCTCCCATATCAAGAGGAGGTGCTCGCGCCTGGAGAGTCCGGAGGAGTCTCACAGATTGGGCCACCATTCCCCAAGACAGCCAAATGCCTTGTCCACTCCAGATGAACATGACCACCCTGCACTGCCTCGACTGTCACCCGAGGCTCGACCCTGGAGTCGACTTTCACGTGTGATAGCCCTGGGGTAACTCGAGTGCAAGCCACTGTTCCGTGTATCCACTAGACAGGGAAAAGTACACCTTTGCTGCTGTTGGGGGGGAAAGTGGCTATGCACGTCTCCAGGCGAGATGAGGCCTGACTCCCCTGTGGGAGCTCCAGGGGAACCCCAAGACCCATTTCAGCATGGGGGAGGCAAGCACAGGCTCCGGCCTCAGCACCAGACGAAGACTGAGGACCCGGCGACATCTGAGGAGGAATCCCCAGAGATGCCTCGCAACTCGCATGGAGACTGGCCTCTAGTGAGCCCACAGCAGCGGGTCCCTGGGGTCCCGGTCTTAACTCAAGAGGACCCTGCCGCAACTTGAGAAAAACCAGAAGCTTCTCCCCTGCAGGGATGGTGAGTCCCTTGTTCACTGCAGCATCTCGGGGGAAATCATCCCTTCCCTCTTGGACCTGGAAAGGCTTTTTCATACCCTTGTTGTGACCTAGGAAGTTCCCTGCCCCAACCGTCCCCACTCGAGAGGAACCCCGAGGGTCCCACGAAGACTCAAGAGGAGCCCCGTATTCCCCTGATGAGCTCCAGATGAGTGGCCCTTACCCTGCTATGTTGGGAAAGGTTTCCTGGTTTTCCCCTCGCATCCCAAGAGTTGGCCTCTCATCAGGAGAGTCAGGAGCAGACTCAGGTGTCCGACCAACACTCCCCAAGATCCTCAAATGCCTCGTCCATCTAGATGAAACTAACTGTCCTGCAATGCCTCGAATGTCATCCCGAGGCTTAACTCCGGCACACTGGCACGNTGAAGGGGTGCTGGACACTTCTGCTGCAGATGGGGAGGAAAGCGGCCATGCACGTCTCCAGGCGAGACGAGGCCTGACTCCCCTTTGGGAGCTCCAGGGGTACCCCAAGACCTAAGTCAGCATGAGCGAGGCAAGATCAGGCTGCGGCCTCAGATCCAGAAGAGGCCTGGGGACGCGGCAATGACTGGGGAGGAATACCCAGTGGCAACTCGCACTGAGACTGGCCTCTCCTGATGCCACATGGTCATATCCCTGGGGTCCCCGTCGTACTCGAGAGGACCCTGCCACAACTCGAGAAAAACCAGAAGCTTCTCCCTTGCAGGCTGAGTGAGGTCCTTGCCCACTGCGGCGTCCTGGCAGAAATCATCCGTTCCCTCTTGGACCTCGAAATGCTCCTTCACACCCTTGCTGTGAACAAAGATTTCCACGCTCCACCCGTCCCCACTCGAGAGGACCAACGAGGGTCCTGCCGCGACTCAAGAGGAGCTCCATTTTCCCATGGTCAGCTCCAGATGGGGGACCCTTTCCCTACTCCATCGGAAAGGGTTCCCGGCTCTCCCCTCGCATCCCAAGAGGAGGTCCTCACACCAGGCGAGTCCAGAGGAGCCTCAGGTGTCTGATCACCTTTCCCCCAGAACCCCAAATGCCTCGTCCACTCCAGATGAACCTACTCCCTTGCACTGCCTCAACTGCCTCCCCGAGGCTCGACTGCCGACACACTGGCACGTGTGATAGCCCTGGGGTACCTCGAGGGCAAGCCACAGATCCCTTCATCCATTACACAGAGAGCCAGACACGGCTGCTGCACCCTGGAGTAAAGCGGCCCTGCACATCTATGGGCGAGACAAGGCCTGGCTCCCCTGAGTGGGCTCCAGGGGAACTCCAAGAACTACCTAGGCACGGGTGAGGAAAGCTCAGGCTCCAGCCTCAGCCCCAGAATGGGACTGAGGACTTGGCCCAGCTCGGAAGAATCCCCAGATGTGCCTCACCCCTGGCACGGAGACTGGCCTCTCCTGGGGCCACGGGGATGGTTCCCTGGGGCCCCGTCGTAACTTGAGAGGACCCCTCCACAACTCGAAGAAAACCAGACACTTCCCTGCAGGCAGGGAGAGGCCCTTGTCCAATAGGGCATCTCGGGGGAATTCACCCCTTCCCTCTTGGACCTGGAAAGGCCCCTTCACACCCTTGCTGTGACCCAAGAAGTTACCCGCTGCACCAGTCCCCTCTCGAGAGAAACCCCACGAGTCCCGCCAAGACTCAAGAGGAGCCTCGTTTTCCCCTGCTGAGCTGCAGATGGCTCAGGGGGGCCCTTTCCCTGCTCTGTCAGGAAAGGTTTCGAGATGTTCCCCTCCCATATCAAGAGGAGGTGCTCGCGCCTGGAGAGTCCGGAGGAGTCTCACAGATTGGGCCACCATTCCCCAAGACAGCCAAATGCCTTGTCCACTCCAGATGAACATGACCACCCTGCACTGCCTCGACTGTCACCCGAGGCTCGACCCTGGAGTCGACTTTCACGTGTGATAGCCCTGGGGTAACTCGAGTGCAAGCCACTGTTCCGTGTATCCACTAGACAGGGAAAAGTACACCTTTGCTGCTGTTGGGGGGGAAAGTGGCTATGCACGTCTCCAGGCGAGATGAGGCCTGACTCCCCTGTGGGAGCTCCAGGGGAACCCCAAGACCCATTTCAGCATGGGGGAGGCAAGCACAGGCTCCGGCCTCAGCACCAGACGAAGACTGAGGACCCGGCGACATCTGAGGAGGAATCCCCAGAGATGCCTCGCAACTCGCATGGAGACTGGCCTCTAGTGAGCCCACAGCAGCGGGTCCCTGGGGTCCCGGTCTTAACTCAAGAGGACCCTGCCGCAACTTGAGAAAAACCAGAAGCTTCTCCCCTGCAGGGATGGTGAGTCCCTTGTTCACTGCAGCATCTCGGGGGAAATCATCCCTTCCCTCTTGGACCTGGAAAGGCTTTTTCATACCCTTGTTGTGACCTAGGAAGTTCCCTGCCCCAACCGTCCCCACTCGAGAGGAACCCCGAGGGTCCCACGAAGACTCAAGAGGAGCCCCGTATTCCCCTGATGAGCTCCAGATGAGTGGCCCTTACCCTGCTATGTTGGGAAAGGTTTCCTGGTTTTCCCCTCGCATCCCAAGAGTTGGCCTCTCATCAGGAGAGTCAGGAGCAGACTCAGGTGTCCGACCAACACTCCCCAAGATCCTCAAATGCCTCGTCCATCTAGATGAAACTAACTGTCCTGCAATGCCTCGAATGTCATCCCGAGGCTTAACTCCGGCACACTGGCACGTGTCACAGCCCTGGGCTACCTCGAGTGCAAGCCACAGATCCCTGTATCCGCTTGACAGGGACTCGGACACTGTTGCTACAGTTGGGGAGGAAAGCGGCCGTGCAAGTCTCCAGGCGAGACGAGGCCAGACTCTCCTGCGGGGGCTCCAGTGGAAAACCAAGACCTGTGTCAGCATGGGAGAGGCAAACTCAGGCTCCAGCTTCAGCACCAGACGAGGACTGAGGACCCGGCAATGACTGGGGATGAATCCCCAGAGGCCCCTCGCAAATCGCTTGGAGACTGTCCTCTCCTGTGGCCACTAGGGCGGGTTTCTGGGGTCCCTTCGTAACTCAAGAGGACCCCACCGGCACTCGAGAAAAACCAGAAACTTCTCCCCTGCAGGTGGAGTGAGGCCCTTGTCCACAGTGGCATCCCGGGGGAAATCACCCCTTCCCTCCTAGACCTCGAAAGTCTCCTTCACACCCTTGTTGTGACCAAAGACATTCCTCGCCCCACACGTCTCCACTCGAGAGGAACCCCAAGTGTCCTGTCCAGACTCAAGAGGAGCCCCGTTTTCCCCTGCTGAGCTCTAGATAACGGGTCCTTTCCCTGCTCAGTCGGGAAAGTGTTCACGGCTCTCCCCTGGCATCCCAAGAAGAGGTGCTCGAACGACGAGAGACAGAATGAGCCTCAGAAGTCGGTCAATCATTCCCTAGACCCCCAAATGCCTCTCCCATTCCTGATGAAACTCACAGTCCTACACTGCCTCAACTGTAACCCCGAGACTCGACTCCCGAAACGCTGGCACGTGTGACAGCCCTGGGGTATCTCGGGGGCAAGCAACAAATCCCTGTGTCCGCTTGAAGGGGTGCTGGAAACTTCTGCTACAGATGGGGAGGAAAGCGGCCATGCAGGTCTCCAGGCAAGATGAGGCCTGACTGCCCTGTGAGGGCTCCAGTGGATCCCCAAGTCCTATGTCAGCATGGGAGAGGCAAGCACAGCTACAGCCTCAGCACCAGACGAAGACTGAGGACCCAACGATGTCTCGGGAGGAATCCCCACAAATGCCTCGCAACTCGAATTGAGACTGGTCTCTCCTGAGGCCACAGCAGCGGGTCTCTGGGGTCACCGTCCTAACTCGAGAGGACCCCCCCGCAACTCGAGAAAACCAGAAGCTTCTCCCTTGCAGGAGGGGTGAGGCCCTTGTCCACTGCAGCATCTCAGGGGAAATCACCCGTTCCCACTTGGATCTCGAAAGTCTCCTTCAAACCTTGCTGAGACCCAAGAAGTTCCACGATGAACTCGTCCCCACTCGAGAGGACCGCCGAGGGTCCCACCACGACTCAAGAAGAGCTCCATTTTCCCATGCTCATCTCCAGATGAGGGACAAATTCCCTGATCCATGGGGAAAGGGTTCCCGGCTCTCCCCTCAAATCCCAAGAGAAGGCCCTCACACCAGGCGAGTCCAGAGGAGCCTCAGGTGTCTGGTCACTTTGCCCCAAGAACCCCAAATATCTCGTCCACTCCAGATGAACCTGACTGCCCTGCACTGCCTCGACTGCCTCCCCGAGGCTCGACTGCCGACACACTGGCACGTGTGATAGCCCTGGGGTACCTCGAGGTCAAGACGCTGATCCTTGTATCCGCTTGACAGAGACCCGGTAACAGTTGCGGCAGTTGGGGAGGAAAGCGGCTGTGCATGTCCCCAGGCGAGACGAGGCCTGACTCCCCTGTGGGGGCTCCAGGGGATCCCCAAGATCTATGTCAGCATGGGAGAGGCAAGCACAGGCTCCAGCCTCAGCACCAGACGAGGACTGAGGACCCGGCGACATTTCAGGAGGAATCCCCACAGGTGCCGCACAACTCGCATGGAGACTGTCATCTCCTGAGGCCACAGCGGTGCGTCCCTGGGGTCCCCGTCTTAACTAGAGAGCACCCCGCCGCAACTCGAGAAAAACCAGAAGCTTCCCCCCTGCAGGGTGAGTGAGTCCCTTGTCCGCTGCAGCATCTCGGGGGAAATCACCCCTTCCCTCTTGGACCTCGAAAGACTCCTTCATACCATTGTTGTGACCTAGGAAGTTCCCCGACCCAACTGTCCCCACTCGAGAGGAACCCCGAGGGTCTTGCTGTGACTCAAGAGGACCCCCGTTTTCCCCCGCTGAGCTCCAGATGAGGGGCCCAATCCCTGCTCCATCGCAAAAGGTTTTCCAGTGCTCCCCTCACATCCCAAGAGGTGGCCTCAAATCAGGAGAGTTGGGAGGAGCCTCAGGTGTCCGACCACCACTCCCCAAGACCCCCAAATTCCTTGTCCACTCCAGATGAACATGACTGCCCTGCACTGTCTTGAATGTCACCCAAGGCTTAACTCCCAACACACTGGCGTGTGAGACAGCCCTGGCGTACCTCGATGGCAAACCACAGATCCCTGTGTCCACTTTACGGGGAGCCAGACACTGTCGTGCAGTTGGGGAAGAAAGAGGCCGTGCAAGTCTCCAGGTGAGAATAGGCCTGACTCCCCTGTGGGGGCTCCAGAGTAACCTCAAGTCCTATGAAAGCACGAGCGAGGAAAACATAGGCTCGACCTCAGCACCAGACGAGGACTGAGGACCAGGCGACCACTGGGTTGGTATCCCCAGAAGCACCTGGCAACTAGCACTGAGAATGGCCTCTCCTGAAGATACAGGCACAGGTTCATGGGTTCCCCGTTGTAAGTGAGTGGACCCCACCACAACTCGAAAAAAACCGGAGGCTGCCTCCCTGCAGGCGTGGTGTGGCCCTTGTCTGTGATGACATCTCAGGGGAATTCATCCCGTCCCTCGTGGACCTCGACAGGTTCCTTCACAACCTTGCTGTGATCCAAGAAGTTCCCCGCCCCACCCGTCCCCACTAGAGAGGATCCTGGAGGGTCCCGCCAAGACACAAGAGGAGCTCGGTTTTCCCTTGCTGAGCTCCAGATGAGGGGCCCTTCCCTACTCCATGGGGAAAGGTTCCCTGTGTTCCCCTTGCATCCCAAGAGGAGGTGCTCTCACTTGCAGAGTCGGTAGGAGTCTCACAGATTGGGCCACCATTCCCAAAGACCCCCAAATGCCTCGTCCACTCCAGATGATCCTGACTGCCCTACACTGCCTCGACTGTCACCCTGAGTGTCGACTCCGGCACAGTGGCACATGTGATAGCCCTTGGCTTCCTCGATGGCAAACCACAGATCCCTGTGTCCGCTCGACAGGGACCCGGACACTGTTGCTGCAGTTGGGGACGACAGCGGTCGTGCAGTTCTCTAGGCGAGACGAGGGCTGACTCCCCTGTGGGGGCTCCAGCGTAACCCAAGACCGATGTCAGCATGGGCGAGGCAAGCTCAGGCTCCAGCTTCAGCACCAGACCAGGACTGAGGACCCAGCAACGACTGGAGTTGAATCCCCAGAGGCCCTTCACAAATCGCTCGGAGACTGTCCTCTCCTATGGCCACAAGGGCGTGTTTCTGGGGTCCCGTCGTAACTCGAGAGGACCCTACCAGCACTCTAGAAAAACCAGAAACTTCTCCCCTGCAGGTGGAGTGAGGCCCTTGTCCGCGGTGGCATCTCGGGGGAAATCACACCTTCCCTCCTAGACCTTGAAAGTCTCCTTCACACCCTTGTTGTAACCAAAGACATTCCCACGCCCCACACGTCTCCACTCGAGAGGAACCTCGAGTGTCCTGCCAAGGCTCAAGAGGAGCCCCGTTTTCCCCTGCTGAGCTCCATATAACGGGCCTTCTCCCTGCTCCGTCAGGAAAGTGTTCACGGCTCTCCCCTGGCATCCCAAGAAGAGGCACTCGAACGACGAGAGACTGGACGAGTCTCAGGAGTTGGTCCATCATTCCCAAGACCCCCAAATGCCTCGCCCATTCCTGATGAAACTCACTGCCCTACACTGCCTCGACTGTAACCTCGAGACTCGACTCCCGACAAGCTGGCACGTTTGACAGCCCTGGGGTACCTCGAGGGCAAGCAACAAATCCTTGTGTCCACTCGAAGGGGTGCTGGACACTTCTGCTGCAGATGGGGAGGAAAGCGGCCGTGCAGGTCTCCAGGCGAGAGGAGGACTGACTGCCCTGTGGGAGCTCCAGGGGAACCCCAAGACCTATGTCAGCATGGGCGAGGCAAGCTCAGGCTGAGGCCTCAGCTACAGAAGAGGCCTGGGAACCCGGTGACGACTGGGGAGGAATACCCAGTGGGAACTCACACAGAGACTGGCCTCTCCTGATGCCACATGGGCGGGTCCCTGGGGTCCCCGTCGTACTCGAGAGGACCCCACGGCAACTCGAGAAAAACCAGAAGCTTCTCCCTTGCAGGCGGAGTGAGGCCCTTGTCCACTGTGGCGTCCTGGGGGAAATCACCCGTTCCCTCTTGAACCTCGAAATTCTCCATCACACCCTTTATGTGATCCAAGAAGTTCCCCGACCCACCCGTCCCCACTCGAGGGGACTGCCGAGGTTCCCAACAGGACTCAAGAGGAGCTCCATTTTTCCCGGCTCAGCTCCAGATGAGGGGCCCTTTCCCTGCTCCATCGGAAAGGGTTCCCGGCTCTCCCCTCACATCCCAAGAGGAGGTCCTCACACCAGGCGAGTCCAGAGGAGCCTCAGGTGTCTGGTCACCTTTCCCCAAGAATACCAAATGCCTCGACCACTCCTGATGAATCTACTGCCTTGCACTGCCTCCACTGCCTCCCCGAGGCTCGACTGCTGGCACGCTGGCTCGTGTGATAGCCCTGGGGTACCTCGAGGGCAAATCACAGATCCCTTCCTCCATTCCACGGAGAGCTGCACACGGCTGCTGCACCCTGGAGTAAAGCGGCCCTGCAGGTCTATGGGCGAGACGAGGCCTGACTCCCCTGAGCGGGCTCCAGGGGAATTCCAAGAACTACCTAGGCACGGGTGAGGAAAGCTCAGGCTCCAGCCTCAGCCCCAGAATGGGCCTGAGGACTTGGCCCAACTCGGAAGAATCCTCAGATGTGCCTCACCCATGGCACGGAGACTGGCCTCTCCTGGGGCCACAGGGGTGGTTCCCTGGGGTCCCGTCATAACTTGAGAGGACCCCTCCGCAACCTGAAAATAACCAGACACTTCCCTGCAGGCGGGGAGAGGCCCTTGTCCGATGGGCCATCTCGGGGGAATTCACCCCTTCCCTCTTGGACCTGGAAAGGCCCCTTCACACCATTGAGCCAAGAAGTTACCTGCCCCACCAGTCCCACTCTAGAGGAATCCCGAGAGTCCCACCAAGACTCAAGAGGAACCTGGTTTTCCCCTGCTGAGCTCCAGATGGAGGCCCCTTTCCCTGGTCCATCTGGAAAGGTTTCGAGGTGTTCCCCTCGCATGTCAAGAGGAGGTGCTCACCCCTGTAGAGTCGACAGGAGTCTCACAGATTGGGCCACCATTCCCCATTAACCCCAAATGCGTTGTCCACTCCAGATTAACATGACTGCCCTGCACTGGCTCGACTGCCTCCCCGAGGCTCAACTGCTGACACACTGGCACGTGTGATAGTTCTGGGGTACCTCGAGGTCAAGACACTGATCCTTCTATCCGCACGACAGAGACCTGGACACAGTTGCTGCAGTTGGGGAGGAAAGCGGCTGTGCATGTCCCCAGGCGAGAAGAGGCCTGACTCCCTGTGGGGGCACCAGGGGATCGCCAAGACCTATGTCAGCATGGTTGAGGTAAGCACAGGCTCCGGCCTCAGCACCAGACTAGGTCTAAGGACCCAGCGATGTCTCAGGAGGAATTCCCACAGGTGCCTTGCAACTCACATGGAGACTGGCCTCTCCTGAGACCACAGTGGCGCGTCCCTGGGGTCCCCGTCTTAACTCGAGAGGACCCCGCCGCAACTCGAGAAAAACCAGAAGCTTCTCCCCTGCAGGATGGGTGAGTCCCTTGTCCGCTGCAGCATCTCGGGGGAAATCACCCCTTCTCTCTTGGACCTCGAAAGACTCCTTCATACCATTGTTGTGACCTAGGAAGTTCCCTGACCCAACCGTCCCCACTGGAGAGGAACCCCGAGAGTCTCGCCGTGAGTCAAGAGGATACCCGTTTTCCCCCGTTGAGCTCCAGATTAGGGGCCCTTACCCTGCTCCATCGGGAAAGGTTTTCCAGTGCTCCCCTCACATCCCAATAGGTGGTCTCAAATCAGGAGAGTCGGGAGGAGCCTCAGGTGTCTGACCACCACTCCCCAAGACCCCCAAATTCCTTGTCCACTCCAGATGAACATGACTGCCCTGCACTGTCTCGACTGTCACCCGATGCTCGATTCCAACACACTGGCATGTGAGACAGCTCTGGCGTACCTCGATGGCAAGCCACAGATTCCTGTGTCCACTTTACGGGGAGCCGGACACTGCCGCCTCAGTTGGGGAAGAAAGAGGCCGTGCAAGTCTCCAGGCGAGAAGAGGCCTGACTCCTCTGTGGGGGCTCCAGAGTAATCTCAAGTCCTGTGAAAGCACGAGTGAGGAAATCATAGGCTCGACCTCAGCACCAGACAAGGACTGAGGACCAGGCGACGACTGGGTTGGTATCCCCAGAAGCGCCTCACAACTAGCACTGAGAATGGCCTCTCCTGAGGATACAGGGGCTGGTCCCCGGGATTCCCATCATAAATCGAGTGGATCCCACCTCAACTCGAGAAAAACTGGAAGCTTCTCCCCTGCTGGCGTGGTATGGCCCTTGTCTGGGGTGGCATCTCAGGGGAATTCATCCCGTCCCTCGTGGACCTCGACAGGCTCCTTCACAACCTTGCTGTGATCCAAGAAGTTCCCTGCCCCACCCGTCCCCACTAGAGAGCAACCCGGAGGGTTTCACCAAGACTCAAGAGGAGCTCGGTTTCCCCTGCTGAGCTCCAGATGAGGGGCCCTTCCCTGCTCCATGTGCAAAGGTTTCCCTGTATTCCCCTCCCATCCCAAGGGGAGGTGCTCATACCTGCAGAATCGGAAGAAGTCTCCCAGGTTGGACCACAATCCCCCAAGACCCTCAAATGCCTCCTCCACTTCAGATGAACCTGAGTGCCCTGCACTGCCTTGACTGTAACCCCGAGGCTCGACTCCGGCACACTGGCACGTGTGACAGCCCTGGATTTCCTCGAGCACAAGCCACAGATCCCTGTATCTGTCCAGGGACCCGGACACTGTTACTGCTGTTGGGGAGGAAAGTGGCCATGCACGTCTCCAGTTTAGACAAGGCTTGACTCCCCTCTGCGGGTTCCAGGGGAAGCCCAATACAAATGTCAGGACGAGCGAGGCAATCTCAGGCAGCAGCCTCAGCACCTGAAGGGGACTGAGGACTTGCCCCCACTGGGGAGGAATCCCCAGATGTGCCTTGCCCCTCGCACGAAGACTGGCCTATCCTGGGGCCAGAGGGGCGGATCCCTGTGGTCACCGTCGTAACTCAAGAGGACCCCATCGCAACAAGAGAAAAACCAGAAACTTCACTCTTGCAGGCTGAGTGAGGCTCATGTACGCTGCGGTGTCCTGGGGGAAATCACTCGTTCCCTCTTGGACCTCGAAATTCTCTTTCACACCCTTGCTGTGACCTAAGAAGTTTCCCACCTCACGCGTCCCCTCTCTAGAGGACGGCCGAGGGTCCCACCCGGACTTAAGAGGAGCTCCATTTGCCCGTGCTCAGCTCAAGATAAGGAACCCTTTCCCCGCTCCATCGGGAAAGGGTTCCCAGCTCTCCCCTCGCATCCCAAGCAGAGGCACTCACACCAGGTGAGTGCAGAGAAGCCTCAGGCATCGGGTCACATTTCCCAAAGACCCCCAAATGCCTAATCCACTCCAGATGAATCTGATAGTCCAGCACTTCCTCGACAGTCACCCTGAGGTTAGACTCCGGAACACTGGCACGAGTGATAGCCATGGGGTACCTTGAGGTCAAGCCACTGATCCCTGTATCCACTAGACATGGACCCGGACACTGTTGCTGAAGTTGTGAAGGCAAGTGGATCTGTACATCCCCAGGCGAGACGAGGCCTGACTCCCCTATGGGGTCTCCAGTGGAACCCAAGACCTATGTCAGCATGGGCGAGGCAAGCCCAGGCTCCGGCCTCAGCACCAGACGAGGACTGAGGACCTGGCGACGTCTCGGGACGAATCCCCACAGGTGCCTCGCAACTCGCCTGGAGACTGACCTTTCCTGAGGCCACAGCGGCGGGTCCGTAGGGTCTCCGTTGTAACTAGAGAGGAACCTGCCACAACTCAAGAAAAACCAGAAGCTTCTCCCCTGCAGGGAGGGTGAGTCCCTTGTCCGCTGCAGCATCTTGGGGGAAATCACCATTTCCCTCTTGGACCTCGAAGGCTCCTTCATACCCTTGATGTGACCAAGGAAGTTCCCCGCCCTAACCGTCCCCACTCGAGAGGAACCCCGAAGGTCCCACTGCGACTCAAGAGGAGACCCATTTTCCCCTGCTGAGCTCCAAATGAGGGGCCCTTTTCCTGCTCCATCGGGAAAGGTTTTCCAGCACTCCTCTTGCATCTCAAGAGGTGGCCTTGCATCAGGAGAGTCAGGAAGAGCCTCAGGTGTCTGACCACCACTCCCCAATATCCACAAATGCCTCGTCCTCTCCAGATGAACGTGACTGCCCTGCACTGTCTCAACTGTCACCCCAAGGCTCAACTCCCAACACACTGGCACATGAGACAGCCCTGGAATACCTCAATGGCAAGCCACAGATCCCTGTGTCCGCTTTACGGGGAGCCGGACACTGCCGCTGCAGTTGGGGAAGAAAGAGGCCGTGCAAGTCTCCAGGCGAGAAGAGGCTTGACTCCCCTGTGAGGGCTCCAGAGTAACATCAAGACCTATGAAAGCACGAGCGAGGAAATCTCAGGCTCGACCTCAGCACCAGATGAGGACTGAGGACCCGGCAATGACTTGGGAGAAATCCCCAGAGGCGCCTCGCAACTCAGACTGAGAAAGACCTCTCTTGGGGATACAGGGGCGGGTCCCTGGGGTCTCCATCGTAACTCAAGAGGACCCCGCCGAACTCGAGAAAAACCAGAAGCTTCTTCCCTGCAGACGTGGTGTGGCCCTTGTCCTCAACAGCATCTCAGGGGAATTCACCCTGTCCCTCGTGGACCTCGAAAGGCTCCTTCACACCCTTGCTGTGACCCAGAAAGTTCCCCGCCCCACCCGTCCCCACCCGAGAGGAGCTCCAAGGGTCCCGCCAAGACTCATGAGGAGCCCCGTTTTCCCCTGCTGAGCTCCAGATGAGGGGCCCTTTCCTGCTCCATCGGGAAAAGTTTTCTGGTGCTCCCCTCACATCTCAAGAGGTGGCCTCACATCAGGAGAGACGGGAGGAGCCTCTGGTGTCCGACCACCACTCTCCAAGGTCCCCAAATGCCTCGTCCACTCCAGATGAACATGACTGTCATGCATTGTCTCGATTGTCACCCCGAGGCTTGACTCCCATAACACTGGCACGTGAGACAGCCCTGGAATACCTTGATGGAAAGCCAGACGTCCCTGTGTCCGCTTTACGGGGAGCTGCACACTGTCACTGCAGCTGGGGAAGAAAGAGGCCATGCAAGTCTCCAGGCGAGAAGAGGCCTGACTCCCCTGTGGGGGCTCCAGAAAACCTCAAGAGCTATGAAAGCACGAGCGAGGAAATCTCAGGTTCCGACCTCAGCACCAGACGAGGGCTGAGGACCCCACAATGACTGGGGAGGAATACACAGAGGTGCCTCACAACTCGCCCAGAGAATGACCTCTCCTGAGGATAAGGGGCGGGTCCTTGGCGTCCCCGTCGTAACTGGAAGGGAACCCGCCGCAACTCAAGAAAAACCGGAAGCTTCTTCTTCTTCTACTTCTTGTTTTCACCTTTTTCTTCTTCTCTTTTTCTTCTTCTCACCATCTTCTTCTTCTTCTCACCTTCTTCTACTTCTTACCACCTTCTCCTACTTCTTCTTCTCACCTTTTTCTTCTTCTCACCTTCTGCTTCATTTCTTCTTCTCACCTTCTTCTTCTCCTCACCTTCTTCTTCTTCTCTTCTTCTTCTTCTCACATTCTTCTTCTTCTTCTCACCTTTTTCTTCTTCTCACCTTCTTCTTCTTTTTCTCACATTCTCTTCTTCTTCTTTTTCTCACCTTCCTCTTCTTTTTCTCACCTTCTTCTTCTTCTTTTTATTCTGACCTTCTTCTTTTTCTCACCTTCTTCTTCTCACCTCCTTCTTCTTCTTACCTTTTTCTTCTTCTCACCTTCTTCTTCTTCTCAAATTCTTCTTCTTACCTTCTTCTTCATCATCTTCTTCATTTCACTTCTTCTTTTTCTTCTTCTCACCTTTTTCTTCTACTTCTTTTCAACTTTTTCTTCTTCTCACCTTCTTCTTCTTCTCACCTTCTTCATATTCTTCTTCTTCTTCTCGCGTTCTTCTTGTTTTACTTCTCACCTTCTTTTTCTCATCTTTTTCTTGTCACATTCTTCTTTTTCTTCTCACCTTCTTCTTCTTCTCAGATTCTTCTTCTTCTCACCTTCTTCTTCCTTTTCTCACCTTCTTTTCTTTTTCTCACCTTCCTCTTCTTTTTCTCACGTTCTTCTTCTTATTATTATTCTGACCTTCTTCTTTTTCTCACCTTCTTCTTCTCACCTCCTTCTTCTTCTTACCTTTTTCTTCTTCTCACCTTCTTCTTCTTCTCAAATTCTTCTTCTTACCTTCTTCTTCATCATCTTCTTCATTTCACTTCTTCTTTTTCTTCTTCTCACCTTTTTCTTCTACTTCTTTTCAACTTTTTCTTCTTCTCACCTTCTTNTTTTTCTTCTTCTTCTCATCTTCTTCTTCTTCTTCTTCTCACCTTCCTCTTATTCTTCTTCTTCTTCTCACCTTCTTCTTTTTCTCATCTTCTTCTTTTTCTACTCACATTTTTCTTTTTCTTCTCACCTTCTTCTTCTTTTTCTCACCTTCTTCTTCTTATTATTATTCTGACCTTCTTCTTTTTCTCACCTCCTTCTTCTTCTTACCTTTTTCTTCTTCTTCTCACCTTATTCTTCTTCTCAAATTCTTCTTCTTCTTACCTTCTTCTTCCTCATCATCTTCTTCATCTCACTTCTTCTTCTCACCTTTTTCTTCTACTTCTTTTCTACTTTTTTTCTTCTCACCTTCTTCTTCTTCTCAACTTCTTCTTCTTATTCTTCTTCTCACCTTCTTCTTTTTCTCTTCTTACATTCTTCTTTTTTTTCTCACATTCTTCTTCTCAGATTCTTCTTCTCACCTTCTTCTTCTTTTCTCACCTTTCCTTCTTCTTCTTCTTCATCTCACCTTCTTCGTCTTCTCATCTTCTTCTTCTTTTTCTTTTCAAATTCTTCTTCGATTTCTTCCCACCTTCTTCTTCTCAACTCCTTCTTCTGCTTCTTAATCTTCTCGCCTTCTTCTTCTTCTACTTCTTCTTCTTCTCACCTTCTTCTTCTACTCATATTCTTCTTCTCACCTTCTTGTTTTCTTCTTCTCACCTTCTTCGTCTTCTTCTCCTCACCTTCTTCCTTCGTCTTCTTCT
>SJYW01044833.1:3276628-3319674 GCA_006410735.1 Raphicerus campestris | reverse complement strand
ACCTCATGAATTGCAGCACACCAGGCCTCCCTGTCCATCACCAATTCCTAGAGTTCACTCAAACTCATGTCCATCGAGTCAGTGATGCCATCCAGCCATCTCTTCCTCTGTCATCCCCTTTTCCTCCTGCTCCCAATCCCTCCCAGCATCAGAATCTTTTCCAGTGAGTCAACTCTGCATGAGGTGGCCAAAGCACTGGAGTTTCAGCTTTAGCATCATTCCTTCCAAAGAATACCCAGGGCTGATCTCCTTTAGAATGGACTGGTTGGATCTCCTTACAGTCCAAGGGACTCTCAGGCATCCTCTCCAACACCACAGTTCAAAAGCATCAGTTCTTCGGTGCTCAGCTTTCTTCACAGTCCAACTCTCACATCCATATATGACCACTGGAAAAACCATAGCCTTGACTAGATGGACGTTTAGCATGCAGCATTTGAATAACTGTTGTGGAATAGCCTTGTGCTAGGCCCTGCAATACAACGATGAGTGAGACCATGCCTTTGTTTCTAGGAATCCACAGTCCACAGTCTGGCATGTGATTGGACTCCATTCACTGTTGAGCGAATCTGAATATTTATGTGTAGATTCAGGAACAGCTAAATCCTAATTGGCGCTAGTGGTGAAGGACTCACCTACCAATGCAGGAGACATAAGAGACACGGATTTGATCCCTGGGTTGGGAAGATCCCCTGGAGGAGGGCGTGTCAATTCACTCGTTTTCTTGCCTGGAAATTCCCATGGACAGAAGAACCTGGTGGGCTACAATTTATAGAGTCGCAAGGAGTCAGACATGACTGAAGTGGCTTAGCACACACACACACAAGCTGAAACTTACTCTGTAGCATAGAGATTTGAGTGTTTGTGAAAAGAGATTAATTTTATCCTGCAGTTTAAAAAAAAAAAGCCATTGGAATACTGCCTTACCAAACTGTATTAATCTTCTATTGCTGGGTAACAAATGTCCCCCTCTCAAATCTAGTGGTTGACAACAGTCAACATCTGTTATCTCACAGTTGCTGTGGGTTAGGAGCTCAAGTGTGGCTTCTCTGGGCTCCTTTGCTGTAAGGGGTCTCCTAAGACCTCAGTGCAGATATTCCTAGTTTCATCTAAAGGTTCCAATGAAGGGAGCTCTTCCAAGTTCAATTGCATGGCTGTTGACACCACTCAGCCCTTGCAGGCTGCTGCACGTGGGGCCCCTGTTCCTTGCTGGCTGTTGGCTAGGGGGCACTCCAATTTCTTGACACATGGGCATGTTCATAGGGCAATACAAAAAGTGGCAGCTGACTGCCCTTGGAGAGGCAGAGAGTAAGAGAGAGTGAGCCAGGCAGAAGCCACATCATCTTTACAGCCTCATCTCTTTAAAAACTGTGCTATTCATTTATGGCTGTGCTGGGTCTTCACTGCTGTGCACAGGCTTTCTCTAGTTGTGGCAAAAGAGGGCTACTTTGTCTAGCTGCGGGGTACAGACTTCTCATTGAAGTGGCTTCTCTTGTTGTGGAACACAGGCTCTGGGGCCTAGGTTCAGAAGTTGTGGTGTGTGGGCTTAGTTGTGCTACAACACATGGTCAGGGATTGGACCCATGTGGATTGGGATTCTTAACCACTGAACCACCAAAGAAGTCCCACAACCTCACCTTGAAAGTGGTATCTATCCATCCCTGCTCCTGAACCTGTTTGTTAGGAGTCGGCCGGTAGGTCCACAGGCTGTTGTGAGGATTAATGGCAAGACAAGTTAACATGTATGGATTTTGGATCTCCCAGGCACCAGGCTCTCTACACTCCAGAACTTGTCCCTGCTTTTATGAAATTCAACTACAGCAAAGAAGAGAAATACTCACTGTCAAACTATAGAATTCTTAGACAAATAATCATAAGGGGAAGTATGAGCATGGGCTGGACAGACACATCAGAATTGGCTGATTCTAATCAGAGCTGCTGGAAACCCATTCCAGCTCTGGAAGTCCTCTGCAGTGCCAGGCAAGAAACCTCGAGTTGCTCAATTATGTAGAAGTAGAGAGTCGGCAGGGGCAGTGGTCCAGAGATGGCCAAGTTGGCCAGAGCGTGGCACTGGGGGCTCAGAGCCATAGTTAAGCATTAACAACTACAAAAGTAGTTCAGAATTTTAACTAGTATTGATACAGTAGTGGGCCCAAGTTCACTGTCTAGGGTTGACGCTGAAAATGGGCACTGTGGGAGGACTTGAACTTGTCGCAGAGGTTAGGAAGGGCTTCAGTGAGTAACAGACTCTAGTCTACACCTGGAAGATAAGTAGAGATTAGCCATCAAAGGGAAAAGACAGTTTTGAACACCAAGGAGACAGCGTGCACAAAGACTCAGAAGTGGAGAAGGTGTGATATATTCAGAGAGTCAAGGAACTGTGAAGTGAAAGTGGCTCGGTCATGTCCAACTCTTCATGACCCCATGGACTATACATTTCATGGAATTCTCCAGGCCAGCATACTGGAGTGGGTAACCTTTCCCTTCTCCCGGGGATCTTCCCAACCCAGGGGTCGAACCCAAGTCTCCTGCATTGCAGGCAGGGATTCTTTACCAGCTGAGCCACCAGGGAAGCCCGTGGCAAGCTAGAAGCAGAGAGAACAAGACAGAGATCAGGGTCACTGTGGGTCACGTGAAGGATTTGTGCTTTGACTTGACAGGCGTTGTACGATCCTCTGTGCATCCTGAAAGGTCACTCTGGCTGAAGAGCCCAGCACAGCTTAGCATTCCTATCATTGTTACTTCCCCCTGGTTTCCACTGCCATTGCAAACCCAAAGGTACACATGGTTAAAGGACACGCAGGTTCTGGCTGTCTGCCCCGCTGGGGAGGGAACACAAACAAAGTTCCTGGACCTTTGGATCCCACCCAGCCAAGGCTGGGTTCAAGTCCTCAGAAGCAGACAGGCAGTAACAGCAAACCCATCCCCCTGGTTTGAGCAATATTTTAAAGATCAGCATGACCACAACTGATTTCTTGGGATGAAGGTCCTAAAAATTGTCAGTTGAGGCGGTTAAGGTGGAAATGGAGCGGTCTTTAAAGATGTTGAGATTCTTCCTGCCTACTGTGAAAATATCCAAGCCCCCTCTTTCCTAACCAAATCCAAATATTTCCTTGTGCATCCAAACATAGAAACATCCCTCAGAGGGCAGGATAGTTGTTGGGAAGACAAGCCTCAGAGTGAGTATTTGTTTGAGAACAACCTACCCAAACAGCTCAGCTCACTTAATGACCCTGAAACTCAATTTCTTCCTCTGTCATATTGGAATAAGGTCAGTATCCACCTCTCAGCATTGTAACGAGGAGAGGAGTGTGTGAGCTCACAGTATGTGAACTCCTTAGCACAATGCCCACAAGTGTTGCTCAAAAATTAGTAATTTGACAGACAGAGAAAGCAAACCTATAGTTACCAAAGGTAAAAGGGAGTAGGGGGAGAGGGGTAAAGTAGGAGACTGGGATCAACATACACACACTACTATATATAAGATAGATTACCAGTGAGGACTGTGTAGCACAGGAAACTGTTTCGTTATAACCTGCAAGAGAAGAATCTGAAAAGGAATATACATATGTGTATACATATACACACGTGTACTAAGTCACTTCAGTCGTGTCCGACTCTTTGCAACGCTGTGGACCATAGCCCCACCCGCCTCCCAGGCTCCTCTTTCCATGGGATTCTCCAGGCAAACATACTGATGTGGGTTGCCATGCCCTCCTCCAGGGGATCTGCCTGACCCAGGGACTGAACCCGCATCTCCTGTGTCTCTCGATTTGCAGGCTAAGTCCAGGGCGGGGGGAGCCTATATATAACCCATATATATATATATAGCATTTCTCTTCTTTGCTTCTTTGCTATGTATGATACACATATTTAAAGTGAAAGTGTTAGTTGCTCAGTCTTATCCAACTCTTTGTGAGCCCATGGACTATAGCCACCAGACTTCTCTGACCATAGGATTCTCCAGGCAGCAATACTGGAGTGGGGGTTGCCGTTCCCTCCTCCAGGGGATCTTCCCGACCCAGGGATCGAACCTGGGTCTCCCACATTGCAGGCGGATTCTTTACCATCTGAGCCAGCAGGGAAGCAATATACATATTTTATATATGTGTGTAATATGTATATATACTCAGTTTGATATTTATCTCTTCAGTTTCGTCTGTGCTGGGTCTGTGGTGCTGCTCGGGCTTCTCTCTAGCTGTGCAGAGTGGAGGCTCCTCTTAGTTGTGGTGTACGGACTTCTCATTACGGTGGATTCTCTGCTTGCAAAGCACAGGCTCTAGGCCCCGTGGGCTTCAGCACCTGCAGTACTTGGGCTCAGTAGCTGCAGAGCACGGCGCTAGAGGGCAAGCTCAGGAGTCGTGGTGCACAGGCTTTGCTGCCCCGCGGCATGTGGGATCTTCACAGACCCGCGATTGAACCGGTGTCCCCTGCATTGGCAGGCAGATTCTCAACCACTGGACCACCAGGGAAGGCCTATATTTATTTATATATAAATGTAAAACTGAATCACTGTGCTATATACCTGAAACTAACACCATATTGTAAATCAACTATACTTCAATTTTTTAAAAATAGCAGTTTAAAAACATACATGCCTCTTCTGGTTAGCTATAGTTGCATAATAAATAACCACAAAAATCTCAATTTTTGTTGCAAAAATAAGCATTCGTTTGACTCACAGGAAGTGTGGGTTGGCTAGCATGGGCCGACCGGGGCTGAGTGGCAGGAGGGGCGCTGCTAGCCACGCCTGGGCCCACGCACACTTCCAGGGCCACCTGTAGCGTCAGCTTGATCGAACCGCTTGTCTTCCTCCTCTTCCTGGGAGATCCGTGGGCACATCTGGTCATGAGCTTTCATGGCCACTGCAGAAACACACAAGAGCAGAGAGGAAAGCATGGGATATCTTAAGGCCTGGGCTTGAAACTGGTTGCCCTGTCATTTTATTGGCAAAGTAAGACGCATGGCTGAACAGAAAGTCAAAGGCAGGGGAACGCACACCCCTCTTATAGTGGAGGGAACTGTAA
Organism: Raphicerus campestris; assembly: GCA_006410735.1. Lineage (NCBI taxonomy): Eukaryota > Metazoa > Chordata > Mammalia > Artiodactyla > Bovidae > Raphicerus > Raphicerus campestris. The sequence continues at coordinate 3,314,650 of SJYW01044833.1, read as the reverse complement.
AGTCACCGCAGGACAAAGCACATGATAAAGACAAAGGCAAAAAGTCTAAAGCATTTATCTTGGGAGATCAGAGACTGGCCTGGGGCTTGTGAAGCAGAAAAGCGGAGGACACAGAACTTGAGTTTAACCTGAAGGATCAGTCAGTTAACTCGCTGAATCATGTCTGACTCTTTGGGACCCCATAAACTGCAACACGCCAGGCCTCCCTGTCCATCACAAAGTCCCAGAGTCCACCCAAACCCATGTCCATTGAGTTGGTGATGCCATCCAACCATCTCATCTTCTATCCTCCCCGTCTCCTCCTGCCCTCAATCTTTCCCAGCATCAGGATCTTTTCAAGTGAGTCAACTCTTTGCATCAGGTGGCCAAAGTACTGGAGTTTCACCTTCAACATCAGTCCTTCCAATGAACACCCAGGATTGATCTCCTTTAGGATGGACTGGTTGGAACTGCTCACAGTCCAAGGGACTCTCAAGAGCCTTCTCCAACACCACAGTTCAAAAGCATCAATTCTTTAGCACTCAGCTTTCTTTATAGTCCAACTCTCATATCTATACATGACTACTGGAAAAACCATAGCCTTGACTAGACAAAGTAATGTCTTTGTTTTTTAATATGCTATCTAGGTTGGTCATAACTTTCCTTCCAAGGAGTAAGCGTCTTTTAACTTGAAGGATAAGTAAGGATTATAAGAAGGAAGAGAGAGATGCTGGCATTCTTGGTGTGAAAGGTACATAAACGAGGATGAGGACTGGGTCGGGAAGGAGGAAGTACTTTATGCTGTGGGAGCTATAGCATAAATAGAAAGACTACTGAAAGATTTAGAGCCTGAATGTCTATCTAAATGTAGGGCTTTAACTTAGTGGGTGACAGTGAAGAATTCTTAAGTGGATAGTGCCAAAGAGAAAGCACTCTGCTCTAGGACCCTGCTTCTCAAAGTGACATCCACAGACCAGCACACAGCATCACCTGGGAGTGGTTCAGATGGCAAAGTCTCAGGGCCGTTCCCCAGAACTGCTGAACTGGAATCTCATTTTCCCAGGATTTCCAGGTCATTCTGACGCATGTTGTAGTTTGAGAGACACTACTCTAGAAGATCAATCTCAATGAGTTAAAATGCACAGAGATTGCCAGCGAAGTGGCAGAGTAAGAGTCTTCTGCAATTTCTAGCATGAACCTCTGAGCATCTTATTGGCAGTGACAAGACACACGGGAAGAGACAAATGTGGATGAAGAATCAAGACGCGATACTTATGAAGTCAGAGTATACAGAGCACAGGCCACACGGGAGCTGGGCGACTGAGCTGAGAATGCTGGCACCAGGAAGGAGGCAGGAAGGTCAGTGGAGGGCGGAGCTGCCAGGAAGAGGGGTGAGAAGGGACATTCTAGATGTTCTTGTCATGGAAGACTGGGGCAAAAGGTTGACTATGTCCCCCGTGAGGGAAGGACCATTCTTAGGGTCTCCGTCTCATTTTCAGGGCCTGGAGCAATACCTGGCACAGAGTCAGCACTCAGAATATCCTTGTTAAATAAGTGCGTGTGTATGTGTGTGTGTATATANTGTCCCCCGTGAGGGAAGGACCATTCTTAGGGTCTCCGTCTCATTTTCAGGGCCTGGAGCAATACCTGGCACAGAGTCAGCACTCAGAATATCCTTGTTAAATAAGTGCGTGTGTATGTGTGTGTGTATATATATATAGCTGGGAGAGATTTGTACCAAGACGGCAGCTGAAGCGCTTGGAAGAGGTCAGTTAGCCAAGATGGGCAGCATGGAGCACGGTGCCCTAGCCCAACCCGAGGACCACCCACAGGCCAGCCCCTCAGGAGCTTGTGAGAAATGCCATCTCCTGGAGCCCACCCAAGCCCAGCCCATCCCCACCGCCTTGGTGAAATCTGAGCAGTAACCAAGCTGCCTCAGAGATTCTGAGGCTTTCTCAAGTTCCAGGCCCCTAATTCTAAAGACAGAGAAATGCAGTGACAGGAAGACTTCAGATCCAAATGTGGACAGCACGCACCACAAAGAGACAAGGAGTGGGGAAGGAAGGAACAGAAATGAACCCAAAGCAAAAGTGGTTGTAAAAAGCCACAGTCCATCGGGAGCCTCTCAGGGGGCACGTGCCTCAGTTTCCCCACAATCAGTCCACGATGTTGTTTATTTCACCCCCTGGGGATAAGGTTTCCGTCAGTTTGCTGCCTGGCATAGAAAGCCCTGTTTCACTCTCTTCCAAGCACTGAAAGGAATGGACCTTTCTGAAATGTATTGGACATCACAGATTAAGCTCCCAGTACAGACAAAGACTTGCCCTGTGGCTGGGGGTATAGAGATTCCTAACAGACAGTCCCCCTCCTGGAGGCCTTCGTTGCCAGGTGTGCTGAGCAGTGGTCAAGAGGAGGTATGTTCAAGGGTGGCTGGGCGCCCAGGAGGGCTGCAGAAATCCTCCTTGGGATCTGGCAGGGCTTCTCAGGGGGCGGTGGCACACAAGGAGTAATCAGGAATCTGTTAAATGGGCAAGGTAGGCCCACGTATTTCCAGGCAGAGGGAAGGCTGTGGGAAAGAGAACAGAGACCGTGAGGTCCCAGGGGGCGTTTGTCCAGGATGCTGGACGTTATGAGCAGGATGGGCAGGTGAGGCTGGAGAAGAGGCTCAGAACTGCCCACTGATGGCCATCAAGGTGGCTCAAGGGTGGACCTTGGGGTGGGGTGGGAGTTCTCCTCCCTCCTGTGCTACCAGGGCCTCCTGCCCGCTCCGTGGAGGGCATCACCCGCAGAGAGGGTGTGCGCGGAGCAAGTCCAGGCACCCACCCTCTGACTCACTCTTGGCCCTCGGAGTGCCAGCCTATGCCGAGAAGCCCAGAGCCTCTAGAAAAGCTGCTGGGAAGTGAGGCCTGGGCCTGGCCAGCCTGCTCCGCCCTCTCCTCCCCGCACGGAGGCTGGGCCAGGCAGCAGGGGAAAGGGAAGAGGCAGGCCGGTAGAGGCTGGCGGGGACCAGGGGACCACTGGTAAAAAAACGGGGAAGCCACCTCACGTAATGGAGGGACTTGGCAATCCTGCGGTGTGATGCGGGCAAAGCTGGCAACCCACCTCGACCTCCCAGCCTGTCACCCAGCCTCTCACCCGGAGTCTCCAGTCATCAAATGGGAATAAAGGAGACTGACTTACACAAGGTTCTTTGGGTTCACTTTAGGTCTGGACCAGAGGTCAGCAAAGTACTGCCCGGGGCCACACCCAGCCACACCCACTCTCGCGCCAGACAGCCATTGCATGAGACCGCGCAGCCCACAGAGCCTGGAGGGTTTACCGTCCAGCCCTTTAGAGAGGACATTTGTTGAGCCCTGGGCTGGTCTGACTTTGCTCCCGGTTCAACATGCCTGAGCATCTGAGAGGGAACTGATTTGAAACAGTTGGTCCACGGCGGGAGGAGCCTAGAGGTTAATAGAGTCTCCAGGGTTATGGGATGCAGGCTGGCCAGAACTCCACTTTGAGAAACTCTGGTGGAATTCTATCTCCGGGAAGGCAGGGGCCAACGCCAGGCAGGCAGGCTTTTTTCCTGAAGCCCCAAGCCAGGCGATGAGGCCTCTGCAGGATCCCTGCTCAGCTCCAGCCGAGGGCTAGCCCAGGAGCCACACGGGCCACGCTGGGCCTTGTTAGCTTCTGACCATTAGGGCAGCAGACTTAAAAATTAGTGGAGTTGCCTGTGGCCCTACCCCTCTCTTAAAGGCTTTTACCTGACGGAGCCAAGCCCTGGAGAGCCAGATACAGTAAGTCCCCTACATAGGAACCTTCAAGTTGCAAACTTTCAAAGATGCAAACAAGCGTTGGGATGTCCAATGAGTAATTTAGACCATGCATCTGGCATATGTTGTCACGTGCATGTATCCTCTACAAGCGGTTGTGTTTTGTGTACTTCACTGTACAGTCCTATACAGAGCACAGAATCTTTATTTCAAGCCCGGGATGTCCAGAAGCAAATGTAAAAGCAGCAGTATATAGCCAGTTGTGTACCAAGGCTGACTTTTTTGGACTTAAGAACATATTGGACTGGGACTTCCCTGATGGTCCAGTAGCTAAGACCTAATGCTCCCAATGCAAGGGACCTGGTTTGGTTTGGGAACTAGATCCCAAATGCTGCAACTAAAGATCCCGCAATGCCACACTGAAGGTGGAAGAGCCCATGTGCCACAACCAAGACCCAGTGCAGCCAAATAATGTTTTTTTTTTTNTGTCCCCCGTGAGGGAAGGACCATTCTTAGGGTCTCCGTCTCATTTTCAGGGCCTGGAGCAATACCTGGCACAGAGTCAGCACTCAGAATATCCTTGTTAAATAAGTGCGTGTGTATGTGTGTGTGTATATATATATAGCTGGGAGAGATTTGTACCAAGACGGCAGCTGAAGCGCTTGGAAGAGGTCAGTTAGCCAAGATGGGCAGCATGGAGCACGGTGCCCTAGCCCAACCCGAGGACCACCCACAGGCCAGCCCCTCAGGAGCTTGTGAGAAATGCCATCTCCTGGAGCCCACCCAAGCCCAGCCCATCCCCACCGCCTTGGTGAAATCTGAGCAGTAACCAAGCTGCCTCAGAGATTCTGAGGCTTTCTCAAGTTCCAGGCCCCTAATTCTAAAGACAGAGAAATGCAGTGACAGGAAGACTTCAGATCCAAATGTGGACAGCACGCACCACAAAGAGACAAGGAGTGGGGAAGGAAGGAACAGAAATGAACCCAAAGCAAAAGTGGTTGTAAAAAGCCACAGTCCATCGGGAGCCTCTCAGGGGGCGTGTGCCTCAGTTTCCCCACAATCAGTCCACGATGTTGTTTATTTCACCCCCTGGGGATAAGGTTTCCGTCAGTTTGCTGCCTGGCATAGAAAGCCCTGTTTCACTCTCTTCCAAGCACCAAAAGGAATGGACCTTTCTGAAATGTATTGGACATCACGGATTAAGCTCCCAGTACAGACAAAGACTTGCCCTGTGGCTGGGGGTATAGAGATTCCTAACAGACAGTCCCCCTCCTGGAGGCCTTCGTTGCCAGGTGTGCTGAGCAGTGGTCAAGAGGAGGTATGTTCAAGGGTGGCTGGGCGCCCAGGAGGGCTGCAGAAATCCTCCTTGGGATCTGGCAGGGCTTCTCAGGGGGCGGTGGCACACAAGGAGTAATCAGGAATCTGTTAAATGGGCAAGGTAGGCCCACGTATTTCCAGGCAGAGGGAAGGCTGTGGGAAAGAGAACAGAGACCGTGAGGTCCCAGGGGGCGTTTGTCCAGGATGCTGGACGTTATGAGCAGGATGGGCAGGTGAGGCTGGAGAAGAGGCTCAGAACTGCCCACTGATGGCCATCAAGGTGGCTCAAGGGTGGACCTTGGGGTGGGGTGGGAGTTCTCCTCCCTCCTGTGCTACCAGGGCCTCCTGCCCGCTCCGTGGAGGGCATCACCCACAGAGAGGGTGTGCGCGGAGCAAGTCCAGGCACCCACCCTCTGACTCACTCTTGGCCCTCGGAGTGCCAGCCTATGCCGAGAAGCCCAGAGCCTCTAGAAAAGCTGCTGGGAAGTGAGGCCTGGGCCTGGCCAGCCTGCTCCGCCCTCTCCTCCCCGCACGGAGGCTGGGCCAGGCAGCAGGGGAAAGGGAAGAGGCAGGCCGGTAGAGGCTGGCGGGGACCAGGGGACCACTGGTAAAAAAACGGGGAAGCCACCTCACGTAATGGAGGGACTTGGCAATCCTGCGGTGTGATGCGGGCAAAGCTGGCAACCCACCTCGACCTCCCAGCCTGTCACCCAGCCTCTCACCCGGAGTCTCCAGTCATCAAATGGGAATAAAGGAGACTGACTTACACAAGGTTCTTTGGGTTCACTTTAGGTCTGGACCAGAGGTCAGCAAAGTACTGCCCGGGGCCACACCCAGCCACACCCACTCTCGCGCCAGACAGCCATTGCATGAGACCGCGCAGCCCACGGAGCCTGGAGGGTTTACCGTCCAGCCCTTTAGAGAGGACATTTGTTGAGCCCTGGGCTGGTCTGACTTTGCTCCCGGTTCAACATGCCTGAGCATCTGAGAGGGAACTGATTTGAAACAGTTGGTCCACGGTGGGAGGAGCCTAGAGGTTAATAGAGTCTCCAGGGTTATGGGATGCAGGCTGGCCAGAACTCCACTTTGAGAAACTCTGGTGGAATTCTATCTCCGGGAAGGCAGGGGCCAACGCCAGGCAGGCAGGCTTTTTTCCTGAAACCCCAAGCCAGGCGATGAGGCCTCTGCAGGATCCCTGCTCAGCTCCAGCCGAGGGCTAGCCCAGGAGCCACACGGGCCACGCTGGGCCTTGTTAGCTTCTGACCATTAGGGCAGCAGACTTAAAAATTAGTGGAGTTGCCTGTGGCCCTACCCCTCTCTTAAAGGCTTTTACCTGACGGAGCCAAGCCCTGGAGAGCCAGATACAGTAAGTCCCCTACATAGGAACCTTCAAGTTGCAAACTTTCAAAGATGCAAACAAGCGTTGGGATGTCCAATGAGTAATTTAGACCATGCATCTGGCATATGTTGTCACGTGCATGTATCCTCTACAAGCGGTTGTGTTTTGTGTACTTCACTGTACAGTCCTATACAGAGCACAGAATCTTTATTTCAAGCCCGGGATGTCCAGAAGCAAATGTAAAAGCAGCAGTATATAGCCAGTTGTGTACCAAGGCTGACTTTTTTGGACTTAAGAACATATTGGACTGGGACTTCCCTGATGGTCCAGTAGCTAAGACCTAATGCTCCCAATGCAAGGGACCTGGTTTGGTTTGGGAACTAGATCCCAAATGCTGCAACTAAAGATCCCGCAATGCCACACTGAAGGTGGAAGAGCCCATGTGCCACAACCAAGACCCAGTGCAGCCAAATAATGTTTTTTTTTTCATTGGACTTACGAGCACACTCCTAGAACAGAACTCATTCATATGTAGGGGACTTGCTGTAATTTCTTCTTGAATAGCTCAAAGTCATCGGACTTGGGACCATATTATATCTTCAGAAGCCCTTCATTTTTGACATATATTCTGTTGGCCAGGGGCAAGCCACTAGTTCTGCCTACACTCAAAAAAAAAGGGGGGGGAAGGATGACAGTGGGAATCAGGGGGGTCCTCCCTAGGGTCTGCTCACCACAGCAGGAGAAGGTTTCCCACTGAGACTCGATGGATGACTGTGACCCAGTCAAGTGAAGCCCAGTGGGAACAGAGTTCTAGGAGGAGGGAATGGGATGTGCAAGGACCCTGAGGAGGAAGGGCAGTGTTGCACAGCTGAAAAGGTTCAGTTTGACGAAGTAATGTTTCTTATTCTCGGCTGTACATTACCTAGAGAACTCAAAAATGTGTTGTTTCCGAGAATTATTTAAACCGATATGATTCCAAAGTTCTCGACTTAGGCAACCATCTTGCTGGTTTGTTTGTTTTCCCTAAAACCTCCCCAGTTATTGCTAAGTGGGACAGGTTGCCCAGAGGTAGGGAACAGAGAGATAAGGCTACGTGAGCTCAGATCAAAAGTGTTCAGTGAAGAGAGGTCAGGAATAGCTCGTTGCTGTTTTCATAATGGAGATGTCATCCTAAGTATCTGTTTAAGGAAATCAGATCCATGGAACATAGAAGTGTGGTGCTGGAGAAGACTCTTGAGAGTCCCTTGGACAGCAATGAGATCAAACTAGCCAATCCTAAAGGAATCAAGACTGAATGTTCATTGGCAGGATTAATGCTAAAGCTGAAGCTCCAGTACTTTGGCCACCTAATGCAAAGAGCCAACTCGTGGGAAAAGACCTGATGCTGGGAAAGATTGAAGGCAGGAGGAGAAGGGGACGACAGCAGATGAGATGACTGGATGGCATCATTGACTCAATGGACATGAGTTTGCGCAAACTCCGGGAGGTAGTGAAGGACAGGGAAGCCTGGCATGCTGCAGTCCATGGGGTCGCAAAGAGTCGGACATGACTGAGCAACTGAACAACAATAGAAAACAGCATTTCTTTTGGACCAACAAAGTTAGACTTGAATTGGAGCCACACAGAGCAAGATTTGGCTCCAACTGGCCAAAGTGCATCATGGCCGTGTCTCTTTCTAAAGTATCCAATCAAAGTGTAGTTGGGTTTTCTTTAAGTCCCCATTTGATCCAGGAAGCTGTGCTGGAGACAAAAGATCTTCAGGCGCCTTGGATGTGAGATTTTGACTTTATAGCAGTTAGCATGCACTGCTTTCCAGCCGTGTGTCAAGTGATGCATCAGTGTGTATAATACTCTATTTAAAACTCAGGACAACACAACAGGGGCACAGAGAAGATGTCAATTCCTGCTTCACGGATGAAGAAAGGGAGCCTCGCCAAGTCCCTGGTAGCAGAAAGGTAGCAGACGGGAAAGTGCATAGACCAGAAATGGACAGAGATGGCTCTTTGCAAACCCCGCCCCCTTTCTCCTGACCATTGTGAATGTGGGGAAGTTGTTCAGTCCCTTTAAGCCCCAAATCTCCATTCATTAAATCTCCATTCATACTGGTACCAACCTTCCAGGGCGGACGGCCCTTCCAGATTTTTTTTTTGTCCCTTCCAGGGACAAAACCAGGCAGCCTTGCTCTGTCCTGGGAAGAAGGGTTGCCTTCTGCCTTTTGCTCTTCTTTCAGCTGCTGGCAGGTAGCGAGGAGAAATTTTCCCACTCCTGAAATCCCAAGTCCAAGTCCAGGGCACTTTGCTGTTAGTGAAGGGGAAACATGTTCATTTTAGCAATGCTATGAAAGAAGATCCTCACGTAGGGAAAGAGGAGATGGTTGCTGAGGCACCTCCATGAAGTGGAAATGTGTTTTGTTTTTTCATCCTTAAGTGTTCCATGGAGAAATCAAGCAATCTCAAAGACTGAAGATTGGAAAATGGCTGGATGTCCCCCTCCCCCTTTTCTCTTCTAAGACTCACTTTTTCGCAGTGAACAGGAGACAATGACACCTCCTCCTAAGTGCTGCTGACAGGTCTCCACAGGGCAGTGTCTGCACAGACCTGACTTGTCACACTGGCCGGCTCCTTGTCATCACTTTATAAAGAGTCTGTTACTACAAGGACCAAAGGCAGAAGAGTGAGTCAAGAAACGTGGTGCACATTTTCCGCCGATCATTCACTCAGCGGCCACATCCACTGGAACTTAAACCACGGACTGTTTGGATTTCCTTCCGTAGTCCCCCTCGTGAGGTGAAACTGTATGAAATAGACGGCGACACTGGGTTATGTGAATAACGGAAGCTCTGACATCTCTGACCGTGGTTGATTTCTAGCTCCTGTTCTGTAGGAACCTGTGTCCACGGTCACGTGGGCTGTACACTGGCTTCAGAAGCAGCCCCACCACAGGGAGCCCATCGTCCCTTCATCGTGAGGGTGGAAGGAGGCATCCTAGGGGCAGGCCTCTTNACCTGTGTCCACAGTCACGTGGGCTGTACACTGGCTTCAGAAGCAGCCCCACCACAGGGAGCCCATCGTCCCTTCATCGTGAGGGTGGAAGGAGGCATCCTAGGGGCAGGCCTCTTGTAGACACGATATTAAATGATCCATTCCGTACAACTTGGAGCATCTTCTGAGATTATAAATCACCAACCCCGGCCAAGAACAGCCAAGCAGTGACCCTCCTCATCCCACCCCTGCACCCTGCCAGTCTCAAAAGATCCAGTCCTGCAATTCAGCAGACCACAGGCCTCCCCTCATTCCTTGCGCCGAGTTTGTAACTGTGACTTCCTCCTGTTGAGTCCAGTGCTATACTGGGAAAGTTATGTTTAAGAAAAGCAAAGAAGAAGAACCCCCCCCTTGACTCCTAAGGGCTGTTTCTGAACACATGTATGCTCTTCGAAGAGCAATGGAAAACAGCTGCAAAATTCTAGCTGCTTCTCAAAGAAGCAAGAGGGAGACCGTGGTTCCTTCACGGGCTCCCTGAAGTCGCTGACATCTCAGGGTTACTTCTGTTCCTGACAAGACAGGGCATGCAGCCCTTATTTCTCGTATCCCCGTGTCATCCATGCTGCCAGCAGAGGCTCCAAATACCTCAACTCAAGGAACGCTGGGTGCACCCGGTGTTAGGAGTAATTGCTCAAGGATGTTTCTAGTCTCATCATAAATTTTTGTAGTGTCTCAGTAGAGCTGCAAAGAAGAAAAACCTCAACAATGTAAAATGCTTGTGAGAGGGTGGAAGAGCCTGTCTGATTCCAGGAAAAATTTAGATTCACAGTTAGTTTTCAGTTGTTTTTTTTTTTTAAGGAAAATGAAGGAAACATTTTGTTTGTTTCCTCATAGAACAGAAATGATTGAAAGCAAGATACAAGAGAAGCTGAAAACGTGTTTTTCTTAGTATGCCAAGGCTAGGCAGGAAAGGAGAGAAAATCGAAAGAGGGAGATAGAGAAATAAGGAAGGGAGGGAGGGAGAAAGGGACGATGGATGGATGGAGAGAGGGAGGGAAGAGCAAGTTGGACTTCGCCATCAGGCCAAGGACAGCTTATGTCAGGGACTCACAGTCCTTTCACTATTAATATTTCTTAACTTTAATTTTTATTGAATTAATTTTAAGTTCCTTTAATTTTAATTATAAAATCTTTTAAAATCGAAGAAAAAATGAATACAATAACAAACATATAAAACTGGATCCTGCCAGGATTTTATTCATCTTTACTCCAATACAGTTATATAATTTTTTTTTTTTTAATCGAGGCACAGGTGCTGAGGTCCTTGCTACAAAATCATAACACAGTCGCAGGAAGGAGAGAAGGGTGCCAGGGGACAGAGAGAGCTAGGTGAGGACAAAGCTGGCAGAGAGAGATAGAGGTGCGTATGCTACAGCTGCGGGGTCTTGTGAGTGGTGACGGCAGTTGTAAAAGGTTCTTCAAGAGGTGACTCTTATGGGCATTATCTAGTTAGGGAGCCTGGCTCGTGACTTAGATGCAATTACCAAAAGTTGTATTTTAACATTCTGGTGATCATTAATCCACTAGAAAAAGATTTACAAAGGCCATAAATGACTTCCAATCACCCCATGTCTCCGTCCGCTGTTCTGTAACACACTGGTGGGTTTAGATCACTTTAAACCTTTCAAGTCATTTTTGTGGTTATTGACCTTTAGGGAAGACCAAAGACAAAGGTCAAATCTTCACCCTCAAGGAATAAGCTTCCTTCTTCTAACATTGAAATTTTGGGGCCTGGCTCTTGGTCTCCTGAATAAGGAGCCATTGCTCCTTGAGGAAATTAGAGCAGTCTAACCTTCCCAAGGGGTCACTCAGTCTGCATAATTTTCATTTTTAAGATCAAAATCCAGGTAGCTGGCTTCCAGGCCTGGCTTCATCCTCTGCAGACTGCCCCCCGCCCCGCAACCCAGAGCTGGAGCCCCCCACCCTACCCCAAGGGTCTTTCTAAAGCTTGTTTCTCTCAATTCCTTGAGGCTCTGCCTAGCAAGAAGGGCAAACAGCCATGTCAATGACAAACTAACCCATGTAACCCTCTGTAGCTTGAAATCAGTGAACCAAAATCTTCCACAAGAAAGTGTCCTTCTGAGTTTGTCTAGGAAAATAAGAGCCCCATAAAACCCAGCTCAACTATTTAGTAGGTATGTAATGATTTCCACAAGGTGATCTATGCCTCAGTTTTCTTGTTTCAAATGTGACAAGAAATTCCTTCTATGCTAGGTTGTTGTCAAGACTGAAATTAACTTATGTACATGAAGCACTTAGCATATGCTTGCTGAGTATAGGTGCTAGTCAAAAGGGGGCTGTTGTGATTTAATAATTTTCAATTCAGTAGTTAAGGAGGAGATACCTATTATACAAAAGTTTTAAGTATTGAAGAGTATACAGAAGTAGAAAAGAAAAGAGCTCACCAGTAATCTTTCCATCTAGATGTAAGTAGTTTGACATTTTGGCATTCCCCAACCCCACTTTCATTATATATATATATATATATATATATATATATNCGGTGTTAGGAGTAATTGCTCAAGGATGTTTCTAGTCTCATCATAAATTTTTGTAGTGTCTCAGTAGAGCTGCAAAGAAGAAAAACCTCAACAATGTAAAATGCTTGTGAGAGGGTGGAAGAGCCTGTCTGATTCCAGGAAAAATTTAGTTTCACAGTTAGTTTTCAGTTTTTTTTTTTTTTTTAAGGAAAATGAAGGAAACATTTTGTTTGTTTCCTCATAGAACAGAAATGATTGAAAGCAAGATACAAGAGAAGCTGAAAACGTGTTTTTCTTAGTATGCCAAGGCTAGGCAGGAAAGGAGAGAAAATCGAAAGAGGGAGATAGAGAAATAAGGAAGGGAGGGAGGGAGAAAGGGACGATGGATGGATGGAGAGAGGGAGGGAAGAGCAAGTTGGACTTCGCCATCAGGCCAAGGACAGCTTATGTCAGGGACTCACAGTCCTTTCACTATTAATATTTCTTAACTTTAATTTTTATTGAATTAATTTTAAGTTCCTTTAATTTTAATTATAAAATCTTTTAAAATCGAAGAAAAAATGAATACAATAACAAACATATAAAACTGGATCCTGCCAGGATTTTATTCATCTTTACTCCAATACAGTTATATAATTTTTTTTTTTTTAATCGAGGCACAGGTGCTGAGGTCCTTGCTACAAAATCATAACACAGTCGCAGGAAGGAGAGAAGGGTGCCAGGGGACAGAGAGAGCTAGGTGAGGACAAAGCTGGCAGAGAGAGATAGAGGTGCGTATGCTACAGCTGCGGGGTCTTGTGAGTGGTGACGGCAGTTGTAAAAGGTTCTTCAAGAGGTGACTCTTATGGGCATTATCTAGTTAGGGAGCCTGGCTCGTGACTTAGATGCAATTACCAAAAGTTGTATTTTAACATTCTGGTGATCATTAATCCACTAGAAAAAGATTTACAAAGGCCATAAATGACTTCCAATCACCCCATGTCTCCGTCCCCTGTTCTGTAACACGCTGGTGGGTTTAGATCACTTTAAACCTTTCAAGTCATTTTTGTGGTTATTGACCTTTAGGGAAGACCAAAGACAAAGGTCAAATCTTCACCCTCAAGGAATAAGCTTCCTTCTTCTAACATTGAAATTTTGGGGCCTGGCTCTTGGTCTCCTGAATAAGGAGCCATTGCTCCTTGAGGAAATTAGAGCAGTCTAACCTTCCCAAGGGGTCACTCAGTCTGCATAATTTTCATTTTTAAGATCAAAATCCAGGTAGCTGGCTTCCAGGCCTGGCTTCATCCTCTGCAGACTGCCCCCCGCCCTGCAACCCAGAGCTGGAGCCCCCCACCCTACCCCAAGGGTCTTTCTAAAGCTTGTTTCTCTCAATTCCTTGAGGCTCTGCCTAGCAAGAAGGGCAAACAGCCATGTCAATGACAAACTAACCCATGTAACCCTCTGTAGCTTGAAATCAGTGAACCAAAATCTTCCACAAGAAAGTGTCCTTCTGAGTTTGTCTAGGAAAATAAGAGCCCCATAAAACCCAGCTCAACTATTTAGTAGGTATGTAATGATTTCCACAAGGTGATCTATGCCTCAGTTTTCTTGTTTCAAATGTGACAAGAAATTCCTTCTATGCTAGGTTGTTGTCAAGACTGAAATTAACTTATGTACATGAAGCACTTAGCATATGCTTGCTGAGTATAGGTGCTAGTCAAAAGGGGGCTGTTGTGATTTAATAATTTTCAATTCAGTAGTTAAGGAGGAGATACCTATTATACAAAAGTTTTAAGTATTGAAGAGTATACAGAAGTAGAAAAGAAAAGAGCTCACCAGTAATCTTTCCATCTAGATGTAAGTAGTTTGACATTTTGGCATTCCCCAACCCCACTTTCATTATATATATATATATATATATATATATATATGTATTATTATATATAAATTTTACTAAAGTATAGTTGGTTTACAATGTTAATTCCTGCTGTACAGTAAAGTGATTTGGCTATACTTTTTCATATTATTATTTTCCATTATGGTTTATCACAGGATATTGAATATATCAATAGCTCCCTGTGCTATACAGTAGGACCTTTCCGTTTATCCATCCTATATATAGTATAATAGTTAGCATCCACTAATCCCAAACTCCCAATCCTTCCCTCCCTCACCCCTCAACTCACTCATGTTTAAAAGCATTTCAGACAGAAAGTATGGAAACTAATAAGAGAGTTCACCAAAGTTGCTATATTCAAGTCCAGTACACACAAATCAACTGTACAATTCTTATTGAACATAATTACCAAATGCATTATTAAATTGGCATGATCTACAATGGCAACTAAATAATAAATACTTTGGGGAAAAATCTAACAAAAGTATACATAATTCTATGATAAAAAATAGAAAATGTCATCTTAAATCATAGAAGAAAATCTCAGTATGCAAAGATATAGATCATGGTCATGGTGAACGGATTACAAGCAGGCAGTTCTTCCCTGTGTATCCTCCCTGTATATACCCTGAGCTAGGAATTGATATTATTCCCATTTTACAGATAGGAAACTGAGACTGAAAGGGATTAGGTGACTTGTCCAATGTCACACAGGTAGTAACTGTCAGAATCAGGAATTGAATTGGATCTGAGCACCTTTGACGTCTGAGTTCTATGGTAAACATGATCTACTGCCTCTGTTTTGAAACTGTGGCCCATACTTCCACCCAGTTATTCATTCTAGAACCCTTGAATCTATCTAGTTCTCCATGAGGGGAAGAGGCATGGCCACCTTTCTATCTCTAAAAACTGATCCACAAAGTAACCATTCTGAACCTGAGTCTGTCGCTTCTTGGCATTTGTGATTGGCCACTCTCCTGATCTACCCATCCCCCTTCCTGCCCACCTCCATCCCGGGGAGAAAGAGCGGGCATTGTGCTCCAGGTGCCCTGGAGCCCCACTCAGGGGGCAGTGAGGGGCCCCAGGGCGCAGGGACCCGCGTGGCAGTCTGGACCACGTGGCAGGGCCGAGGCTCACACAGGCCGGGCAGAGTGATTTGCAATCAGTTGCAAGTGATTACACATTGTTTCCCGTGGATAGGCAGAGGGAGCCCTGAAGGGATAATGAGATGCAGCTGATGGAAAATCACAGCTGACTGTCAACAGCGTGAGGCTTCGCACAGCCCTCCAGTGCTGCAGACAAGTCCTCTCCTCTGCAAGGGCCAGGAGCACACTGAAGAATGTTAATACTTAGACCCTTCACGGTGCCATTGGCTGCAGGGTCGCCTGGTAAGTGTAAGATAATTGGGTAAGGGTAGGACAAAGAGACTCCCTCCAGACAAACCACACAGGCTCTGGGGCTCCAAATCACCCTTCTAAGGGAGAGCCCAGGTCCAGGACCGGTGGCCGGTCCACAGGCCTGGAAACCAGGGTGGCCAAGGATGGAGTCCCGTGACTTTGCTAGGCCCCCAGAGAGGCAGCTTTCTTTGACAGGGCGTCACCTGGGCAGGGCTAGGGAGGGAGGTTGCATGATTTCCTTGCTGTGCTCAATGAGAAAATCTTTTTAAATGATCCTGCCATGGATCACTTCACTAAGGACCAACTTGAGCCCTGTTTACCCTTCTGTTGTCAAGGAAAAACAGCTGTTTGCTTAAATTGAGGTCTCCTTCCATGACGGTCATTACTGCCTCCCCAGTAAGAGATAATGGACTTGAATTTCCCAACGAGGTGGGACCTGCTCCAGTCTTGACTCTCCAGGTGAAGGATGTGCGTGACCCAGAGTGGCCTTCCTGAGGAAGGTGCTGGTCAACTTCATCTTCATGTTTCATTACCCTTCCCAGGAGGCGTGCAATGAGGTCCCCACTCAATGGACTTGTTAAGAGCACAACTCTGGTTCCAGGTCTTTAACCCAGTTTCTTCAAAAACCATTCCCATTCACAGCATTCAGGCTGCAATGTCCCCATGGACTTGTTGGAATCATTTATAATCATAGGTAGAATCTGGCCAATTCATGATTGACTAATGAGTGCCTAAAAGAAAGTGCATGCAGTCAAAATGGTCAGACCCTTAGCTAAACCATTCGTTTTTGTTTTGTTTGGCTAACTGTAATTGAACATTTTATTTTGTTTTGAGAAAACCATAAGTTCACAGGTAGTTGCAGGAAGGAATGCAGTGAGAGCCCATTAGATGGTACCATGTTTCCCTCATTGGTAGCACCTTGCAAAATTACAGTGGAATCTCACAAGCAGGATACTGATGTTGCTATATTCCGCTGATTCTCACGCATCCCCAGGTTTACTCATTGGTTCTATGCAGTCCTGTTGTATGAGGGCAGTCCTGTATCCAACACCACAGTCAAGATTCAGACCAACTCCACGACCACAAGGTCCTCTTAATGTGCCCTTTCACAATTTCCCCTCTCTGCCTCATGCCTGGCCCTTGGCAGCAACTCATCCACCTTCTGATTCTGTACTCTTCAAGAATGTTGTATAAGACTTGTGGACAAAGGAGATGGGGAGGAAGGAGAGGGCAAGACAAACGGCCAGAGTAACATGCATACCACCATATGTAAAATAGATAGCCAATGAAAATTTGCTGTGTGACTCAGGGAACTCAACCCAGGGCTCTGTGACAATCTAGAGGGGTGGGTGGAGGGATGGGAGGGAGGCTTGGGAGAGGGGACATATGTATACCTAATTCATGTTGATGTATGGCAGAAATCAAACCAATATTGTAAATCAATTATCCATCAATTAAAAATAAATTTTAAAAAGAGAAAGAATGCTGTATAAATAGAATCATACAGTATATGACCTCTTGGCGCTGGCTTTTTTCACTTAGCTTTTACTCAGCATAATTACCTAGATTCATCCAGGCTGGTGGATGAATCAGTTCTTCATTCTTTACCACTGAGTAAGAGTCCATGGTGTGGATGTTCTGGTTTGTCTAACCACTCACCTCCTGAAGGTGAATTAGGTTGCTTCCAGGTTGGAGCTATGATGAATAAAGTTACTCTGAATATTCATGTGTGGGTTTTCATGTGAACATCCATTTTCAATTTTCTGGATAAATATCCAGGAATGTAATGGCTGGGTCGTATGACAATTGCCTATTTAGTTGTGTAGAAGGGGGCAAACCAATCATGAGTGGCTATATCATTTCCCATCCCTGCCGATGGTGTCTGAGTGGTCCACTTCTTTCCACCCTCACTAGCGTTTGGTGGAGTTACTATTTGTTACTTTGGCCATTCTGATAGGTGTGTGGCAATATCGCACTGTGGCTGTAAATTGCACTAACTCAGTGTACTCAATGACTAGTAAAGCTGAACGTGTTTTCACGTGTTTATCTGCCGTCTGTGTCTCCTCCTCAGTGGTTTGTCTATCATGTCGTCGTTCAGTTGTGTCTGACTCTCTGTGACCCCATGGACTGCAGCACACCAGGTTTCCCTGTCTTTCACCATCTCCTGGAGCTTGCTCAAACTCATGTCCATCGAGTCGGTGGTNTTTGTCTATCATGTCGTCGTTCAGTTGTGTCTGACTCTCTGTGACCCCATGGACTGCAGCACACCAGGTTTCCCTGTCTTTCACCATCTCCTGGAGCTTGCTCAAACTCATGTCCATCGAGTCAGTGGTGCCATCCAACCATCTCATCCTCTGTCGTCTCCTTCTTCTCTTGCCCTCAATCTTTCCCAGCATCAGGGTCTCCAATGAGTTGGCTCTTCTCATCAGGTGACCACAGTGTTGGAGCTTCAGCTTTAGCATCAGTCCTTCCATTGACTATTCAGGGTTGATTTCCTCTAGAATTGACTGGTTTGATCTCCTTGATGTTGAAGGGACTCTTAAGAGTTTTCTCCAGCGTCACAGTTTGAAAGCATCAATTCTTCAGTGCTCAGCCTTCCTTATGGTCCAACTCTCACATCTTTATTTACATGACTACTGGAAAAATCAGTATTTATGACTTTCATCTATTTTTTAAAATTTGCTTTTTTTTAAATATTGAGTTTTGAGGGTTCTATATATTCTAGAAACTAATCTTCTGTTGGATATGTGACAGACTTTTTTCTCTCAATCCATAGCTTTCCTTTTAATCCTTCAAGTGGGAATCTCTCACAGACCTAAAGGTCTTAATTTTGATGGACCCAATGTATCAGTTGTTCCTTTTGTGGATCATACTTTTGGTATCAAGTCTCTTTGGATCTCTTTGATATGCCTAGATCCTAATTTTTCTCATATTATTTTTTTCTAAGTTCTACACTTTTATGTTTTCCACTTGCAACCCTGATCCATTGGAAGTTAATTTTTGTATAAGCTCTGAAGTTGAGGTCAGGATTCTTTTCTTTGCTCCTGGATGTGCAGTGGCTCCAGCCCCATTTGTTGAAAGGCTTTTAATCTTTTCAATGAAAGCTCCACCCCTACTTGTCTTTCCGTCCATTGAATTGCTTCTGCAACTTTTTCAGAAATCAGTTGGCACATTTGTATGGTAAATAGTTTTTAAATTTTAAGTGAAGCATGTGTTTGTTAGCCATCCATATGTCTTCTTTGGAAAAATGTCTATTTAGTTCTTTGGCCCAGTTTTTGATTGGGTCGTTTATTTTTCTGGAGTTGAGCTGCATAAGTTGCTTGTATAGTTTTGAGATTAGCTGTTTNGCCTGAACTCCAAACAGCCACCCTGTCCCCAGGTACTGTAGTTTCTCCAGGCCAAGAGGAGGAGAAGGCCCAGGGCAGTTACGGGCCTCCTGCAAGAGGCGGCTGGGAGCCACTCCTACACCGGAGGGCTTCCTTTCAACAAGGTCTCTTTGTTCCCCCAGGAGCCCCAGGGACTCTGTGCCAAGGCCGAATGACTCACTGGCCCCCAGGCCTGGCTGCGCTCTGGGAGACACTCAGCCAGGGCCCTTCTTCCCGCAGACCAGGCCCACGGTCCATGTGGCCTCGACCAGGCGAGCATGGGTGAAAATACCACCCTGGGAGGGCACCCCACTGAGCCCCCGGGCCTCGCCCCAGGGTGGGACTCCCCCGTCCGCATGTGCTGGCTTCCCGCAAGAGCTCAGACACCATTGCTTCACGTGGGCGCCCTGCTCCTCCAGGAGCCCCTCCACGGGAAACCTCTGAAAAGGACTTCTGTGCTTTCGTGCGCCACTGTGGGTCTTCACGCCAGACGGTTTGAAAAACACCCTTTTCAGTATTTTAGGAGCTTTCCAGAAAGGCTTCTTTGTTGATGAGAGAAATCTCTTTGGATCTGTCACGGTCACTAGTAAGATCTCTTCATGGACGAAAAACGGATACAATTTCAGCCAGCTGGCCCAATGGAGAGTCAGCCATAGCCGTCATCTATTACACGAAGACTTATGTTTGGCCCTGCGTGATAGCTGTAAGGACTGAAAGAGGAAATGGTAACTCCTGCAGCGAGGCAATTACTCTAGGCCAAGCGGTGCCCTGCGCCGAGTCCCTTACAGACACTATCTGACTTCACCCCCGCCATCCATCACGGGGCTCCAGCAAGTGCCGGTGTCTGGATACCCGCTTTGGGGAACATCTGTATACCTGCTTTGAGGAAACTGATGCCGGGAGAGATTCAGTTGCCAGAGTTCACTCAGTTAATAAACATCATGAAAAAGTCACTCAGCCGTGTCTGACTGTTTACAACCCCATCCAGGGACTGTAGCCCACCAGGCTCCTCCATCCATGGAATTTCCCTGGCAAGAATACTGGAGTGGGTTGCCATTTCCTCCTCCAGGGGATCTTCCCAAACCAGGGATCAAACCCAGGTCTCCGGCATTGCAGGCAGACGCTTTACCGTTTGAACCACCAAGGAAGCCCCTAATAAACATCATGTTACTCACCAAATAAATGGGGCAATAAGATGTAAAAGGGTGCTTGGCCACCTTAGAGACCCCAAAATTTTTAGTACTTTGTAGATATCTTAGAAGCTCGTGTATTAGCCATGGGTATGCTAATTATAAAACTAGTTTATTCATTAAACACAGTTTCCGTGTCCTCAACCATATTATTCCCCAGGCAAGTTCTTTCCTAAAACAGGAAGTTATAAATCTATAGGTGATCTTAATTGGTTTTTCTATTTCCTCCTAGTAAGGGAGATGTCACTTATTCTTTCAACGAACATTTACTCAGCATCTCCTTTAGGCTATGCTTTTTGTTAGGGCGAGAAATAAAACCGGTGGCCAAAGGGACATGAATTTGCAATCTGGGGCAGGTTTATCAACCTCAGCGCTGTTGACATTTGGAGCCAAATCATTCTTCGTTGGGGAAGTCTGCCCTGTGCCTCTGAAATGTCTAATAGCATCCTTGACTTTGACCTACTAGATGGCATGCTCTGCTGTGCTGTGCCACGCTGCTCAGTCATGTCCAACCCTTTGGGACCCTATGGACTGTAGCCCTCCAGGCTTCTCTGTCCATGGGGTTCTCCAGGCAAGAATACTATAGTGGGTTGCTATGCCCTCCTCCAGGGGATCTTCTCAACACAGGGGTCCAACCCATGTCTCTTTTATCTCTTGCATTGGCAGGCAGATTCTTACCACTAGCACCACCTGGGAAGCCCCCCAAAGATGTGTCTAGACGTCGCCAAATGTCTCCTGGAGCAGAATCACCCCACTCAGGGGCCAGTGTTTCACAGAAGAAGGGAATCGTTAATCAAATACTGATAGCTGTCAGCACGGGGGTTTGGTGACGAGCCCTAAACCCAGTTTTCTGGGTAGAAATGACAAGTCAGTGGAGGTGCAGGCCCTGGTGGAGTAGCCAGGAAAAGCAGTCTCAGAGCAAGGGAGATAGGCTTTGAGAGCATCTCAGAGGTCCAGACAACAGCAAGACCCACGGCACACAGGGAAGTGTGGTCCTGATTTGGAGTCTGTGTCACTCAACGTTCAGGTCAGAGCTCTGGATTAAGACGAAAGCAGGACTGTTACGTGTGCAGTTGACACAAGGCAGTGAGAAGTGGCAGCTTCTGTGTTGCAGATGGCGCCACAATCAGGGTGCACAGGAAGCCAAGGTGCTCTGCCGTGTGAAGGCTGAACCTCCGACCCTCCGACCCTCCAGGGGAGGCCTGGCCCAAAGACAGGGGCGCGAGGAGGCCTTGGGGAGGAGCCCTCCTCACACTCCTGTGTGCCTGAGAACCCTCGGGAGGGCTCTGAAAGCACCACTTGCTGGGTCCCAGCCCCAGAGTCTGTGACTCAGGAGGTCTTGGGTGAAGCCAGAAAGTTCTCATTTCAGAGTAGTTTCTCAAGTGGTGCTGACCCTGCTGGCCCTTGGATTAGCCTTTGAGAATCATTGGTAGATGTCTCCATTTCCAAAGATGTAAATGACTCTGGGCCCAGATTAATAGAAAGCTGGTGTCTCTTATAAGAAGATAGTGTCCTCGCTGGGACGACAGCAGGTGAGTCAGGAACAACCCTGAACGCCTTATGTTAAGGGGAACTAGAAGGTTCCATAGGAAAGTGAAGAAGTTAGGTTATATGAAAAGTGGTTGAAGGATGTGGGTGTTTGGTCCAGAAGAGAGAATTTGTAGGAAAAATCTTGGAGCTGCTTCAAATAGCTGAGGGGCTGGACTGCGAATAATGGTTTTGATTCATTTTTTTTAATCCCTTAGGATCAAGCACATTAGTTTAAGATAAGGAAAGCCAGGGTGAGAGGCTCAGGGACTGGGGTTTTCTGTTCACCGTGAAGCAGAACCTTGCAATAGTTACAACTGTCACGCAACAAGATCCCTTAGCAGTAGAATGTAAGCCATGGACGTACTTTTAAATCGCCCAGCAGCCAGAGTATAACAAGTGAAAAGTAAAGAAGAAACAGAGGAGATTAATTTTAATAGCACTTTTTTAACCTCCTGTTTCCCAAATATTTTCAGCTTTGACATGTCATCACTATAAAAGCAATTAATGAGAGACTTTGCATACTTTGGTTTGTGTTGAGGGTTCTGAGTCTAGAATCTTTGCTGTACACTTGAACAGTGTGTTTCCCCTGGACCAGCCGGCTCTCAGGCGCACTGCTGGCATGTGTGGCTCAGGGCTCCCGTCCTGGACAGTCAAGCTCTAGTGAATCGTGTCCATCACCGCGGCATGAAGGAGTCCCAATTCTAATCAGCTGCTCTGGCCTATTACTGTCTCTTTAGCTTTAATGACATTCATATCCCACTCATATATTCCTATTTTAAATTCTAATGAACTCATTATTATAAGCTTTTATATATATTTTTGAGAATTTCCTAACGTGTTTTCAGTTATCTGGAAGCAGCCTGGGGCACCCTAAACAGAGACGGCATCAGGAGTCTTGCTCATAAGTGACAGGAGACTCGATTCAACCCAGATTAAGAACATGCCAGAACCAGGGCTTAGCTCCTGTTTTGAGAAGTCCAGTGGTGAAACTGGCTTCTGGCGTGGCGGGATCCAGATCTCTCAGTCGTGTCCCTGGGAACTTGTTTCTGGGGTGGACCAAATTCACTTCCTTCTGTGCTGCTTTTATTCTTTGCCTGGGTCCCCCAAGGCAGAAATATGGCCTCAGAAACTCCAGACTTCAATCATCCTTACAGCGAGCATTCCCTGTAGGGGTGTGTGTGTGTTTGTGTGTTTGTGTGTGTGTGTAGTCCCTTAGTCTTGTCGGGCTCATTGCAACTCTGTGGACTGTAGCCCGCCAGGCTCCTCTGTCTGTGGAATTTTCCCCTAAAGAATACTGGAGTGGGTTGCCATTCTTTCCTCCAGGGGATCTTCCCTACCCAGGGATCGAATCCAAGATTCCTGCATTGCAGGCAGATTCTTTACCTACTGAGCCAGCTAGGAAGTGCCCCATGTAGAATCAGCTTCTCTTTTCAAATAGTTCTAAAATTTCCTAGATCTGAGGCTTCTGCACTTGAACTGGTGGTGGATCACTTGTCCCAGAATACCAGCATTGTGGATCTGGTCAAAGCTGCCATCTCCAGAAGCAGGACCCACGGGAACCAGACCCATGTGAACCATAAGAATAGGCTTGGAGGATGGGATCCCCAGAGGAAGGGGAAGGGTTTGACAAGCACAAATACCCGATGTCCCCCTGAGGTGGGCATTCACCATAGAGGCCAGGGGATCACTTTGTCCTGGATGGTGAAAACTGTCTTGGGAGAAGGTCCACTTACTCTTTACTATTAGACACTGCTTAGAATTTCATAGGTGAGGAGCTCAATTTAAGACATGAATTCTGTGTTTGGGTCACAGTGGGAATCTGGCTTTCCTTTTGACCTGTCTGCTTTAAGAAGTCTTGCCCTAGAACTTCCCAGCTGGTCCAGGGATTATGAGTCTATGCCTTCCAATGCAGGACACGTGAGGTGGGGGGAATCCCTGGTGGGGAAACTAACATCCCACAATCCAGGGTACAACTCAGCCCATGTGCCGCAAAGAAGTTCATCTCAAATGCCACCACTAAGACCCGACTCAGTCAAGTACATAAGGAAATATTTTCTGAAAAGTCTTGCCACGTGTGGCTGAATTTAAGTGACAGACTGAGATCAGAGTGAGGAAGATTACAGAATAAATCTAAACGTACACATTCCCAGGAAATTGAGAAGCGTGAAAACGGAGTCAATGAGGTTATATAGTCTGTTCTTTCACCTCCCAGTGACTCTTCACCCAAGATGGTGATTGATCTCTGGGGCCAAAGATGTAAAAAATCTTGAAAGACTCAAAGTCTGTCTTGTTCAGATCCCTGAACGTCCAACACACAAACGGGCTGTGCATTTCATCTGAATACCCGCGTCGCTTACCCGCAGGCTTTCTCTCCTGGTGCCACTCTCTCGCCTCATGTGCCCACTGAATTCCTGTCCTGGCGTTCAGTCTCCCTAAAGCCATGTGCTTTGTCTGCTCACATATACCCAAGTGGTTCCCAAACCCAGCCAGCAATTAACTAGGTCCATGGCTGATGCCTGAAATCTTTATACATGCAAGTTTAGGAAAAACAGAGGACTACAAAAATGTTATCAGACCAAAGGGCTTTTAGAGACAGAGTAGTTTCTTTATTTCAAACTAAGGTTTATTTAAAAGTAGCAATGGCCAGAAAATATTAGTAACAACGTGTTAAGAACCGCCCCTCTCCGATACCAAAACTTTTCCTTCCTGATTTGTGGGTGTCTGTTCATCCTTCAGGTGTCCCCGAAATTCTCAAAAGAGTTCTCCATGCACTGTTTCATTCTAACTCTTGACCTGAGTCACTCATCACGCTGACCAGAGGCTCTTGAGGCAATATGGCTTAAGGGACTTAGACTGTCCCAGATTCAAATCTCAACTCTGTCGTTTCTTAACCGTGAAAGCTCTTATATTTGTTTGGGTCTCAGTTTCTTTGTCTTTGTTTTTTTTAATGAAAATCTTGTCTTGCTGAGTTACTTTTAAAGATGCATGAACTAATGTATGTAAATTGCTTGGTCCCAGGCACTCAGTGAAGAGTAATGTAATTATTATTACTGCACGGTAGTTACTTGCTTATGTCAGTCTTTCCCATTAGACAGTGGCCTCCTCTAGGGCAAGGACTGTGTCTTCTTAAACTTTATGTCTCAATCCAGAATATATAGAAATACATGTTTGGTGACATAATAGGGAGGTCTGGTGTGCTGCGGTTCATGGGGTCGCAAAGAGTCCGACAAGACTGAGCAACTGGACTGACTGACTGACTGACATAATAACGTGAGTAAAGAAGTGGATACATACAGATGAAGAAAGACAAGTCAATCCACAGTCAATCTCTAGGGGACCATGGCCCCAGAACCATAATATTATACCACCAAACCCTTTCCTTTTCAGTTGAGTCTTTAGACCCTCTTAGACCCAGTCACATGGTTCTGAAGAAACAGTGCCCATGGTCACGTGGGCAATCTCATGCGATTCAGACTGATTAGGAGCTAAGGGTCTTGAGTTACGTTTCAGTGTCTTTTAAAACATCACCATATGATTAACTGCATGAAGTATCTTCCTCATCTACCTGTTTTCAACCACAGTAACCAAGCAGAGACTTAAGTTCAAAATAATACCGTTTGTAAATTGAAAACGTCTGCTTGCAAATCAAGGTGTCAGTAGCCCAGGACTTAAAACCCCAAAGTTTGATTTCTGAATTCAGCCACCAACTATTCCTTTAAAACTAGAAAGACTGCCTATGTATTTTCAACTTAAAAATAGACGTATGCTTGTCCCATCAAAGTCAACCACGTCACATCATTCCAAGTACCTTTAAACATAAAAATCCATGTCAGGGGGTCATGAAAGGCAGTGGGCTCCAGAATTGTTTCTCAGCCCCAAACTCTCTTCTAAAAAGTCATTCATTCCTAACCTTGATTTGCAAACCCCCTCAGTCCACACTGTTAATCTTGTCCTAACCATATTTTGTAAATACAAAACTTGGTTCAGTGGTCCCACCAAGACCACATTTCCTAATAAGGAGGGAAATGGCATTTACAGGAAGGGCTGAACATTCCCTTCAGTAGGCTGCATTTTTGTAAGTCCCGTATGAAACCTCCATGTGGGCATGACTAATGGATCCTCCTAATTAAATTTTTACAGCATTCCAGGGCTGGAGTGTCAAATGTTTGCTTCCAGCTTGTCTCCTTGTAACACTGTCAAATAAGTCTCCCCTCCCCCTCCCACACACACCTTTTTAGGGTCTGTAGGCTGCATTCCAATGTCATATGAAATCAGAATTTGGTTGATGAGGATGAAAAAATGGATTGCCAAATAGGTTTTGCAAGCCAGCCTACCTTCATCTATTTAGAGAGGTTAAAAGGATTAAAAAGTTTAAAAAAAAAAAGAACCTTTCAATTGACATTACAATTCTATGTGGGAAGTTGAGAAAGTCACTTCCAGTGGGGAAGAAGACCATCACTGTCATTATAAATCCTCACTCCAAAAGACTACTCTGTGCATTTAGAAAGATGGAACTTTAACTTTGAAAGTGTATTTAAATTCAGGAGACTCTGTGGACTCCAGGAAAGAGGGGTTTGTCGAGTCTGGTCTGAAGCACATGATTTCTTGTTCTTTGTTGTGTAACTGGTTTCAGAGAAGAAGCATGCAGCTAGACTGTTTGCTTATCTCCTCATCGAATGGTGCAAGTTTGTCACAAAATGATCATTTGAGACTGTGTCTGGAGTTGCTCAGGGGAAAACAGAAGCAGAATCTGATTTCTGAGTTGAATGCAGGGCAGTCTTGGGACAGGATGCTGTGGGTTCGAGGCAGCGTGCTCCCCCAGTGAAATCACAGAGCCTGGTGGAGACAGTTTCTTGGAGCTACACATGTCGGACAGTCAACCCCTGCGTGTTCTCCAAGCCAGAGAGTCTCCCAGCACCATCCGTGACATCTCATCAGAACCAACTTGGGAGCTGGTTAACAGGCAGGTTCTTGGAGCCCAACCCAAACCTTCTGAGTCTGAATCCGAAAATGGAGGCAGGGACTCTGCCTGCCAGAGGGCTCCTGGGGAAGCCCTACCAGCCTGAACTTGGAGATCTTTACTCTGGGGTCATAGAGGAAGACTGAAACTCTACACAATGAGGGGCTGGAGGTCACAAGAGACAAACAAGGCAAGGCGTGATGAGGCCAGACGGAAACCCTTCCCAGGGAGCCAGGTCGTCAGCACCGGGAGAGGATTGTCTTCCTCCAGCCAGAAGATCCCTGTGGACACAGAGACTCACCTCACCCCCACCCCTCCAGAGAACCCAAGATGACTCTTCCAGCCCAAGGTCCTCAGCAATCAGTCCTAGCGGGGACCCTCCATCTGGGGTCTTCCACTCCATCTTCTCCGATAACCCACCCGCTACACGTGTACTCAGAAG
Source organism: Raphicerus campestris (assembly GCA_006410735.1). Classification (NCBI taxonomy): domain Eukaryota; kingdom Metazoa; phylum Chordata; class Mammalia; order Artiodactyla; family Bovidae; genus Raphicerus; species Raphicerus campestris. Next base: position 3,287,979 of record SJYW01044833.1, on the reverse strand, counting down.
TACGCGTACACTAGCACTCAGAGCAGCTCACGCTGACGGACCCACCACCCTCGAAAGTAAGACGGCCACTTGCATGTGACTGTGCCCATTTGGCTGCACACATGTGCCTGAGCAAGGACACACACATCCCTGCTGGCCCACACGTCCTAACCCAGAGACAAGACATCTCTGCTCCTGCCGAGGTAAACCCCGCTTCAAAACAGTTTCCCTCCTAATTCATCGTAGGAAAATCACTAACCGCAAGCAGTTCCGAAAACCGTCTCTCTCCGAGAGCTCTGTCCTGACGTGGGGACCAGCCACTCGCTCCACAGCAAACTCTGGAGTCAGAGTGCGAAGGGATTGTCAGAAGTTTACGATGCGCCCGAGCAGGACTCCGTGGCGGCTGTCCCTCCGGGACCCTGATTTGTAGCTGCTTCCCCCTGAGGGTAAAACTCTAGACAGGAAACTAGACTGGGACAAGGAATGTGTGGCTGTTGGAGAGAGTTCATTGCCTGTGACAGAGGTCACCGAATGGTCATTCAGAAAAGGCCAGTCCCGAATTTCCTTTGTCACCTGGGCTGAAGGAAACCTCCCTTTGCCTGGGTTCAGTGTTTGGATCAGACTCCCCACAAAAGGGAAGGGGTTTCCACTTGAACTGAGGGCAAGTCTTCCTGAAGGGCCTTGCCTTAGGCAGCCTTTTGGGCCTGGTGAAATGGTCTAAATAGGCCTTTAGGGTTTGTTTATGCCTTTAGACCTAAGAAGGCTCTTTCTGTCTTGGCTGTGTATCCTTGGGTGACTGGTTTCATCTCTCTGAATCCCTGTTTCTTCATTTTTAAAGGCTGATAAGGGCATGCCTCTGCCGTGGGGCTCTCACGGGGCGGAGCACCCAGTGTCATGTCACGTGGGGAGTTAACTACTGTGATGGCCGAGGAAAGATGGTGACCCCGGGGCCCCGGCCTCTTCAGCCTCCTCCTTCCCGGGCAGAGCCAGGTCGTCTCAGGCGATGCGTTAGGCTTAGCCCTGGCCTCCTCCTGGGTGGAGGACTTACTAGCTGATCAGATACCAAGGATGGTTGGGAAATGAGGGCCTTAAAAAATCTTTCCAATTCCTCAAAAAGTTAAACATTATGTAGCCCAGCAATTGTATTTCTAGATATATTACCCACAAAGAATGGAAAACCAGTCTAATAAATACTTATGCGTGACTATTGCTGGAGCACCATTTACTCCAGCCAAAAGGTGGAAGGAGGCCAATGTCCATGGACGGATGGATGGATAGACAAAGTGTGACATGTGGTATATGCATAAAATGAAGTAGTATTCAGCCATGAAAAGAAAGAGTGTGGGCACAGCCACAGCATGGCTGGGCCTTGAAAAAGCTGAAGAGGCCAGACACAGAGGGCACATCTCGTGTGATTCCATTTATATGAAACATTTAGAATGAGTGAATCCATAATGTCAGAAAACACACCTGTGGTTTCCAGGAGCCTTAGGAGAGAGTGAAATGAGGAAACGGGGTTTCTTTGGGGATTGAAAATGTTCTGGGACTAGAAAGAGATGATGGCCGCACAGCGTCATGAATGTTCAGAATGCCACAGAGCTGTACACGGAAAAGTGGTTCTGTTTAGGTTACAGCAGTTTTACCTGAATTAAAAAAAAAAATCTTTCACACCAACCTTTTGGCCTCTCAACGCCAGCATGAAGAAGACAGAAGGAAAAGGAGACAACAGTTGCGGAAGCGCTGCTTTAAAAAATGTGCACTGTGAGGGCAGGGTGGTCTCCTTGGCCTCTTTAATGAAGACAAAGAAGGCAAGAGCCACGTAGGTGGGAAGCCACCGTTCAGCAGATAGATGGCAACTTGAGGGACGCCAGCCATTGGCTTCTCAGGAGGGGCCAGCGGCTCCGGCGTGCTTTTTTTTTGAAGTCGAGTCAACACGTGAAGTGTGCAAACACTGCTCCGGATCCCTTTGTCCCGGCTCCCTCTCGACCCTCCCCACCAGCCCTCTCGTCTTGGCATGCGTCCCGTTTTCCGAACAGCAGCTGCGCACAGTTGAATAGTAAATCAGACACCCTAAAAAAACCGTTGTCTTAAAACAATGTCTCCGATTTCCCAGATATTTCATTTCTCTTTTCCTTCCCCCAGACCCTTGCCTCAGACAGCCTGGGAATCGGCCCATTCAGGTTTGAGCCTTGTGCGATTCTGCCAGGGGGGTTCGCGAGTGGATTCCCGTTAGTGCAAAGTGGTCTCGGGGCAGAACTGACAGGCAGAGTACATTTCAGGCTGCTTCTGTGCACCATTAGGAGATCTGTTGTTACCAAACGCTCTTGAGCAGGGAGTGGCTGGGTGGCTAAGGTTTTCTGGGGACACATCTCCCCAGGATGCGGCCCAAGATGGTAAGGATGGTAAGGATGTTGGCCCCAGCCCCTCGATTCTCGCTAGCCATTCTGCAGAAAGCCCATTCTGGCAGCCCCCAGAGAAGGCTCTGCTGGTTTCCAGCTCACTCTCTAGGGTGGGGCAAGTTTCCTGGGGAAGAGCCAAGGGGTTGTGGGGAGGTCTTCTCCCCAAGGGGCCATGCCAGGCTTCGAGGCAGATGCCGCCACCATGCCCGCCTAAGCACACGCTCACAAGCCCTGGCCCTGTGGGTGGCAGCTCAGACCCCACCTTCATGCAAGTCAGGGTTTCTCGGGCTCAACCCTGTTGGCGTTTAGGTCAGATCATTCTTTGTCAGGGGAACTATTGACATTTAGAAAAGTCAGGTGGCCTCTCAAAGTCAGGTGGCTGCTAAGAGATAGAGTGTATCAGATATTCACGAAGCAAACCCTTGATACCACCTATTGTGTATCAGCACTGCCAGCCAGCAAGTACTTATTGAACACCTACAAGATGTCAGTATTCAGATATGGTAAAGAACAAAATATGCCTTGTCACTGCAGAGGGGATGGAAAATAAACTTGTAAACCAGAGTCTCAGCACTACTGACCTTTGGGACTTGGTGGCACTTTGTTTTGGGGGCTGCTCCATGCTTTATATGGTGCTTAACAGCTTCCTTGGCTGTCTGTAGATTCTAATAGCATTCCCGACATTTCACAGCCTGAAATGCTCTAGATATTGCCGACTGTGCCCAGCCTGTGGGGGGCAGGGGAGGTCATCCCATGCTGACAACCACTGACTTGGAATTTACGGAAACAACCTGAAAGTGAGGTGGAGTGATCTGAGTCAAAGGAGAGGCCTGTCTGCCCAGAGAGAAGCAGAGGTGTTCCAAAGATGACCTCGGGGAGGAATCTTCAGAGATGAGAGCAACCCCAGGTGCGAGACAGTCCGCCCTGCTGAGCAGGACGGCAGTATTTCCATCAGCAACTGGACCAGGCAGTTTCTCCGAAATTACCTGATTTCATCACTGGTTTATTATCAGCATCCCCCCATTAAGCAGTAACATCTGTGAGACCAGGCGCTCTGTCCGGCCGGTGACAGTAAGATGCCAGAACCTTGAACCACGCCAGACACAGACGCCAGAGGGTAAATGACAGGATGAAACATCCGGATCATCTTCTGCCTGTGAGACCACTGTGACTTCTAGTCCTCTTACCCTGACCCTCTCTTATTTCTCTCCCTCTCCACCTCCTGGCTTTTGCTCTCTCCCCCTGGGTACCAAAACATACGCACACATGCTCAAGGTCAGAAGCAGAGACAGACCCCCTCCCACAGACAGACACACATTCTCACCGCAATGCACCAGCAGGGAATCAGAAAGAGACCAAAACACGTCCCTGACTCCGTGTTCTGAGAACGTCAGCCATCCCAGGCCCAACAGCAGGTCGCCGGCTTGCAGATCATGCCAGAAACCAGCTGGCCTCTGAGCGCCTCGGGAAGCATCGCTCTCTCACGTTCGGAGAGCGCCACAAGTTCTGTGTTCTGGCCGAGAAACCGTGTGACCCTTTGCATCGGGGCACTACCCTTTACTGCCACATTTATAGTGAAAAAGAACGTGAGAAAACCACCTCCTTTGCCCCCGACCAAAGTAACTGCATAAATGACACACCCACACCAACCACTTTCTGTGGTTCGGAAGCCCATAGAAAGCAGTTCTAGTCTCTTGGCAAAGACTAGGAAAGGCTGGCAGGGCAGACAGTTCAGAAAATGTAATCTTTTATTTACCCAGATGAATATGATGCTTGCTACATAAATCTGAGTGCACTTTGCTAAACACTTTATGTGGTGTACTACACCCAAAAGGCTGCAACTGCCTTTCCGATTGAGGACAGTGATTGAGAAAGAGAAAAGCAGGCAAATAAACAAATTCTCTATATATGTACTTATTTTTAACATGTTCTGCTAGACAGGCCACAAGGCCTCTCTCAGGTAACACATGCGTGGCAACCTAAACTAGAAAGGGACCTCTTGCTGGGAGAGAATGGAACTCCGCTTCCTCTCCTCCTGGGCTGTGACTGAACGTCTGTCCGTTCAGAGAAAGTTTAGATCCAGTGGCCACTGGGCTAAATCAAAGCATTCATCTGTTTTTCCAAAATCCACACAGAGGAACTGTTAAAAATTTGGAGGCAATATTATTGATGCAGCGATTCCGACTCCAAAGTGTATTTGAGTTGAAGGAGGAACCAGGGTGCTCATGGAACACAGAGGGCAAATCAGAGAAATGAGCGGAGTTTAGAATTCTTCCCAAACGCCAGCAGATCTCCTGTGACTTGGGGTGGTAATATGTCCGCTGGGCTGTGTAGGCTCTGGGGAACTCCTCTTGATTTTTACAGGTTCCTCTGTTCTTCCCATTAACCCCCCAATAACACTTATAATCACATTGTTTGAGCATCATGTGTGTATCCGTTTGTTCTAAATACTTTATGTGACGGTAATGTTACCCAAAATGCAATGAGGTGCTACTGTTATCCATGTTGTATGAATCAATAATTATGTCCTAGGGAGTTAAGGCAGATCTTCAACGTTCACCCAGCCAGTAAGTGGTGACAAGGGGACTTGAATCATCCATCACAGTCAACACTGCCTAATACCGGTGTGTTTAACTAGCTATTCACTTTCTACCCAGGGGCACTCCCAACCCCTCCTTGGCTTCAGTCATCATGTCTGCAACAGTCATCAAGAATGTTTCCATTTCCATCTCAGCTTCAATCTGTTGCTCACATCTGCCTGAATCACAGTGCTTCTAGCAGCCAAGCTCAATGGGGAAAATACTGTGCGACTGGTGATGCCTGCTCTGGGTGCAGAGCTGGCCGTTGGTGGCACCGATGCTGCCTGTTTGCCGTCCTGCGTATGTGTTGTTCAGTTTCCATTGCTGACCAATACTTTATCTTCTGAGCTCCAAGTCCACATTTTCAACTGTCACTGAGATACCTTGTCTCCACTCTGGCATCCCATTGGCCTCTCAGATTCCCCAAAGCTGGCTTCTTCTCTCATGGTCCCTCTGCTCTGCTAAGTCGCTTCAGTCGTGTCCGACTCTGTGTGACTCCATGGACAGCAGCCCACCAGGCTTCCCCGTCCCTGGGATTCTCCTGGCAAGAACACTGGAGTGGGTTGCCATTTTCTTCTCCAATGCATGAAAGTAAAAAGTGAAAGTGAAGTCGCTCAGTCATGTCTGACTCTTCGAGACCCCATGGACTGCCGCCCACCAGGCTCCTCCATCCATTGGACTTTCCAGGCAAGAGTACTGGAGTGGGGTGCCATTGCCTTCTCTGCTCATGGTCCCTACGGAGGCTGAAAAATAACTGTTTACATAGCTTTCAAGTTTGAAGCCTAAGAGCTGAGCTTAGCTCTTTTCTCTCCTTCATTCAATATTCTAACTGTACGTTTTCTTCCATTCTAGTTTTCAAATACTTAAAGAGTTGGCTGTGAGCTCTCACGTCCCACTCCTTGAGTCTAAGATAGGTCTCCTTTGAAACAACTGCAAGAACCAACTAACCAGCGCTCCTGCCTGCAGACCTGCCAACTCACTGCCAAGTATTCTTTCCTGAACCACAAACCTGGATATGTATCTTCCTTGACCACTTTGTGGCTCCCCTAAGGTCCAGACTCTTCAGCTGGCATATGAGACCAGTCTCCGTGAGTTCATTTTTGTTGTTTTGTTTTTTTGATGTGAATCATTTTCAAAGTTACAGAACTTGCTGTTGTATTGCTTCTGTGTGTTGGGTTTTTTTTATGTTTTGTTTTTTTTGGCTGTGAGTCATGTGAGATCTCAGCTCCCCATCCAGGGCCCAAACCCCCACTCCCTGCAATGGAAAGCAAAGTCTTAACCCCTGGACCTCCAGGGAATTCCCCCACCATGAGCTCTAGTACTGACTGTTCAGATGTCTCCCTGGTTCCTCCATGAGTCACCCCGTGGCGTGGCACCTGTTCTTCAGCAGTGTAACCACCCTGCTCTACCAGCCCCTTGCCATTTGTGCCTGGTGTCCTTGCTCACACTATTTCTCCCCCTGAGCATATTCTGCACAGTTTAGTCATTCTTTATAGGAATCTCCGTGCCCTCAGTTAGCAGGGAGCACCCATCACCGATTACCCGCCAGCTGTACGAAGTGTTGTCTGGAGGACCAGTGCAGCCATCAGAAGCCATCCACAGAGCGGCTGGGCCTTCCCCTGCCTGTCCTTTCCTGAGGCTCCTTCAAAACTGCAGCTGTTAGCATGGGATTTACAGCACCAAGGTATCCTTCAGACAGGACCCCCGTGGAAGCTGGATGGTTGAGACCCATGACCTCAGTCACCCCCCAGCAATGTCCCCTGGCACTGCAGCTGATGGATTTTTGCACCAGCTTACAGCTTACTATTTCAGGGCACACGGCTCATGCCAGCCTCATAGCGTTTGGTGTTGATTTAAGAATGTGAGCTGCTTGAGGGCAGGGGCCAATTAGAAACATCTTTACCTTCCTGTTGTACCTGGACTTGGTATCTGGGACAAGGCAGGCAGTCAAGAAATGGTTGGCCAAGGACTGAATGGAATGAACCAAACAGTAGATGAATCTGTCTCAGTATTTCCTCTATTAGCTTGGGGATCTTGGTCAGATTTTGTAACCTCTCTACTCCTTTTCCCTGACCAGAGAACTGAGATTAATGGACGTGCCCTATGAGGGGTTCTTCAGACTTTGTTATTGATGAGTAGCCAATGGATGGATGGATGGATATTAATGCTGATGAATAAGTGGATTAACAGATAAATAAGTTATTTAATGGATTCATTTAATACATGTGTAATTACAGAGAAATATCCTTCCATCACTGCCAAAAACCACCAGCAGCCACACACTAAATACAGTCATGCAACCACAAATGGTCCCCAGGAAGCAGTCGACTAACAGCAACTTTTGCAGGCCTAGGGGTGGCATGAAGCCTCCCTCTGGGCACTCTTTTCACCAAATACCCTTACCAAAAAGAAAAGGGCAGGGAAGGGAGGATGAGAGAGGAAGGAAAGGAGAGATGGTAAGAGTGCACACATGCTCACAGGCTCAGAGAAATGGCTTAATGCCGAGCCATCCTGTTGCTTCACCCTAAGCCTCTGCCCTCATGCGTGCCTCCCTGGGAACGGTGTTCGGGCCTGAGGTCTACTCTTGCAGAAGAAGGTGGTGCAGACAGGATCTCGAGCCCCCAGTCACTCTGCTTCTAAGTTAATCTGTCATCTCAGTAGTGCTCGTGTGTGAAGAAGGCAGGAAGGTGGAGACAGACACCCCTGAGTGCTTCTTCTCTGACCTGTTAGAGGTTATCCCTCATCTGCCTTGGCTCTCTCACCTGCCTCCAAGAGAACTAACCCACTCTGAAAACCCAGATCTTCCTGTCGGGGCACTCTGTGGACCCCCAAGACTTCTCTTTGGCCCCTCCCGGCTCGGCCGTATCAGCTGAGTAATCTCCCCCAGCGTTCTGACACACAGCTGCAAGAGATGAAAACTGTACTGTTGATAGATGAAACTTTGGATAAGATTACATGGTTTTGAATATCTTGATGACATATTTGTCTGAAAAGTCTTTTAGAGGACGGCCTAATATAAATGCGCGGAAATGTTTCTAATGACTAGCATTTGTCTACAGACTTCGTTGGAGAAATTAGCATTCATGTGTCTTTGGATGTCATTTGCATTTGTATGTGGGGACCAACTTTTGAATAATCATCTCTTCCAGCCCAGAAGTGTTAACTATTTACTCTGAACACAGGCTGGTTTCCTTCTCAGGCTATCGGGCTAGGTCTGTGGTGTCCAGAAATAGGGTAATGATGTAATGGGCATGTATCCCACGGCTCTGAGACCACTGGAACCTTCTAACGAGTCCTCAGACACCTTTTGCCCTAGCAAACATTTCCTTGGCTCTGCTGCTTTCTGGCCTCCTCCACCTCGCTGTTGTAATCACCTCCCCTCATCCCAGGCAGCCTCAGTTCGTTCTGCGAACTCCAGACCTGCCAGGGCAAAGGGTGAGACCTCTCTGGCCACGAGTCTGCTTGGGATTCTCCCCAGGACAACATACATTCCTCTGAAAGGCCACGGAAAGGAGTGAGTGTGTGCAGACAGCTTGGGTGCCGTTCCCTTTCGTGATTTCGTAGCGGTCCTTTGGCTGAAGTCCAGGATAACTGTCCTGGTCCAATTTTGCAGTAAGTAGGAGGAGAACGAAACATCTGGATAGACCCAAGCAGAGCGAAGTTCTCACAAAGCCCTGACCTGCTCTGGGATGTCCAGGAAGAAAATTAACCTCGGTCGGCATCCATTTTTGCATCCATAATTTGGGGAGGTAATTCCACCAACTCCCCAGAATTAAAAAGACAAGAGCAGGTCATGCATCTGAAATGCCAGGACTTGGCACATAGTGGACACTCACTGCCTGGCTCTTCTCTGCTCTGGCACTTCAGTATTTCCTAACGTACCATCGGCAACAGCATGAAGGCTCCTGATGGAGATTTTTCCAAAGAGCAAAAAAGTGATGCTCTGGCTTCAGCGTGAGATTCATTTGGGAGAGTTTCAGAGGGAGCTTCTGTTTTGTGGGAGATGAATGACTTCGGTGGTCATTCTCCACGTGAGCTCTGGGTCTCCAATTCCATTCCCCTGTGCACGTTCATTCTCCGAGGGCTTTCCGGTCCGTGTCAGAAGAAACCCCAGCCTGTTCCGCCTCGGGGGTTACTCTGCAGGCAGGAGGCCCAAGGTCAGATGAGGCCCACGGCAGGCTCTCCTCTGGGACTCCACACCTTCCACAAAGCAGGTGTTTGGTGACTGCCGGGTACATGAACGGGTGTGGCTCTGTGAATCCTGGCTGCCCCATGCTGCCTCCTCCTAGACTGTGGAGCAGGAATATCAACAGTCTGCGTTTCCAAGAGACAAGTGTCTCTAATAATAAATGAGCCGCCGGGGCAGCAACAGGCCTAACATTTCTGGAGCCCTCGGTCAAGGCCAGGCTCTGTGCCGTGTGCAGTCCTGGGCTGATAATGTTGACACCCTACGGGCCACCGCCAGCTGTCCCCTCCCATCCCAACAGAAACTTGGATGGAGGATGGGAAGAGACAGCTTGGGAACCCTAGGATGATGACTCCAGGGTGCCAGCCTCCAGGCTGCTCGGTGTGCTATTTCTTCCACCCAGTCTCTTTTTTGTTGTAAAGCATAAGTAGCTCATTTCAGGCATCACCCTCTCTTAGAAATATTCCCCCAAACCCCTAGGTCTGGGGGATCTGTGTTTCCATACATGACCACATGCAACCTTTTAGAGACTCTGAGAATTGGAAGATGAAAGATAACGATTAACCCTGCAAGTAATTAGGAATGGCAGCACGCTCTGGCTGGAAGTAAATGAGCAAAGTTCAGCTGTTCCCATGATAACAACTGATTTGCCATCAATGGAAAATCACGCTAGGGTCAGGGAGTGGGTGGGCGACCTGCCTTGCTGACACCCAGGGCCCATGCCCTGACTGAGATTTGGCTTGGTGCCAGCCCTGGGGCGTTCCAGCTTACATGTCACAGGACATGTGTTATTCCTGTCCTAAGCTCAGACTTGCTTGTCTGCCTGTCCACAGCCTGGAAACCTCTGGGAGGACGGGGCTCGGCACTGAGACGAGGATGCTCAAACGTGCTTGCTTCCGAGGTCCTTTCCACCCGCCGGCGTGTCCCAGCCTACAAACGACTGCTCTCACCTGCTGGGGTCTCTCTCTGTCTCCCTCTCTCTCTGACTATCTCCATCTCTGCCTTTTTCTTTTTCTCTCTGTCTCTCTGTCTCTGTCTGTCTCTCTCAGAATGGTGCTAACACCATTTAGGGGGGGAGGATTGAAACCTGCTCCGTCAAAATTATTTGATCTGTTTCCATCTCTCCGTCGGGCCCCAGTAAGCACCCCAGGAGCTCTCTGCCGCCATATTAATGTCCCGGGCGATGCTATCTGGTAGCCCACATCTCATGCCAGAGGCAACACCCGCTCCCGAAGAATCCCAGCCCACGTCCCACCCTTCCGAGAGAGGCAGAGCCCATCTCCCTTGACGCTTGGGTGGCTGAGGCGGTTTTTTCTTGAACACTGCACCTTGAGAACATTTTTATGTGCCTGTTGCCAAACCTGAAACTTGATGTTGGGATTGTTGGTGTTCCTCCAAGAGGCTGGGCCTCCAGTTCAGGCACCAGAACACACCTGGCCACTCCCAGAAGCACTTTTCCCAAGCGCTGGGAAGCTACACCTCGTCCTCGGGGTAGGAGCAGCTTGGGAGAATGGCCCAGAATCTTCTAGCATCACTTTCGTTCTGTTATCTTGAAACAAACATTAACCTGTGGATGTGGCGACTGGATGTAGCTTCTATTGAGACTGAATCGAGTGGCCCCCCAGTGCAAACACATCCGTAAATGAATATACATGTAACATATTCATTTATAATTGATGTGTCTGCATGCTTTTCCCTGTGTTTTGTCAGTCGCCCTTTGTTTTAAATATCACTGACCGCCTGCCAACCATGCCGTACCTCCATGTACTATTATTGAGACATGGAGTGATTTGAAGAAACATATATAAATATCTCCCTCCAACACACTGTTCGTTCCACCTGAATCCCTTTAAGGAGACATATATTCCTATGGTTTAGATCATGTAAGTTACTTTTCATGTATTGTCTTTTAAAGTATTGATTTATTTGGATTGATTTGGCTGCACAGGGCCTTAGTTGTGGCACTCGGAATCTTTAGTTGCAGCGTGTGACCTCTTAGTCTCGGCACGTGGGATCTGGCTCCCCAAGCAGGAATCGAAGCCGGGGCCCCCTGCGTTGGGAGCGCAGAGTCTTAGGCCCTGGACCACCAGGCAAGTCCCTGGGTCATATACTTTATAATGAAAAAGGCACAGTGACAAGATTGTCCCTGCGTGCTCCTCTGCAGAGGATAACTTGGGGGGGGGGGGCGGGGGGTTGCTTTTAAGAGGA
>SJYW01044833.1:3247736-3273677 GCA_006410735.1 Raphicerus campestris | reverse complement strand
GGCATGGCTGAGACTATTTCTGATCTTCCGTCAGGACATTCAGACCCTGGGCCAGATGGTAAGGATGGGTGGGCAGTCAGGCGCCAAGTATGAAGGCAGAGCTCACTGCGACCAAGGGGCTGTGTTCTACGCAGGAGCGCCATCCTCAGGGGCTCCGCAGAAGCTTCTGGAACATTCGCTGGTGGAGATCAGTGTGGGCACACAAGGGGCCAGGGGAGGGGTATCAGCAGCTTCTTTCCCAGATTCAGTTTTGTGTCCTTGTTGAGCTCCACCTCCTCTCCCACCCCCGCTCCACCCACCGCCAGGTCTCTTTACTTGGGTCTAGGCTCCAGGAGGCAGAGATGAGCATGTGGGCAAGCTCCCCAAGCCCGCTGGCTTCCATGTGGCTCAGGCCTCTGAGTAACACTGGGTGGGGGGTGGGGGGTGTGTGCGCCTGTCTCCCTCCCCTCGGGATCACTTGTGTCCTTGACTGAAGGTTACGGCTAGAGTCAGAGTCAGGCTGCCCTGTCAATCAGCTCTCTCCCTCCCCTCCAGTCCTCCCTTCTCTCTCCCTGTATCTCCCTGCCTGTCCCCATCTCTTTCTCCCTCTCCTCCCCCTTCTCCTCTGAGTCCTGGAATCACACGCTCTTCCCTTGCCTTTCCCGGCAGCAGGAGGTGGTCCTGGCTCCCTGGGGTTGGAAGCCCCAGGAAGCTATACTTCCCCTAAAGGCTGCGCTGTGCCCTGTGTTCCTGTGCCTTGTCAGCATTCCCTTTCTTAAAACTCTTGGTCCCCCAGGCCCACTCCTTGCCAGGACCCAAGAGACACAGAGTTGTGGATCAGATAGAGTCACATGGCTGTGCTTCTCCGAGGTGCCCAGAGGTCCCCCCCTGCCCCAGAGCGGGGCCTCCTTTGCCATGCCCCACCAGGACCTTACTGCCTTCCGCAGCCACCTCACAAACTCCAGACCCCTGAATCAGAGCCGAGCTACGTGAAGGGGCAGAGCGCAGACCCTGTGGGTTACACACATGCTTCCTCCTGGGGTCCTCAGTCAAGGGGGATGATGTGACATTTCATCAGGTTAAGTGATGAGGTGACTACCCAATCTTACTTCTCATCAGGCTCTCAAAGGCTGCGGAGGCTGTAGGAAAGCACCTTGAAAGTCGCCGTGCAGTAACCCAGTGGACGTGCTCCCATCTAGTTGGTGTAGCGGCAGCCTCCCAGCTAGGCGAGGAGTTCTTGGGTCAGGAAACGTGGCTTTTGTAGAGTTTGTCGTCCCTCTGCAGGGTTTACCCCGGTGCCGTCTGGGTACCCAAGAGCTCTGGAAATGACTGCGCCGCAGCAACTATTCAGCTTGTGATTTTTGAAGGAAGGCAAGACAGTCTTCTGGGACTTCGAGAGGAAGGTAAAGAGTATCTACCCATGTCTAAACTCTTAAAAGTAGAGGCAGTTACTTTGCCTAATTCTAGAATTATATCACAAATTCTGTACAAATCATATTTAAATGGATAGTCCTAACATCAATGACTCTGAAGGGAATACATCAGGTAGAACAGGTTGACTGCTTCAGCTCCTTCAATTTTATCTGTTTCCGCTATAGAAGCTGATTATGCAAAAAAAAAAAAAAAGGTCACTTTGCTCATTCAGTATTCTTATAGCTAGGAATGGCTTTGTGATTCATTTCTCAAAAGTAAGATAAACATGCCAATGGCACCATCAATATCCCTTTTGTTTTACCATCTTGGAATGCAAAGGTGATGGCGGGAACTTGGAATGCAAACCTTGGGAAGAGGAGGTGACAGCAAGGAGGGAACGATGAGAACTGCAGAGACAGTGAGGTGTTGACCTTGATAACTGTAAGCCACTGAACTACTGATATCAATCAGCTACCTCCAGAATTGTTTGTGCATTTGTGTGTGTGTGTGTGAGAGAGAGAACTTAACCCTTCTTTATTGTTGTTTAGTAGCTCAGTCATGACCAACTCTTTTGTGATCCCATGGACTGTAGCCTCCCAGGCGCCCCTGTCTATGGGATCTCCCAGAATACTGGAGTGGGTTGCTGTTTCCTTCTCCAGGGGATCTTCCTGACCCAAGGATCAAACTTGAGTCTCCTGCATTGGCAGGCAGACTGTTTACTGATGAGCCATCAGGGAAGCATAAATCCCCATTAATTAATTATTCTGTTTCTTGTAGCCAAAGATATCCCTATCTGGTACAGTCAAAAATGTGTTGATAAAATAAGATTACTTCTCTTTCTCCAACACCTTATTGGCTTTTCACGTTGAAATCTGCGTAGGGCAGTTTTCTAAGTGAGAGGGCTCATTCAGGATTAATTCAAGCCTGTTTGACCCACCACCCTGCCTAATGCCTGAGACCCCCTTTCACCCTCCTTTTAGCAGCTCTTGAGCCCCTTGAGAGCAGATGCCAAGTGACATTTACATCCCTAGTGCTCAACACCACAGTTTTCATGTCACTGGCATTGGATTAAAGATGGGCTCTGAAGAAAGAAAAGCTTCATAAGGTCCAGAGAGGGTGGTACAGTGACTACCACTTATTAGGGACTAATACAAGCAAAGAGTTTTCCAGTCCTCATTTCAGACACATCATAAAGTATCTGTAGCCCCATTTTACAGATGAAAATCCCGACGCTCAAAGAGTTTGCATAGTTTGGCCAGGATCCTGAAGCTTGTAAATGACACAGAAAAAATGTGAACCCCCAGCTCCCCCATAGACATCTTCCCTGTGAGATGAACAGTTCAGACCATGGAAACCACCGCAGGGACTTTGTTTTTCTCACCTCAGTATCTGAAGACACCAGCAGACCCAGCCAGGTGCCGACCAGCCTAGACGCAGACTGCGTGAAATCTTCAAAGGGTCTAGAATCAATCCCCGGCAGGTTCCGAGGAGGACGGTCTAGGGCTTTGGAGAAAGCGGCCTTTTCCACTGTCTCATTTGCATGCTGGATGTCTACTGAAAGTTGCTATGGTGATCCGTTTGACCAGAAGTTTCCGCTGAATCATCCCAACACATATATGAAAACAGAGATGTGGTTTGGGGACCCAGGGCCCGCAGCCGGGGGAGACGCTTCCATCTTTCACTTGTGACTCACTCGTGGTCGTGCGTAGGCCCAGCTGGCAGGGAGGTGAGACCTCTGGGGCAGGTGTCGCTCCCCAGAGAGGTTTTACACAGCAGGGTGCATGCAGTCAGTCCCCTCTGGGGACGCAAAGAGTAGAGCAGGAAAAGAGGAACAGCACCCGAGCGATGCCCTGTTCCCCCAGCTCATTCCAGGGCTCAGGTCCTCTGGGCAGGTGTCTCTGTTTGGAGACACCCCTCAGTCTCCCAGCACCAACAGCCAAAGCCGCCATGGGTGCCTGGGTTCAGGTGGTCCATCTGGGAGCCGACCTGAAAAGGCAAGAGAGGAGGGGGCTCTGAGCCAGCAGGGAGGGAGGGCCTTACCCATGCTCTGCGGGTGCTGCTGTGGGCGGTGACCCACCTCAGGACAAGCCTCTAGGGTAGTTGGCCAAGGGACAGAGTGCTGATGGAGCGTGGGGCTGGGAGCAGACAGGCCTCTGTTCAGGTCTTCTCTTGGCTCAGGGCAATCCTGGTCGCCGGCCTTGGCAAACTTCTGAACTTTGACCTTGATTTCCCCATGCGCAGAAATGTAGAAAAGAGTACTTTCATTCGACCTAAGGGGGGAAAAAAAGCACATTCACAGTGGAGCCTGGTGCAGAGTATTACATGCAAGGTACCCTCAGTCAACTTCATTCTCCCCTTCTTCTGTTTGCCAGAGAGACTCAGCTAAGTGATCCTGCTGTTCTTGAGCTGTGAACCTGGAGTAGGAGCTTACGGACAAAGAGTTGACTGGAAAAGTACACAGACAGAGATTTAAGCATAGCTCTCAAAACATGCCCTGTATTTTGAAGTAAAGGTTATTTGGCATTTGATCTTGGTTTGAATTATGTCCTGTGTAATTAGGGTAACATGGATATCTTTGTAAACAATGTAGGTGCATAAAGAGGGAGTTGCCCAGTTAATCCTTTTGTTTGTTTGTTTATTTATTTTTTAATCTGGAGACACTTGAGGGCTGTTCCTGGTTGGGCTGCAAGGTTGGTGTAGGTTGGTGTGCAGCAAGTATGTGGAGGAGTCATCAAAGGAAACGATTCGGGGTAGGCTTTTGGCGTGCATTTATTATTTTTTAATTAAAGGAGAATTGCTTTGCAGAATTTTATTTTTGGTCAAACATCAACATGAATCAGCCATAGGTATACATATGCTCCCTCCCTCTTGAACCAGGAGATGCTGTCATTCAAATGGATGTTGATGTCTAAAAATGATGTCACACCTTATGTTAGCGACACATTACATTTCTGCATGGGAAGACAGATACAAGTTTTGTAGAAAATGCTTTGTCATATCAACACCCAAAAATATGTATACCTTTTAGCCTAGATATTAGTCAGGGTTCTTCAGAGAAAGAGATCCCGTAGAGTAGGTGTATATATCTTACTGGATACCTATCTGTCTCTCCAAAAATCTGCAAGCTGGAGACCCAGGAAAATGAGAAGCATTAATCAGTCTGAGCACCCCAGGAACCAACTGTGTAGATCCCAGTCTGAAGGGAGAGGTGAGGAGAGATATATACCAGCTCAGAAGAGGAGCAGGTTGGGTGTGCAAGGGCAGTGAATTCCACTTTCCTCTGCCCTTTGTTCTACTCAGCTCCTCAACAGATTCCCCTGCCCCGTGCCCACCCACACTGGGAAGGGCATCTACTTTACTGGGTCCACAGGTTCAAATGCTAATAAGCTCCTCCAGAAACATTCTCACACACCCCCTTCGAAATAATGTTTCCTCTGGGTAAGATAGGGTCACTCAAGCTGACACACAAAATTAACCATCACAGCCTGGTAACCCGTTTTCTCTCTCTCTCTTATGGAGATGATCAGATATTCAGAAATTATGGACAAGGGTGGAAATCAAAGCTGTGTGTATATTACAGAAAAAATCAGAAAGTATTTTAAAGTCCCTTGATAAAGGAAATAAATTCTTTCATGATGTCACGATTAAGTGTTAAGTGGCCAATTGAGATATACTTTCAAAGAGTTCCCAGTGACCAGGCCAATCCTGCCCTTTCATCTTACACCTGCTTACTTGTGTATACATTTTGTATGTTCACTACCCAAAAAAGTAATTTAGAGGAAAGCCCCATTAACAAACACTGCTTCTAAGTGGTTCTCTTCCCTTTATTCTTTCTCCTTTTTGGTACTTTCCAACGTTTCTGCAAGGAGCAGAAAACAGTCGTAATCAGAAAAGGAAAGGATGACTATGATTTCTAAAGATGCTCAAGAGGTCAGGCCTTAGAACCCTGCTTCTTGTGCTTTGGCTTCATCCTTCTCCAGAACACAGCTGGCCTGCTCCCGGAAGGTAAACATCAGGTGAGCCACGGAGCACACGGGCCAGGACAAAGCACTTTGATGTGTGACCTCTGACCCCCAGGACGGAGCAGTGTGGAAGCCAGCCAAGTGGCTGTGGCCAGCAGGGACCGCAACAGCCTTGAATGACAGCCTTCAGAGGTCGGCGTGGGGGGTTGGTTCCCCTCCCCAGCACTGGGGGCTGAGCCCGTCACAGAGCCTGCTGCCACTCTGGGCCTTTGGGGTGCATGCTGTTGACTGTGGGAGAGGCTGCTGCACCCTAGCCTCACGGCTGTCTCCATTTTCTCTCCTTTGCTGGCACCTCCGTTCCCACTTGCTTCCCTCTTCCCTGCGGCCCCCACCTCTGTGCCATCCGGCTCCGGCCCACAAGGCTGCTTCTGCTCACACCAAGGGGCTATATGGGACATCCGTCCTGCATCCTTCCAACCCTTTGAGTCCCTCACTGCCAATGCCAGAGGGTCGCACAGAGAGGATGACCACTCGTGCACCTACCGTGGACCTCTGTGAGGCCCGCTGAATGGACTGGTCGAGAAACCTCGGAAATGTAGTCAGCAGACCATGTGGTTTGAATCTCTCCCTCCCTCCTTGACCACAGTCTGTGTGGGCTTAACTCCTCTGAACACCAGTGTCTTCAGCTATAAGCAAGAGACAACAATATTCAACTTGGCGGCCCATCGTGAGATTGAAACGAGTCCATCAGCCATGGTAACCGTGAGCGCTGCACAGAGAAGACGGCGGGCTTCATAGCTGGAGACGGCGCCCAGCAGTGACCCCACGGTTCCGCTGGTCTAGAGTCCGAGTGGGCTCAGCTGTACAGGAGCTCGTCCAAGGCCAAAGTCAGGGAGCCAAGCGCTTTACTGGAGGAAGAATCTGCTTTCAAGCTCACTCAGCTTGTTGGCAGAATGAACTTCTCTGGAGTGGTGGGAATGAGGTCTGACTCTCAGAGGGGAACCACGATGCGACTGGGGAGCATCCACCTTCCTTATCACACCCCCCTCCCCCGCCCCACTGATATCTTCAGGTCAATGACAGCAGGTCAAATCCTTCTTGGGTGTTGCATCTCTCCAACGTCACCTCCTGCTTCCAGCTGGAGAAAACCCTCTGCTTTCCAAAGACTCCTGGAGGTTAGAGACGATGGTGCATATAAATCCCTTAGAAAGGTGCCTGGTGTTTAGGAGATCGGGGTTGACTTTAGGACACATACAGAAGGTTCCAAATCGGCTTTAATGGAAGAAGTGAGCACGCGAACGAATGCAGGAGTGAATGAGTAAATGAGGGAAAAAAATCAGCGATGAAGTGAGTTCCTATTTTGGAGGGCAGAGACAAGCAGCAAGGGACATCTCCAGCAGCGAGGGGCCATCCTGATATGAATTCCATCCATCCACGTGAAGTGAGGATTCAATTAATACAGCTACTAAATAAGGTTTCATCCTGCAGTGTCAGAGTACCTGGGGTGCGTCATCTGAGCCCGGCTTCTCTGCTTGGCTCCAAAGCCCCAGGAAGTCTTACTGGCAATTACAGCCAAAGGGACAGAATTCTGTCTCTAAGCACTTTCCCCTTCAGCTTCAAATTGCTCTTGGGATCTTGATGTTTCTCCAACACCAGCTCTGCGCTCTCGGCGCCCAGCTCCCTTTCCCCTGCAGGCTAGGCAAGGAGATGGACTCTGGCTGGAGGGAGTTTGGTGGTTTGACCCTTAAAGTCTCAGCCCTTTGTCGTGTTAGCAGTCCTCAGTGAAACAACATCTCTCTTTGTTTCCAGAGAGAAACAAAACAAAGATGAAACCTGGTGTCTGATGGGAAGTGGCATGCTTAATAAACTTCCAAGAACCCCTGGCTTCCAGACCTCCTCCAAAGGCCTTTTATAACTTTCTGAAAATGCTTTTGCATTGGGTTTTTAATTAAACATTTAATATGCATCGTGCAAATTTATTGATTCTACCAGGGGGAAAAAGATGAATCTTGTTATTTGGTCATCTCCAGCTAAGAAGACTCATATTTTCTTTGGGGTTACTAATGGAGCCCCTAGTTGCATCCAAGTTTGAACAGCACTGCAGGAGTGGGGAGCATCCTGGTTTGCAAAGTCACTGGCTTGGAGCAGTCGTATTCATTTCATCTTCTCCAACTCAGTCCTTGGACTGAGGAGGCAGGGAGGTGCAGGCTGTTGAACATGAACATGAACATGAGCGCTTGAAATGGACCCCTTTGTCATGGCGTCTCCTTCGGTTGTTCATCTCTTGTCCCTTCCTGTGACTCTGAAGTTCTGATCTCTGAAAAGGATGATCCAGACTGCCTAGAAATGTACTGTGAGGAAATGGCTCAAGGGCCAAGATCACCTTGCCTGCCTGATCCAGGAGGGTTAGGATCCCACCAAGTTAGTGTTTTTATGGACCAAAATTCTGGAAGAATGAGGAATCTGAGATTCCATGCTCCCAATGCAGGAGGCCCAAGTTTGATCCCTGATCAGGGAACTAGATCCCATATGTCGAAGCTAAGAGTTCACATGCTGCAGCTAAAAATCCCTAAATAAGTGTAAGGTCGGACGTGCCCAGACATGCCCGGACATGTTCAGGCGGCTGAGGCGGAACAGCCCCAGAGCCCGCCCCCCGCCCAATCAGAAACTGGGGGCGGACCAACAGCCCAGACACAGAGCCCATGACCTGGCCCAATCAGAGACCAACACGAAGCCCATCAGCACCAATCAGCAGTGTGGTCCTCGCATTTTACCTTATATGGGAAAAGCTCGGCTCAAGCACCAGCCCCGGCTATAAAACCCCGTTCCTCGCCTCCATTTCTCGCAGACTCTCTTTGTTCTCCTCCCTGCTTGTTCTGTTCCCGTGCTCTCCACCTTCCCCCCTCCCCCATTCCTCGCAGATTCCCTTTGTTCTCTTGCTTGCTCATCCCCAGGAGTTCTGCCCGAGAGCGACCACCCAATAAAGGCTTCCATCGACTGTCCATAGGGGTGGCTTTTCCTTCCCGCGGCGGCCTTACAATAAGTATTTAATTTTTTTTTTTTTTTTAAAGGAGGGGAATTGGGTAGAATTCTATCTGGTAAGTAGGGGTTGGAAAAGGCCCTTGACTAGTCTCAGCTCCAACATTCATTGAAGAAGACAACAGTTACAGAGCAGCAGTTCTCTACTGGGCGATTTTGTACCCTGCAGCACTTTGGCTGTGGCCAGAAGGGGACCCACTCCAGTGCTCTTGCCTGGAAGACCCCACAGATGGAGGAGCCTGGTGGGCTGCAGTCCATGGGGTCGCAAAGAGTCGCGCATGACTGAGCGACTTCACTTTTCCCTTTCATGCACTGGAGAAGGAAATGGCAACCCACTCCAGTGTTCTTGCCTGGAGAATCCCTGGGATGGGGAAGCCTGGTGGGCTGCCGTCTCTGGGGTCACACAGAGTCAGACACAACTGAAGCGACTTAGCAGCAGCAGCAGCAGAGGTATTTTGGGTTGCTATAGTTGGGAGGTTTGGGGGGCAGGGGTTGCCACTGGCATCCAGTGTATGGAAACTAGGAATCCAGAAACTCCCAACATCAATGCACAGGATAACCTCCTCCACCAAGAACTATCCAACCCCAAATGTCCACAGTGCTGAGGTCAAGAAGGCTTGATCCAGAGGTTAATAGAAAGGTCTGTAATACAGGTTGATATATTAGATGGTCACCTAGAAGAAGGAGAGGTTTAAAACAAACAAACACAAGAAAGCCTTTGATACAAGAATCTGGTGGGGAATCTGCCATCAACCAGCTGCGTGGCCTTGAGCAAGTTAATATATTAAATATACTGAATTCAATTTATTTACTCATTCGTTTGGCTGGCTTTGTGAAGAACAGCATGTTCTAGTCTAAGCAGAGAAAGCAAAATAATGGGTGTGAGACTGAAGTAAATCAGAAAGAGAAAAATAAGAATCATCTATTAACACATAAATACGGAATCTAGAAAAGTGGTACTGATGAACATATTTGCAGGGCAAGAATAGAGACACAGACATAGAACAGATTTTTGGACATGGCTGGGGAAGGAGAGGGTGGGATGAATGGAGAGAGTAGCATTCGAGCATGCGTATTACCATATGCCAAATAGCTATGGAAGTTGTTCTATGCACAGGGAGCTCATCTTTGCACTCCGTGACAACCTAGAGGGCTGAGATGGGGGCAGGGGGAGGGAGGTTCAAAGAGGAGGGGGTGTATGTATACTTACAGCTGATTCACGTCCTATGGCAGAAGCCAGCACAATATTTTAAAGCAATTATCCCCTAACTAAAAATAGATTTAAAAAATAAATAAATGGTGTCTGTGGAGGCTCAAGGCAGGAAAGAGCTGGTGACCAAGGAAGGCCACAGTGACTGGAAAGTAATCAACAGGGGCAGGGAGGAAGATCAAGGAAGATACCTCTGAACCTTCGGGACCAAAGCTGTGCTTCTTCCCGAGTGTAATGAGCTGCTGCAGCAGTGAGAGCCCAGCCCCAGCTGATGCTTCACCATCAGCTGACTGCACAGGACTCCATCCCTCTGGCTTCCTGTACAGGCTCTAAAGGTGTCTGTTGGGCGAGAGACTCTGCTCCCTACTGCTGGGGTCAGGACACCTGACCAGAGGGAGCGGACGACACTGGGATCAAAGAGGGATCAAAGAGACCGTTCACCAGGCCACAGTGTGCCCCAGAGAAAGGACACGCAAAAGCCAGGAAACAGTGGGGCCACTCCTCAAACACCATGTTCTCATGTGACCCACTAGTTCCACTCCCAGGCACTGACCAGAGAGAAATGAAACGTGTGTCCACTCAACACCTGGCACACAGCAGCTGTTCATAGCACTTTTACTCACAATGACCGAAGGGTGGAAATAGCCCAGACACCCGTCAACTAATGGGTGGCTCAGCAGAGCATGATGTTCGATGGAATATTACTCGGCCGTGAAAAGGAATGAAGGACACACACACGTGCTACAACTCAGATGAAGTTTGAAAGCATTAAGCTGAGTCAAAGAAGTCAGATGCAGAGAACTACCTTTTGTATGACTGTTTATATGAAATTTCCAGAACTGGCAAATCTATAGAGGCAGAAAGTGGATTGGTGATCACTGGGAAGAAGGAGAATTGGAAAGTGATGGATGACTGGTTTAGGGGGTGGTGATGAAAATGCTCTGGAATTAGATAGGGGTGAAGGGTTGTGGAATCTTGTGCATATATATATATATATATATATATATAATTTTTTATAAAAAACAAACCTGAATTGTGCACTACACTTTTAAATGTATGGTGTCTGAATTTTATCTCAATAGAGCTGCTTTTTTTTTTTTTTCAATGTGGTTAGTGCACAACGATGGGTGGGGATGGACCCAGGGTGGGGTCCACAGACTTTGCTTTCTGATGACATGTGTGGGGCAGGAAAGCCAGCAACAGAGGCTGTCTCCTGGTTTCCCACTTGATGCTGCCACTCTGGCCTCTTCCTCACGCGTGTTCACAGCCAGGACCTTCCTGATGGATCTCCCCCACGTCTCCCTCTTTCTTCTTACTGGAGTGTGCACTGGGGTGGGGGGACACTTTGAGGAAGGGCCTTTGCTTTTTTTAGATGACTCAGGAAACCATCTTCTTGGTGACCTCTTCACTCTTGGCTGCTGGAAGAATTTGACCTTTGACCCCAGGGATGCTGGGGGAACAAGCTTGGGACAACAGAGCATCACAAACAGCGGGTTTTTCATGGGAAGGATGTGGTACATTCTGAGTGTAGATGGCTTTCCCCAGTTAGCCGTCAACGTATAGCGAGAGAATGATGGTTCTTCCTTTACTTAGAAACTTATCTTAGCTTTCGTGCTCAAGTTAAGTGTCATTTCTGGTAAAGTCAGAAAGAGAAAGAACATTCTTTTGTGCTGATGAGAAATGAAGATAGAATTAAAAAAAAAAAAACACCCAGGAACACATAATTCATTAACATTAGGCATCAAGTTCTCATGTCTTTTGGGGAGGAAGGGTACGTTTTAATCTGATTTGAATTATGCTGATAGATAATGAATGCACTTTTGCCCTTCCAGGGCTGTTCAAGACTGGGGCAGAACATGGCTTTCCTCATTGGACCCTGAGACAAAAAGAGATGCCCTCTGGCCCCAGAGAGGACCCCAGGAAGACTGGCTTAACATCCACAGCGATTGCTCATTTCCAAAGTGACCAACTTTTCATTCATGTGATAAGCCATGTTGTTTTGGGGAATAAAGATGAAATTCCCTCCTCCCTGCCCTCCAAGAGCTCACAGGTATATGGAGATAAATAGTCACTGATGAACCATAACAGACTTATTCAGAGGGTGATACGAGAAGCATCTGCTGATGCCTGGGTGGGTTCATGTTGCACGTGAATGACCCGGGTGAGCGCATGATTAGGATGCTGCTGGCCTTTATCGTTATTGCTATTGTTTTAGTTGCTCAGTCATGTCTGACCCCTTGCAACCCCATGGACCATAGCCCACCAGGTTCCTCTGTCCGTGGGGTTCTTGAAGCAAGAATACTGGAGTGGATTGCCATGCTTTCCTCCAGGGGATCTTCCAGATCCAGGGATTGAACCCGAGTCTCCTGCATGGCAGATGGATTCTTTACTACTGAGCCACAGGCAGGCCTTTAATAGGGGCCCCTATAAACCATGTACTGGGGGTATGGGGAAGAGAAATAAGGAACTTGGATCGTTATTTTCTTTTCTTCCATTCAAACATCATCTGAAGTCTGCACTTGAGCCCAAGGACCTGGGGTGCTCTCCTGGGATTTCTCAAGGCTTTGCTTAGCCCTCAAGTCCCATCTTTCAAAGGCCAAGTGGTTTGGTGGCTCCCTGCCCTCAACCCTCCTCCTCCGCCCCGCCCTGACTTCCCATCAGGGGAGGCAGAGAGGAGGCGGCTGTTGTTTCCCAAGCTTCCACCTCCTCCTGGTGCCCTGCGCACCTGCCCTCACCCACAGTCATGCCAGCCGCCCATGTGGGAGGTTGCGTACCTCACGCTGGTCTGAGCAGGGTGCTCGCAGGGCCCCGCGAGCCCTGGGTGACCTGGTGAGGCTGCAGTGCCCAGGCTGTGGCCTCACGCACGCCCTCTGTTCCCAGGCCCCGCCGCCCGCCCTGCCCTGGGAGGTAGCCCATCATGGTTGACCGACAGTGGGGCTGTGACCCATTTCTTCCTCCTGGGCATGGGCAGGGGCAGAATCGGGGCTGTAGTCTGTCCCTCTAACTTCCTGGTTGCCAGCTCACGTGTCCAGATGGAGCTGCCAGCCATTGCCTCTGAAAAAACCAACAGACTGGTAACCATCACCTCGTTATCAGCAGGCTGAGCCCACATGGTGCAGAAGTCCCCAGGAGGCTGACCAGGGAAACCTGCAGACCATCTCACCTCCACGGAGTGACTTTTCCCATTAACTCCCAGACTCTAGGCCAGCTGGAACCTGACTCATTAGTGCCATGCAACCAAATAGCAGCTGGGGAGGAGGTCTCTTTGGTACACGATTCTCTTTCTCTCTCAGCCACAGAACTTCCTCCAAGGAACAGGCGCTCAACCTCCCATTCTCAGAAGCAAAAACAAGCCGAGTCACACGTTTCTATGAATTCGCTCAAAAACCCGATGATCAGTAATAACACTAAATGCAAGCATCAGACTCATCACAGATCTCACCTGGAAGGGAGCCTCCGGGGGAAGAGGGGAGCTCCCATCACAGCTAAGTCACCATCTCAGCGGGGACAAGGAAGAGGAGGGGGTTGTCTCTTACAAAGAGTACAGACCAGGCTTCAGGAAGGTCAAGGTCTTCTCCCAGCCTGACCACCCCATCGTGGCTCAGGCAGGGCTTACTCTGTGAATGGGAAACCGAAAGCTCTGGACCAGAGGGTTCTTAGCTGTCATGATGTGTCACAGGTTGGTGGATGCCCAATTGAAGTGAAGTGTTTCTGCAAAGGGAGTGGTTCCTCCAGCAGAAACAGACTCCTCCAGCACCTCCCAAGTTGGAAATAAGAAGGGAACCAATTTTTAGCTGCCACGCATCAAGCACCATGTGGGGGTCCTCCCATCTGCTCTGAAACAGAAGCGGCTTTGATGGGCTCCACATACAGGATTATAGACTTCTAAGATGCAGGTCTGTGACCCTCTGATACAGCTCTGACATTCTACAGAGAGGAACGATCCCTGAACATCTCATGCAGAAAGATGAGTTAAGACAAGGTGTCAGTATCTGTTCCCTTAGAACAATGGAAAAGCCCCACCCCTCAGGACGTCCTCTGTAGTGACCCCCGAACCCTCTAAGTTCTGAAAGGGTTCGTGGCCTTAACTTCAGAACAGCCCAGCGCTGACCTGGCCTGCTGTTCTTTCTCACTGCCACCGAACGTCTCCATTCCCCGTGCCTGCTCGACAGCGTGAGCACAGTGTTAAGTCCTGGCTTTATTTTTCCCCTCCGTCTCTTTTCTCCTTTCATTGGTTTACTGTGTGTTTTCTCTTCCCGATCCCTGTTGCATGACGTCAGAATTGGTGCCAGACCACTATAGACAAGGATTTGGCAGTAAGGACACTTGCAGTGAGACTGTGTCACTGTATTTGGAGAAATTAGGTGAGCAGAGAGTTGGATTTCAGTTCTAGTGGCTGGAAAAAGTCCGCAAGGTGCAGAACGATGGGCGCGCTCATCCAGTGGTGCCAGAGAGCCCTATACTGGGCTCAGAAAACACAGCTATAAACCTCAGGGGAACATCCCATTCCATCCCAAACCGTCGGTTCTCACGGAACGGCGGGACGCCAGTGACAGCGAGTCGAGGTGCACGTGCCTGTGAGGCGTCCTCCATCATGACGGAGCTTCAGGAAGGCTGGGTGAGGCCGTTCGGGAGAAATTCTCTTCTTCCTCAAGTGGAGCGGGGTAATCACAGGGAAGTCCACAGGAAGTGGATTCCCCCAGAGAGGTGAACAGATACCAGGGAGGGGCGAAAATGAATAAATAATACTCGGTGAGATTTGCAATGCTGGAAAACCAAAACGCAAAATACACTCAGGGCTGGCAGCGGCGAGGCGCGTATCCAAGTGTTACTGTTCTGTCAGATTCTTCAAGGTGTTTTCTTACTTAGAGCTGGAGGAAAGTAACAGGAGCTCTTTTGGTCACCAATAAGCTGTTTTATGTATATTCAGAGGGGCTGACGTTCTTATTGTATCTAAGGCAACGATGCGCTTGTGCCTGGAAGATACTGCAAAGAAGTTCAAAAAGCTACTGCTTCAGTGGCCTTTCACGCATCCCCTGGAGCTATGGAAGGAGAGTTGCACCTTGTGCATAGAAACGGGAGGATGGACAGACAGACGGATGAATGAACAGGCGGATGGAATGAAACGTAGCTATGGAGGAGCAACTGGTTTTTTTTTTTTTTTAATCCCTTCATCTGCCCAACTAACAGGGCTTTCTGGTAAAGAATCCACCTACCAATGTAAGGAGACACGGGTTCGATCCCTGGGTCAGGAAGATCCCCTGGAGGAGGAAATGACAACCCACTCCAGTATTCTTGCCTGGGAAATGCCATGGAAAGAGGAGCTTGGCAGGCCACAGTCCATGGGGCCGCACAGGGTCGGATGTGACTGAGAGACAGAGCACGCTACCCAGGAAACATGCAGCCTGACACGGAACAAGCTTCCATTGAGGGAAAATCTGACACTTGATGCTTTCAGTCAGGGTCAGCTGTCACTCCCGTTCAAGACTTGGGGAAACTCAGGGTCACCTTACGTACTGGGGCATTCGTTCCTTCATCCAGACCTAGGGATTCAGATGCATCATCAGTGTCCTCCTGCCACAGTGCAGCATCTGAGGAAGTCCTTGGGGGTAATTCGAGGATCCCCACTCCTCAACATGGTTTCTGAAAATCCTGCCATTAGGATGAAAACCTAGAGTGGGCTGGAGGCCAGTGAAGGAAGGCGGGCCTTCTCCCAAGTCTCACAAGGAAGTCCAAAGAAAGACCCCACCACTCTTGCTGACGACCTCCCCATTCCTGGCTCAGCTGTCCCCATCAGGGGAGGTGTTCCCGTGGCCCGAATCACCACGAATCCATCATTTTCAAGTGCGTTAACCTCAGAGCCCCCATATTTGTGGAAAGATGACACAAAAGGGACAAAGTTAGAACTAAAAAAACAAGTCACCTGTGCACGTGTTCCTTTTGCAGAGAAACCTATCCTTCCCTTAGTGCAGATTTCTCTTTGAATCAACCGAGAAGACAATAGTTTAAAGCAATGAGATTGCCGGGGTTGCCACTGAGATTGTCACCATCCTCTAGAGGAGAGGAGCCCGAAGACTGTGTGCCACGAGCTCTATGTGCCTGGAGATAGTTCTGTCCCTCTTGGCCAAAGCCTTTCTAGAAAGCATTCTGACTTTCCTACTCTCTCACTATGGTCCAATTTGAGTCTATTCCACAAGCTTTCACGTAGGAGCACCTGGAAGTCAGGTGCTGGTTGGAGGAGTTTGCTTGAACCAGGAAACAGAGGTGAAACATAAAGCCCCTGAGTCAAGAAGCTCTCAGGATCATGAGGGAAAACAGAGAGTCACAGGGCAATTATAAAAGACTTGAGGAGAGGCAGGATCCTGGTGAAGAAAATGGTCTGCATCTTGAAACCCATAAACCCATGCGTGTAATAAAATTGTATTCGATTTCTTCTAGTTGCATGTGGATCTATGGTTGCCTTGAATTTTTTAAAAAGTCAAACAGATATGGATAATTTCCACACAAGGTGTGGAAAGACCTCATGCCAGTATCGGAGCACTGAGTGGAAATACGCCACCTCGCTTGGATTACGGAGAAGCAGCCAAAGAAGGTCTCCCACGGAAGGGGACCTCAGCACAGGTAAACGCAAGGACCTGGGAAAGGCCGTCAGTGTAGACAGCGACCCCTGACCCCCTCTCCCTGGCCGACTCCCCTGTCTGTCCACTGCTGCCTCTCTGGGTTTGAGCCCCTCTTTTAGCCCTAAAAGAACGTCTGCTTGAATCTATAACAGTCTCCCTTTCTCCCCATCTCTTATAGGGCATTTGGCTGTTGAAGAAACTGGAGCACGCATCTTACAAGGTTGCCCGTATCCCCGATGTGAATGCCTGCTTCTACGTGGGGCTCATTTCTTTCTCCTCTGTGTTCCGCAATAGCAGTAACTTGGCACCATCGTCAGGCTCACCATCATCACATTCCTACCACATGGTCTCAGCGTTGTTGGAAAGGTGGGAGTGTGGACGATTGAGTGCTAGCTTCTGGAAGTCTAGTTCCCCCATCATGTAACATAAAACCAAGCCTTTCCTCCCCGCCACATAGAACGAGGACCACAATCTGATGGCTCTCAGGTTGTGAGAGCCTGGTACAAAGAGAATGCACGGACTTGTGCAGTGGCCAAGCAGGGCCGGCCCTGCAGCTGCCCTCAGAGCAGGCGGTTTCTGGAAACAGACCTTTCTGACGGTAAGTCCCAATAAAGTGGGTGGGTGTTATATTAATGACTAGACTCTTAGTCACCTTGAGGGAACTGAGATCAGATGACACCAGGATGGTGGAGGGAGGTGAGATGTTTGCAGTTTAGGTTGCAGATGTGAACTTAATCTCAGGAGTATTTTCATAATCACTCTGATGCTTGGATGAAATGCCTCACATACTGCTTACTAGGCTACCAGAAGAGAGGCAGGGGTGAAGTGAGGAAGCCCAAGCTGTTATTTGCCTTCAAACCTATGCTCTGAGAAGGCCAGGAAAAGGGATATACTTCATCCTTAAAACAAAATCTTCACTCTTCAGCTCAGTCTGTGCATTTTAGCACTCCAAAACAACCCACGAACAGACCATAGCATATTGTGTGTGTGTGTGTGCATGTACGTGTGTGTGTGTATACGTGTGTGTGTTAGTTGCTTAGTCACGTCCGACTCTGCAGCCCCATGGACTATAGCCTACCAGGCTCCTCTCCATGGAATTCTCCAGGCAAAAATATTAGAGTGGGTAGCTTAGCAAACACCCAATTCAGGGATAGCAACAGAAATTTTCGGAGAAGGCAATGGCACCCCACTCCAGTACTCTTGCCTGGAAAATCCATGGACGGAGGAGCCTGGTAGGTTGCAGTCCATGGGGTTGCTAAGAGTCAGACACAACTGAGCGACTTCACTTTCACTTTTCTCTTTCATGCATTGGAGAAGGAAATGGCAACCCACTCCAGTGTTCTTACCTGGAGAATCCCAGGGACGGGGGAGCCTGGTGGGCTGCGTCTATGGGGTCGCCCAGAGTCAAACACGACTGAAGCAACTTAGCAGCAGCAGCAGCAGCAGCAGTAACAGAAATTTTAAAAATGAGAAAGGATTTTTTTTTTTAAAGAAGAGAGAAAGATTAAGTGTTGAACACAAAAGCTCGGTATCATTTGCTGCTGACCCTTAACTCCTGTTCTACCTGCCAGTAATCAGATCTCCTGGGGTCTCATCTGCTGGAAGTCCAGTAAGATGGTCTTAGGGACACAGGGTCAGCCTGACATCTATAAACACCCACCAGCAGTGGAAGCCAGAGGGCTGTAGGTATAGATTTCAGCTCATTTGATCTTTCCTCAAAATTTCTTCTTTTGATTCTTTGTATATCTCAGATGACAGAAGCAAACATACGAATGTAATAATAATGCTGTTGCTGTGGCAGAAACCAGGTTCTTCAACTAAAGGATGCTCACGGTTCACACAGAGTGACTCACTCTGTCAGCTGGTCAGCACTTGCCCAGGACCCCTGATGCTCCATGCTGGGGGCAGGTGCTCTCAGGATGGACGACTTCTTTGGGAATCCCTGGTGGTCCAGTGATTAGGGCTCCAAGCTTTCATTGCCCAGGGCCCAGGTTTGATCCCTGGTCAGGGGAACTAAGAGCTCACAAGCCACGAGGCAATGGCAAAAACGATAAAAAGGACCACTTCCCAATGCCTTCCAGGACGTGAGGCATGATGTGATTCTATATACAATGAGGTATTATATAATACTGTACTAAATTATACTGTGCTGGCCACATCACGTTACAGAGTCTACTATAGGACATATTATTTGCCTCTGTGTTTCCTGCGTGTCTCACCCTCACGTTAGATAATAAGAGGGTCGGAGCGTGAACTTTGCCGCCATGCTGCACTCGCACCCTGTACCACTGACCAGCTGAGAGACCTTGGAAACGCTCCATAATGTTTCTGCGCCTTAGCTTCCTTCTGAGCTAAACAGAAAGAGCAGCACGTGTCTCCGTGGGCCACTGTGAAAAGCCAGTGCGTTAAAGCCTAGGGCAAGCCCTGGGTGAGTAATTCCCACTTTCTGGCGGTCGTCCTTTGGCAACAGGCCCCACGCCATGGAGCACAGAGCCTCCCTCACACTCAGTGATTTCCCGAGTCCCTGCCTGTGTGTTTTTGAGCCTAATGTGAAAGTGTTAGCTGCTCAGTCGTGTTCAACTCTCTGCACATAGCGCGCTCCTCTGCTCAGTCCATGGGATTCTGCAGGCAAGAATACTGGAGTGGGTTGCCGTTCCCTCCTCCAGGGGATCTTCCCAACCCAGGGATCGAACCCGGATCTCCCACACTGGAGGCAGGTTCTTTATTGTGTGAGCTGCCAGAGAAGGGTCAATCAACGTATTTCATCCCTTTGCTAAAAAGATTGGAGCAGGGTGGGTGGATAACTAGTCAAATGATTTGACCCCAGCCGTGGCTTTGATTTGTCCAACTGGGACTTCAGACCGACCCCCATGGGACCTATGGGAGCTGGAGCCCCCTGGAGACCTGGCCGGTAACCCAGGAAGGACAGGCGGGAGGAAGCAGGACCCAGAGGCATCGCGGGGCTCCTGCCCCAGCCTGCAACCAGCCCTGTCCCTGCACCGTTTGAGCCCATGGGCCCATAAGTTCGCTTTTTGCTTATGTCAGTTTCTGTCAAACTTTCTCCACTAGAACACAGAGAGGGCCAGCAGTTGAGGCCCCATCGATCACCAAAGACCAAGACTCAGAGAGCACGTCAAGAACTTGGAGATGACGCAGTGAAGAGGTGGCAGCAGCCACCGCACCATGCGCTCCCAAAGCCCCAGAGGCCTTGGAAGAGAGGTCAGGATATACCCGTGGGTGTATAAATAGGGTGAGTAAAGGCAGGCGTCGGGAGGGCTTCTGGGAGCAGCAGCGATTGCACTGATGCCTCAGCTTTGTTAAATGCCTCTCCAACGTTAGCCCCCGTGCTCGCAGCTTGGCACAGCTTCGCACAGGAGCCGTGCTAGGGGACGGAGTGCGGCGTGTGGGCATGTGGAAACGGGGACAGGCTGGCTTTCTTACACTTGAAGATTACAAAAGAGTGTCCGTGTGCCTCGAAGCCCCGGGGGAGGCAGCCGTGACTCAAGGCTGGAAGGAGGCCCGAGGCGGCGGCCAGCACTGGAATCCAGACGACACACCTCAGTGCACCCGGGCGTTTCAGCGCTCGTCCAGAGTCCCGTCCCGGCAGGCTCTGCCGGCATCCACCCTGCTTCCGGGGCCCGCACGTCTCCAGCCAGGTCTGGCTCAGGAGGACACGGGCACATCAGTGCATGAGATAAGCTTCCTGGTAACTGAGGAGGGGCCCGTGAGACGCGTGAAAGGGGAGCGTAGGAGCTGCCTCCNCGTCTATGGGGTCGCCCAGAGTCAAACACGACTGAAGCAACTTAGCAGCAGCAGCAGCAGCAGCAGTAACAGAAATTTTAAAAATGAGAAAGGATTTTTTTTTTTAAAGAAGAGAGAAAGATTAAGTGTTGAACACAAAAGCTCGGTATCATTTGCTGCTGACCCTTAACTCCTGTTCTACCTGCCAGTAATCAGATCTCCTGGGGTCTCATCTGCTGGAAGTCCAGTAAGATGGTCTTAGGGACACAGGGTCAGCCTGACATCTATAAACACCCACCAGCAGTGGAAGCCAGAGGGCTGTAGGTATAGATTTCAGCTCATTTGATCTTTCCTCAAAATTTCTTCTTTTGATTCTTTGTATATCTCAGATGACAGAAGCAAACATACGAATGTAATAATAATGCTGTTGCTGTGGCAGAAACCAGGTTCTTCAACTAAAGGATGCTCACGGTTCACACAGAGTGACTCACTCTGTCAGCTGGTCAGCACTTGCCCAGGACCCCTGATGCTCCATGCTGGGGGCAGGTGCTCTCAGGATGGACGACTTCTTTGGGAATCCCTGGTGGTCCAGTGATTAGGGCTCCAAGCTTTCATTGCCCAGGGCCCAGGTTTGATCCCTGGTCAGGGGAACTAAGAGCTCACAAGCCACGAGGCAATGGCAAAAACGATAAAAAGGACCACTTCCCAATGCCTTCCAGGACGTGAGGCATGATGTGATTCTATATACAATGAGGTATTATATAATACTGTACTAAATTATACTGTGCTGGCCACATCACGTTACAGAGTCTACTATAGGACATATTATTTGCCTCTGTGTTTCCTGCGTGTCTCACCCTCACGTTAGATAATAAGAGGGTCGGAGCGTGAACTTTGCCGCCATGCTGCACTCGCACCCTGTACCACTGACCAGCTGAGAGACCTTGGAAACGCTCCATAATGTTTCTGCGCCTTAGCTTCCTTCTGAGCTAAACAGAAAGAGCAGCACGTGTCTCCGTGGGCCACTGTGAAAAGCCAGTGCGTTAAAGCCTAGGGCAAGCCCTGGGTGAGTAATTCCCACTTTCTGGCGGTCGTCCTTTGGCAACAGGCCCCACGCCATGGAGCACAGAGCCTCCCTCACACTCAGTGATTTCCCGAGTCCCTGCCTGTGTGTTTTTGAGCCTAATGTGAAAGTGTTAGCTGCTCAGTCGTGTTCAACTCTCTGCACATAGCGCGCTCCTCTGCTCAGTCCATGGGATTCTGCAGGCAAGAATACTGGAGTGGGTTGCCGTTCCCTCCTCCAGGGGATCTTCCCAACCCAGGGATCGAACCCGGATCTCCCACACTGGAGGCAGGTTCTTTATTGTGTGAGCTGCCAGAGAAGGGTCAATCAACGTATTTCATCCCTTTGCTAAAAAGATTGGAGCAGGGTGGGTGGATAACTAGTCAAATGATTTGACCCCAGCCGTGGCTTTGATTTGTCCAACTGGGACTTCAGACCGACCCCCATGGGACCTATGGGAGCTGGAGCCCCCTGGAGACCTGGCCGGTAACCCAGGAAGGACAGGTGGGAGGAAG
The DNA here is from genome assembly GCA_006410735.1 of Raphicerus campestris. Taxonomy (NCBI): domain Eukaryota; kingdom Metazoa; phylum Chordata; class Mammalia; order Artiodactyla; family Bovidae; genus Raphicerus; species Raphicerus campestris. The sequence goes on along the minus strand of SJYW01044833.1, from coordinate 3,252,135 downwards.
CAGGACCCAGAGGCATCGTGGGGCTCCTGCCCCAGCCTGCAACCAGCCCTGTCCCTGCACCGTTTGAGCCCATGGGCCCATAAGTTCGCTTTTTGCTTATGTCAGTTTCTGTCAAACTTTCTCCACTAGAACACAGAGAGGGCCAGCAGTTGAGGCCCCATCGATCACCAAAGACCAAGACTCAGAGAGCACGTCAAGAACTTGGAGATGACGCAGTGAAGAGGTGGCAGCAGCCACCGCACCATGCGCTCCCAAAGCCCCAGAGGCCTTGGAAGAGAGGTCAGGATATACCCGTGGGTGTATAAATAGGGTGAGTAAAGGCAGGCGTCGGGAGGGCTTCTGGGAGCAGCAGCGATTGCACTGATGCCTCAGCTTTGTTAAATGCCTCTCCAACGTTAGCCCCCGTGCTCGCAGCTTGGCACAGCTTCGCACAGGAGCCGTGCTAGGGGACGGAGTGCGGCGTGTGGGCATGTGGAAACGGGGACAGGCTGGCTTTCTTACACTTGAAGATTACAAAAGAGTGTCCGTGTGCCTCGAAGCCCCGGGGGAGGCAGCCGTGACTCAAGGCTGGAAGGAGGCCCGAGGCGGCGGCCAGCACTGGAATCCAGACGACACACCTCAGTGCACCCGGGCGTTTCAGCGCTCGTCCAGAGTCCCGTCCCGGCAGGCTCTGCCGGCATCCACCCTGCTTCCGGGGCCCGCACGTCTCCAGCCAGGTCTGGCTCAGGAGGACACGGGCACATCAGTGCATGAGATAAGCTTCCTGGTAACTGAGGAGGGGCCCGTGAGACGCGTGAAAGGGGAGCGTAGGAGCTGCCTCCTTGCAACACAGCAGCCAGCCACCCCCTCTCACAGGCACGTTTTCTGGGACACTTGGCAGGACATTCCGTGTGCTTTAGCACTTCAGAAAATGACGCAAGGAGCCAGAGTGCCTGTGTGTATATTTATATATGATCGCACTCAGTCATGTCTGACTCTGTGCAACCCCATGGACTGTAGCCCACCAGGCTCCTCTGTCCATGGGATTCCTCAGGCAAGAATACTGGAGTGGGTTGCCATGCCCTCCTCCAGGGGATCTTCCCAACCCAGGGTTTGAAGCCCTGTCTCTTGTGTCTCCTGCATCGGCAGGCAGCTTCTTCACCACTAGCAACACCTAGGATGCCACTTTCATTTGATAAACATTTTTTGAGCACCTACTGTGTGCCAAGCATTGCAACAGACAAAGACGATGGAGAGGTGAGAGGTGTGCTGCCAGGGCAGGTGAGGAACTGATGTGGCACCAGGAGGACTCAGAGGCAGTGGGCACAGGGGTGGGACAGCGAGCCTGCCCCGGTCCTGGAGAGGAATCAGGATGAACCAGGAGACAGGACAGAGGGCACCAGGGAAGGAGGTGCTCTGGTGGGCAAAAGCGTGTGGAGACTCAGGAAAAAGGGAAAGAGAGGAACTATGCCAGGCCCCGGAGTGACTACAACCTGAAGGTGGAAGCAGAGAAGACAGAAGGGGGGACATTTCCCGAGACTCTCGCGTGCACGAGGCACCATGGATGGAAACGGGGCATGCAGGACGTCAGCACAGCCCTCGGCTCGTACAAACAGGTCCATTCTTTTGAACACTTACCAGCAGCCAGCTGACGTATGCAAGCCCTGGGTCCACATGCTTACTGTGGTGGCGGAAACCCTCCCACCTTTGACCCAGGAGGAGACTCTGGCCCAGAGACGGGGTCCACCGACTTGCCCAGGCCTCACACCTGGGATGGAGCAGGATTCAGGCCTTGTGGTGGCCTGGCACCAAAGGGCAGCACCTCCTGGCTCAGCCTCCCAGAAATCCGCGGTTCACCCTCTCTCTTCTCTGCCCCCCAAAGGCTGTAAATAGCGTTGACCTACAACCCCAGTGTACTCTGGCCTGGAGATGCGGGAGGCTTTGGCCCTCCCATTCTGCCCCCACTGTGCTGGATCTGTCGTTTTTGACCTCAAAGACATTCTGACTTTGTCATCACAACCCACCAGTGCTTTGCAACACCCCGGCACATCAGCTCTGTCTATATGGCGTCTGGTCTGCGCTTACCTACCCTGTATTCAGCATCAAAGGGCTGAGAATGTTACCTCTGTGCAATCCAGGTTTTTTTGTTGTTTTTTTTTTTAACCTCTTCATGCAGTCCAGACCATTTTCAGCTAGAGAAATGGGCTGGAGAAGACAGTGTAGCCTTGCTGAGGTCAGAGGGTGAATGAATACCCTGTCTCCACGCTGACCCCCCCTTCCCCGACCTGCCAGCACCTACATAATCTGCCCAGATCAGCAGCTCTTCGTGGAGCCTGGAGCCCATGGGGATGCTCACCCAAGAGTCCCCATCCTTCCTCCAGGCCCCGATGACAACCCCGGCCTGGTCTGCTGTGACAGCTGGCCCCAGGCTCTCAAGCAGGACACAGACCCTGGACAACCGGTCATAAATGCTCACCGGCTCCCTCCTGCTTTCATGCCCAGCTTTCTCTGCAAGGAGAAGCGAAGGGAGCCACAAAGGGCAGAGTCTGCAAAAGTCTGCACATTGAGCTCCTTTCAAGAGAGACCAGGGGGAACCAGTGGCAGCCCAAAGGTGGACACTGGCAACTCTGAACTCTTCAAGAAAGTGCCTCAGAGCCTCACGGCCTCAAAACTGGCATTGGGAAATGGCAGGGAAGGTGGCGGTGGAAACGAGAGAAGCCAGGGGGAAGGAGCAGACCGCAAAGAGTCTTTTATACACACACAGAGCTCTTCCGCTTAGGTTTTCTAGGTTACATCTATTTTTTATTAGTCTCTGAGGTCCCAGCTTTGGACAGCTACTGAGTATTTTGACAGGGCAGAGGTTTACAGAGGTCAGAGGAGGTGAAACTTTAAATAGTTATCTAAGTTACCTGCCATCATCAACAGAGAGCTGTGTCCATACAATCAAAAAAAAAAAAAGTAAAGTTCTTTCAGAATTGATTAGAAGGGTACATCCCCATGGAGTTTAAAACAACCCCAATTACCAAATAGGCCAGTTCTATTGTTTCCACTTTATTGGGGCAAAATTGACAAATATAAATTGCACATATTTCAGTATATGATGTAATGTTTTGGTATGTGTATACATTGTGAAATAACCACCACAACCATGCTAGTTAATACATCCATTACATTACAGTTGCTGTCTTCCGTGTGTGTGTGTGTGTGTAAGAGCACTTAAGATCTACTCTCTTGGCAAATTACAATACACAGTGTACAATACAATATTGGTCGCTACAGCCAAGATGCTGTAAAGTAGATCTCCAGCATGCTGCACAATAGGTACACTTTATCATACGTGTCCAGTATGCCGTAAAATGAATACATCCTGCATAACTGACACTTTCTACCCTTGGCTCAGCCTTTCCCCATTTTCCTCCACCCTTGACTCCCCCATCACCAGTGTTCTAATCTCGATTCTGTAAGTGTGACTTTTTCAGATTCCATTATAAATGTGATCATATGGTATGATCTGGCTCATTTCTGTGTCTGGCTTATTTCACTTAGTACAACGTCCTCCAGGTTCATCCACATTGTCACAGATGGCAGGACTGCTTTCTTTTTGAAGGCTGAATAATATTCCCCTTGTATATCATGTATCAGATTCTCTTTATCCCTTCACCTACGGATGGATACTTGGGCTGTTTCCATATCCTGCCTATTATAAGTAATGCTGTGATAAACATGGGACTCCAGATAGCTCTTTGAGATACTGATTTCATTTCTCTTGGATACATACCCATAAGGGGAGTTGCTGGACCATATGGCAGTTCTGTTTTTAATCTTCTGAGACGCCTCCATACTGTTTTCCACAGTGGCGGCACCAATTGTCATTCCTGCCAACGGTGCACAAGGGTTCCCTTTTTTGCCACATCCTTGCCAGCTGTTATCTTTTGTCTTTTTGATAATAGCTATCCTAACAGGTGTGGAGGGTGGTATCTCACGGTGGTTTTGACTTGCATTGCCTGGCTGATTTGGTGATGTTTTAGGCCCATTTAATTTAGAATGTCCACTAGGGGACTTGAATAATCCAGTGAGTCATTTTGTGTAATGATGAAGGGCTGAGAGGGACCGTCGAGGCTTGGTCCCCTGCGATACTGTCATCAACAACTCAGGGAGAGCTGGAAGGGCAGAAGGGCTCCAGCCACTTAGGGAGCTGCACTGTGTCCTCCCTGGTGGCAGACACTTTACAGGCACAATCTCTGACCCTGACCAGCACCCACTTTGCAGGTGAGGGTCCTGTTTCTGAGAGGTGAAGTCACAGAAAAAGCATGCCCATTTCATTGGCAGCTGCCACAGAGGTGGAAAGCAAACTAAACCTCGTTGATGGCACATTCTAGATCCAAAGAGAGATTTAGACAGGTAGGGACCCAGCTCGACA
>SJYW01044833.1:3207187-3220651 GCA_006410735.1 Raphicerus campestris | reverse complement strand
TTTTTTTTTTTTTTTTTGGTCTGATCCCAGTGAGGAGATTTGCAGTCTCCCACTGTAGAAGCACAAATGGATGTATCACTTAGAGAGCCCAGCATCTCATGCAAGGTTTTAGGCAAAGACATGTTCCAGATAGGAGTGACCAGGATGGAGTTATTCTAATTATCTCACGGGAAATGCCACTTCAGAGAAGAATACGGTGGACCAACAATTAGGTGTTTTGATAGGACCCTACAAGACAGTTCAATATAGTAAGCAGGTTTGGGGCCCAAATATGAAAAACACAGAGTGGTGTTGGCAAAAAAAAAAAAAAAGTGATTTTGGTGGCTGTCTTTAAGAGAAGTTTAACTCCTAATAAAAGGTGTTAGAAGAAGTAACCATATTTAAGGGAAAGAATTACTAAAAAGCTTTGAAATGTAATGTGTGGTGAATACAAATACATGCTTTTTTTTTTTTTAACCAAAAAATCCTAAATCCTGCCGGAGCGCCCTTATTACAAACAGGTCTCTGATTCTTGTTGTTGTTTAAATCATGTAAGGAAATCTAGCTTTCCCTTCACACTGCATTTGAGGCTTTGTCTAAATAGTGTTAAAATTCCTTTCATTCCAAATGCAGAACTGAGCCCACTCACATCTGTGGGACATAACACATTTTGGAAGCCCCAAGATTATGTGCTTTACCCATATATTCACAAAATGAAATTTACATGAGACTTCTATTTATTATTATTATTATTACTGTCTGCAGTCATGAAAAACAGCCAACCCTTGACTTCTGTTTAATTTCCTTTTTAAAAAAGAGAATAAATGATTGTGTTAGAGACGAAAGGTATTACATGTATAACCTCCACGCTAATTAACTCTTCCTCCTGTCTGAGGGTCTTAGGTACAGACCCACAGGAAACATGCTGGTGCTTCTGACTTGATGCGCCAACCCAAATAGACTCGCTTATTTTCAACCTGTAATATTGTTTAAAATAAAAATCCACTGAAATTTACAAGATGTATACAGTGGTATAAAGGGAAGTGTCCCCGAAGGTAACAGCCAGCATTTTAAAAGCCTGTGGTACACATGCACACTCTAAGCAGTACTTTTCCGCGCTTCATTGTTTCTCTGGCAGATAATTTTACTAAGAAGAAAAAAAAAAATTTGATTCCCCTCCCCAGGCAGATGCCATGGGCATAAGCTTTAGCAGAGTCGAGCACCCTGGTTTCTCGGGCCCTGGATAGTATTGTAATTATCAGTGATGTCAAACGTGGTCATTCATCAGACAGAGCCGTAAGTGAAACTAGTTAGTTAAGTACGCCCCTTCCGTGGGCTTTTCTTCCCTCCCCCTTCTCGCTCTCAGGCAGCCACAAAATCACTTCCCATGTTTCCTTTTTTTCCCCAGAACCATGTAATAATTTTTTACAATGTATCTGACACATTAATAGACTGACATCAGATAGGCAGAGGTTCTACTTCCTGTTCTCAGTGAGGAAATGATGTCTAGATAATCATATTTATTTGCCTTCATGCCATAACCACCTGGGCTTTCAACAGAGGCCATTCCAATGGGAAATGCCTTATTTATTACTGAATGTGCAATTCTGAGGTTCTGATCTTTTCTCCCTTATACCTTCACCCCAGTAGTTTTTATTTACACCCGTCAATTAGAGGTACTTCCGCTCTTAAACAGGACCTCCCCTTGCCCAAACCACCAGCTTTCAGGCTAAACGCAGTGGGCAGGGGCAAATGGTAACCAGCCTTGCAAACACAGGGTGCAGCTGTCCCAGGCGCCGCATTCCCCGCATGTCCTTGTCTGAAATGACCCAAGTGGCTTCTGACACATTCAAAGGTTCGCAAGTCCTGAAGTTGGAAGTCCTGAAGTTGGAAGTCCTGAAGTTGCCGACGTCTTTATTTTCTGGTTTAGGCCAGCTTAGTTGCGTGTTCACCCTTGACTTGATGAAATGCACTCCACCCGCCATTTTGGGCTGATCAATATATTTAAAAGNGGTTTTTGCCGACATCTTTATTTTCTGGTTTAGGCCAGCTTAGTTGCGTGTTCACCCTTGACTTGAAATGCACTCCACCCGCCATTTTGGGCTGATCAATATATTTAAAAGTTTGCTTGGCATATTTTTGCCTGTTGGTAGTTAAAGACTAACCAAGATAGGTTAGAAGACTGAGGTCCATGAGTGAGTGACAAGCTTTAGCTNGTCCTGAAGTTGGAAGTCCTGAAGTTGCCGACGTCTTTATTTTCTGGTTTAGGCCAGCTTAGTTGCGTGTTCACCCTTGACTTGATGAAATGCACTCCACCCGCCATTTTGGGCTGATCAATATATTTAAAAGTTTGCTTGGCACATTTTTGCCTGTTGGTAGTTAAAGACTAACCAAGATAGGTTAGAAGACTGAGGTCCATGAGTGAGTGACAAGCTTTAGCTGGTTAATTTCCATGCCAGTAAAACACACAGCCAAGCTCGGAGCCCTTATATAAACGTGTGATCAGAGAGGCTGGGAAATCTGATTCACCCGCTTTAGACTGCTCATCTGCCAGGCTCCCCACTGCGATTTACTTTCATTTGATTTACTTTTAAATTGTGTCCCTTTTCTTTGAAGAAATAAATGCCTTCATTTTTAGGGAAGAGACATCTACCATGAGAGGTTATACTTTTTACCACTTCTGATGATTCCTCAGGAGGCTGCATGAATAACTTGGAGTCCTTGTCTTCCTTGCTGTCAACAGGAAAATGAGAGACACCTAAAGCTTGTTTTCTCACTGTGGGCCCATCCCAAATTTAAAAAATGCCCCAAGTCCAGCACTAGGCAGACAGGAGCCATCAGGGAGGTGATCCAGCCCTTCAGACCAATGAACACAGATGTGCGTGTTTGTCTGTTTTTGTATGTGTTTAAAAACAGAGCTAGAGCCTTCACCCACCTTTCGATAACACTGCTTTTCTCACTTTTGATATAAATCTTCAAAATCTAGACATCACACAGCTCCAGAAAAGGGGAATCCTCTCCAAGCCTGGCTCCACCCAGGGCTCGTGAACAAACCCAACTCTGTCTGGGCATTTTTTTGTGTTTTTTTCTCTCCAGCGGGGCTAAAGGACAGGGTGAGAGCATTTCAGCCTCCCAGGCTGTCTCATGACTGTCAGGGCATAAAGGAGTACAGTCCGGCCACAATGTGGGAGCATCTTTACCCTTTCGAGAGGGACACAACAAAAAACAAAGCAAATCAAATTGCTCAGCACGAAGGCGTAGCAAAACCCGCAGCTCCCCGCCCGTCCCCATAGCGTCTGTGGGAGGTGAGAAATGAGGGAAGCCAGAGAGAGCTGTGATGCCACCTTCGAAGGCATGTCACCCCGTGTGCACATTTGCACGCAGGTGCAGGCCAGGTTCAGCTGTCCATTTCCTCCCTGTATGTTCACATGTGTTTCTGTTTTGAAAACAATTTTAGAGCTAGAACCCCAATTAAGAGCTCAGCGGAAATTGGCGAATGTCTTAACTTTCGGGCATTTATGAATGTGTCAGCCTGTGACTGTGCTGTGGGGCATTTGGGGCCAGTCGGCTGTGCTGTGCCCATGTTTCTGTGGCCACCGCAGTAGGTCTGATGGCTTCCTGACAGTCTCATTGTTTAATCTTAAAAGCCCTTTGTGTGTTTTCCCTAAGTTTGCCCAGTACAACAAGGCTAAGATAGGAAGAACACATCAACGGCACACAGAAATCGGATCTATGAAAGTGCATCAGAGCTGGACAATTTTAAGAAATTCACAAAATGCATTTTCCACAGAGAGGCTCTGATTGGAATGCACAGTTCTCAACCCAAATCATAACCATCTACCAAGCACCTCTTCCCCGTCCAATACACAGTTCCTTTTCCTTCCCTTTCTTTTTGTCAAATAACTGTTTTCCCCCCTGTAATTAGAACTTTGGATTGCAAAATCACATTCCTCCCTTCTCCACAGATTCTTGGACCTTTAGTTACGATTAGAAAGGGGCATTAATTCAAGAAGGGAGGATGAGGGAGGGGTGGTCTGTGGAGGTTTGGGAGGAGGGAGAGGAGAGGAAATACTTCTGTGCTCACCCCCACAGCCCCTTGGCCCCCACCCAGCCCAGGCCTGCCTGGGTGTGAGTTACACATGGGGGATTTGGATTCTGAATCTATTCTAAATATTCTGATCACCAGCCTTGAGTGTTTCCAAGCTGAGATTCCAAAGAATGGTTTTTCCTTGCAGCTGGTTCTTTCGGGTAGGAAATAGGTGAGGCCATGAAACCTTTGTAGAAGGGGGAGAGGAGGCATACCGCCCACCCCTGTCCCTGTCCCAAGAGAATGCTGAAAAGGAGGCCGTGAAGGGGTCCCTGAGCTGAAAACTCCGGCCAGCAGAGCCGCGTTCCCTTTTGCTCCCCTCAAATTTTTCCTCGTTCTCCATGCCTTCGTCTGCTTCCGGAAGCCTGGAGAAGTGGGTTTCTGGTCTCCTTTGGGGGATTTTTTCAGGAAGCAAAGCAGAGCAGAGGGCAGCTAGCTAGTGTACAGGGGCTGGGCTGGGGTGGGGGGTGGTGGTGTCACTAACAGAGACCAACCTTGGCTTCTGACCCCTAATCGCCAGGGGTCAACTCTAGGTCATACCCGGGGCCCCTGCTACCCACCAGACAGGATTTATTTGCAGGATGACTGACAGGCTGGTGGCAGACCCTGAGTCCCCAGGATCCCTGAAGACAACTACCATGTCCTTAGCTCCAGGGCCTCGGCCCCTGAGGGCCTGGCCCCTGGCCCATCCCCAGGTCCTGTCTGTATTTCATGCCTAGTCACCAGAGCCATCAGAGACTCAGAAGTCACTGCACTGGACGGGAAAGCAGTCACCTAAGCTGGGGCTCAGGGCCCAACAGCCCGGTCCTGTGCCAGTCCCCGTGCAGACAGAGGCTGGGGTGAGGAGAAGAGCTGGGAGGTGGCTCTGGGGTGTCTAAGCACGGCTGCAGCTTCTGGGGCCCCTTTGCTTTGGGCAGCCCTGCCCAGCCAGGAGTGCTCTCCACCCTCAGGGTCCCCTGGCCATCTCGGCAGGTGCAGAAGGACAGGGCTCTCGGGGGTGGGGTCCGGCTGCTGCCTGAGGTCACGGGCAGTCCCTGTGTGCCCCAGTCCCTGGTGGCGCCCCGGGCTGAGGAGCGAAGGCTGAGGACTCTGCCCGCAAAGCGACTCCCCTGTGAAATGCCCAAGCTGGCACCTGCTCCTGGGGCACCACTGGCGGTCACTCCCAGTGCAGCCAGGGCCCAGCCTGCTTCTTGGATGTGTACTGGGATTTAGTTCAAGTGTTCCAGGAGGACACCTGAGCCGCAGTGGAGGCCTTGGGGACGTGCTGCTCTGCTGAGCTCAGGGGTGGGCGCATGGAGGGAGGAAGCGGGATTCAGTCCTAAACACTCCTCCTTCACTTGGGACCCTCATAACACACTCCAGCCGCCCCAGGAACCTTCTGGAAGTAAGATCTTCAGGTCTAGGTCATTTGGTTTTTACTCCGTTAATTTTCTGGCCCATTTTCCAGATCTAGCTTTATTTTCTTTTTCCCCTTCTCTGTTTACAGACAGGGTGAAGAGGCAAAAGAGAAAAAGAAGGAAATCCAGATAACCTGCTTTAAGTCATTCTAGAAATCTCCATAGTACAGTTGGGATTTGCCTTGATACAGTTTGATGCTTATTGTAGGGGAAAGCCACTCAAGGAAATTTCATTAGGATCTCACCCATAGCTCCAACTACAGGGGCTTGCTTGCATTCCTGGGTTTAACACAGTGGCTGCTGAATCTCAGACACTCAGGAACTGTATGCAAAGGACAAAGTTTAAAATCACTCATTTCAGAAAAGAGCCCTTCCATGCGGGATTTTTTTTTTTTTTTCCTCTTATAGGGACCTTCAGTTTTTTAGATCCTTCAGTGTAACGTAATTAAGCATCTCAGCACCTTCTTAAATAAACTTCCCTTTTTCCCCTTCTTCTCCTCTTAGGGAAGGATTCGTAAATGTGCAGATAAATATGATGAAAGGAATGCAAGGGTCTCAGCATCTGAGCCACTTTTACATTGCCAGATTCCACTAAAGTCCTTTTCACTAGGATGGGGGAAGCCTGCAGTAATGATTCTCAGATGAAATTGGTTAAAAGATGATGGTTGAGTCTGTTTTCAGGCAGTGAACCCAACATATTCTTTCATCTGCCATTTATCTATCTATCTACCTCCTTGTGAAGCTCTTTAATACATTGTAGAGGGGGAAGCTATTAAAAGACGAATCTGCAGTTTACACATCAGGACATACTAATGAGCACACGACAAGAGTTCCTCGGTCTACTCCACGCGTTGGTAGGCGGGAGCCAAACCTAGCCTGAACGGCCGAAGATGATTTTCCCGTAAAACCTTGGCCGGACTTGGCATGACTCAGGGCAGCGAGGAGGTGCGTGCTGACCACCTGTGTATTCTCAGGGCGCCTTGTCCGGGTTAATTCCCCCTGCACTGTACCGCTCATGACACCTTTTCAAATCTTCCTTGGAGTATCGCTGCACATTCCTATGCTATTTAAAAAGTACCATTTAATTGTTAGCTACATAGATCCTGCTCTTGGAGGCTCTGTGCTGGCAGATGGCCGGCCTGGACTGCACCCGGTGCAGTCCAGCTCGAGAGTCTCCTCTCTGCTCCCAGGCGAGGTCCTCTTGCCCCCTCCGTTCTTCCCTAGTGGCTAGGCTGGGTGAAGGTGATGAGGACAGAACACAGCATTGGCTTCTGGACCCTATTCATGTGTGCGAACTGAATCTCTCTCCCCTGCTTGGAAAGAAAAGGCCTTGATAACAGGATGGATTCCCCAGGTAGCCAGAGAATAGAGGTCATCTTGAGGAAAATGACACCAATGATCTAAAAAGGACATCTACTTTATGAGATTTCAGGCAAGATGCCAAATATCACATTTAATGAGGCCTGATTCTTTTTCTCCAAAAATAACAGAGGCTATCAATGAGCTGGTCAGGAAGGCAAAGGGGCATTTTTGCAAAGTCTCCGTTCAATTATTGCTTTGTAATATTGTTCTAAAATTGAAGAATGCTTCACGAGTCTATGATGTCATGTAAAATATTCCTTGCAGAAGCTTAACATATGTTTGGAGTGCCCCAAAGGAATTAAAAATATTCCTCCACAATCTTAGAAGCTTTTATACTCTACTCACTTGTGTTTTGAACAGAATCTGTTTTTCCTAAAGGTTTTTTTTTTTTTAAAGTAAACTTAGATAGGAAGTTTTGTTTTGTCTTCTGTTTGTTTTTTGAGATTAGCCGCTTGAACTTGAAATGGAGAACAATTGATATCATGGATAACGCTTCCAGGTTTTATAACTTCAGTATGTTTCTTGTATTTTTTCTTTCTTTTTTTTGCATAGAAATAATATATTTGACAAAAGATTAGTATATACTCTGACATGAAAAATAGTTTGTGCCATAACGTTTAAAAAATCATTTCTAACATGAAATGTGGATGAAAGCCCGTAAATGTATTTGGGACAGCTCTGACAGATATGAGTCCAAATTTATTTATCTGTGTTTTAACGCATAGTCAGACTGTTTAGATAAAGGACATTGGAAAACTTAAGTAAAAGAGTCTATGTCAGCTGCAGCAGCCTAGATATTTCAGCAGGTGTATGTGCCGTGTATTTTTTTCACACCAATTGTAAAGTAATTCAAATAAAAGTGGGGCAGATTAAAGAAGAATAACTGAATCTCCACACTGGAAAAAAAAATAGATCGATTTACTGGTTTATCACAGTTATTGTACATAGATTTGTTGTAACCATGTTGAATTTTTTAAATTAGATTTTAAATATATTTTTACAATCTGCACTTGTAGAATATGGCTAACTATACAGAGAAATGACGGGTCTGTTTTGTTATTAAACTGCTGTCTGGAAAATGTTGGGCTCCGTACAGTAAATGATAATTATTTTGCCACTTACATTAGTACAGCTAATAGCAATAAGGGGTTTTTGAACCATAGAAAGCTAAACTACTTTGAATTACTCTGCTTTGTTATTCACTGTGAAGCAAAAAAGACTTTTTTTTAAGCAACCTCATTTTCATATTACCGTTCTAAGCATTCCCTGCTACTAATTTAAACAGAGTGGAAGTTAATAAATAAAAGAGTGGTCTCTAAATGGTTGTATTTGTTAAGACAATGTCTACAGTTAAGGTCAGCAGTACTAGCAGAATAGACCCTGTCTGTGGAAGAGGAGGGGGGAAGATGGAAGAGAATCCGGTCTAGGTAACGAAGCCAGGGAGAAGTGGGCCAGTTTGGTTCCCCAAAGGATGCTCAGTCTGAACACCTGGGGGACACCCATCAGAGACCTTTCAGTCCTCATCCATTGTGACCCCAGGATCACCTGGTTCTCTGAGCTGAGGGCAGCTTCAGGGCTGATGCCGGCTGCCAGGCCAGTGGACATCACTGTCTCCACCTTCGCAGGATCAGAGGCAGGGTGGAGGGTTGGGGGGGCGGGGCTGATGCAGCACACCACGCTGTTCTCTTCCATGGGAACCCTTCCTCTGGCAGGGCTGAGACCAGGCTGCCAAAGCAAGTGGACCTGAATTCCTCTTCTTTGGCTCTCCTGCTTCCCTTCTCGTAGCTAGTTAGGCGGCCTTGAACATGCTGTCCTTATAAAGCCCTCTTTGTGGTTATTAATGACCCTTTGTTTATTTTAATATATTTACTGAATCAGGTACCCAAGGGAATCCTCTACATCAGTGATGTGAGCAATCCTGTTGCCCGAAGTCAAAGAGGTACATCTTGATTTCTGATTTGCATGTGCTTGTTTTAATGCATTTTCCATGAGCGAGCGAGCGAGCGAGTGAGGAATGTGGATCATTCTCCAGGTGTGGAAGCCTCCTGCTTCTGTAGCTGTAGTGTCTGGGTCTCACACGTACATCGGTGGTGATGCCTGATGCTGAGGAGGAGGCTGGCGGCTGTGAGACCAGCATGCATGCCTTTCTGTACTGTTGTCATCACGGAGGCGCGGGGCACAGAGCTCTCAGCCAGTCTGAGCGGACCTCAGACCTTCAGCCTGAACCAGCACGAGTCTCCTGTCCCCCAAAGAGCTGCCCGGTGTCTGCCCAAATGTCAGACAATCTGGGCAAATCTGTGCTGTTAGAATCCGGCCGTTGGCCAGCTTCACATAACCATTCCAAATTTACAGTCTCCTATAACCCACTCCATGCTCACATTTGGAAAAGTTAGTGTAATTTCAAAACACACTGTGTCCCTCCTCTGCGTCCAAATGTGAGTTTGGAGCCACTCCCCACTAGGCTGAAGGAAGATATGGGGGTCAGAAATCTGATTTTCATCGACAAAAAAAAAATTGAAATTAAACTATTTAAATGGGTTTGCAATTACATGTTTCCCAGGGTGAATTTAATTATGAATCCTCCTCGTTTGGAGAACCAGACCAACACTCTTACACCAATAATTATTTAGCATTATCGTTTTATGTATTCCTGTTACCTCTTATTGGCTAATGGAATGAAGTTTGATTTTTTTTTTAATTAAATTTGCTTGCTGAGAAATTTGCATGAAATACAGCTTTTGGTTTAAGTCACACTGTCAAATTGCCACTCTTTGCCAGGGAGACACTTTAAGAATCCAGTGAATTGAGGATGTCAGAAAACAGACCCACATTTTCTCCCCACTCTTTAAACATGGTATCTGATTACTTACTTTTACAAAGTTATTGGGAAAGTCTTTGAGTAACTGGACTGTGACTATTTAACATGATTTCTTTCCTAGCCTTAAACAAAATTAACATTTTCTTTAATAGTTTTCATATGTAGATTTTTAATTCAGTGTATACTGTTGGGATTAATTTGTGTGTTCTTGTGTGTGCATGCTGTATCAAAACTTTATCCCTTTCTTCTCTCCCTGTCTTTATAATTGAAGTTTGAAAGCCATCTATTAAATAGGATGATCTAGACCCACGAGGCAGGTTTTGTTACACTGAAACCATCCATTTTGAGCAAAGAGTTAATGAACTTTTAAGGCAAGGTTCACACGGGTCTTGACCCCCCGCCCCAGTAATATTTCATATAAGGTTACTGGTGGGAGAGAAATCAAATTTCAGCCGTGAACATGATTGACAGGTGAGAATCAGGAAGAAAAAGGCATTTGGCCAGATGAGGACGTTGGGTAGGAGAACAATTCCTCAAAGTTACTCTGTGATATTAGATATTATAAGTGGATATATGAAAAGTTTAATATTTGATACTCTTGAGAGAGTTAGTTTATTTTTAGAAAGGCATTTTGGTTAGCGAGCTCAGTCCCGGAAGCCAGAAGTGGGCAACTAGTAGTTTTCTGCTCTCCTGTTGATTTCTTTTATGTACAACTTCATGGTTTATTTCTGGCCATTTTCTAGACGAGTCTGAGAATTAGATTAGAGGCCATTTGGGGAGGCATTTAATCACCTTTTATTTATTCTCATAAGCACAGTCTAGATTATATTATGGTTCTTGGTATTATTACAGAACAGTGACCCTAAGGGCTGCCGCCAACAGATGAAACGCTCCATTCCTATAGCGTCTCTTGGTCTTAACATCTCCCACTAGTGCACGCTTCAGCTTGATGCACGCACGTCTGCCCAAGTGCGTGATTTGTCAAGGTCGCGCCTTCTAAGGAAGGACTTCTAACGCGCCCAGAACAGTGCTCCCACAGTGCTTTCTGATGTCAGTTTTTCCGTGGTGGCACCCCTGGGTCAGGTGTCACGTTAGCATCACTGCCATGGAAACAGGTGATGGTGTTGCGTGACCCTAAGGCCAAGGGTGGCTTTGGAATTCACCTCGGAGGCTGTCTCTTAGGGTGAATTGTCAAAAGGAGATTAACAGCTACTCATAGCTTGCACCACAATTGAAAGCAGGCAGGCCTTTAATACATGCTCTTTCGTCTTCTGTGCTGAAACACTAATTTCAGGAGGTGGCGGTGGACCTGAGCCAGCTGATGTGTCTGCTCTACCCTTACAGATGTTCCTGACATTCTCTCAGACCCACCCGGATGCGTCCAAGCCTTAACAGAGCCGCCCTGGGGCAGGGCAGGTGGGACACACACAGGGGAGAGGCCTGTTTGTAGCTTTCCCGTCACTCGTGGGAGATTCCTGATGGAATTCGTATAAACAGCTCTGCCCCAGGTTCTAAGTACCTATCAGTTTTTCTTTCTTCCTAATCTTACAGTTAGCTGGGTGGAAAATGTTTTATCCTGACTGTACCAATGTGAATTCAAACCAACGCAAGGGAGGCTTTACTCTGTTACGAGCTGGGATATAAACAAAAACACAGTAAAAGGACTCCAGAATCTCGTTTCTATTTTGTATAACGTGTCCTCCCACTTCGCTGCCCGTGATCACCCAGAAATAAAATGCAAGCATGGATGCCTAATGCCCAGTGTCCATGTGGGTTCCTGAGCACAGCTGTTTAATTCAGACATAGAATTACAGATGTTGTAACCATTATTTCCCTCGCAGAGTCCATCAACGTCTTTTAACAGAAACGGTGAATCAGGTGTTCTCAGGCAAAGGCTGTATGAAAAACACAGAACGTAAGTTTTCACTTCTCAGCGCCTGTGTTTGAAAAGCCTGTGTGAGAACAGTGGCTGGTCTGGACTCTGGCTTCACTGCAGACCCCTCAGGGCCTCTCAGGACTCCGCTTTCAGAGTAAGTGCCCCGCCGCGGAGGACTGCAAAGAGTAGGGTGCAGTCTGGCACGCAGATGTGGAGAGTGGACCAACCCCTCAGAGATTCCAGGAGTGTGTCTTCAGCAAATGACATCACTGTGTGTGCTGGCACTGAGAAAGGAAGGGAAAATAACTCTGTTTAAACTGTTTCGTACCGCGGCTTATCAAATTGTTTGTTGTTGTGGTTTGTTTAGATAGCCACCCCCCACCCTCCTTCCCCCACAAGGCTGCCTAACATCCTTCTGTGGACACTGGCCCCACTAGTGAGCAGGTTTAATCAATCAATTATGGCAGAGCAAGTACAGGGCAACCAGCTTAATGAAGTCCTATTATTTTCAGTGGTCCTTAGGATGCTATTGAAGGGGCTATCTTAAAGAGACACTATGCATTTGGTGGGGGCAGGTGTGGTGTGGGGGGAGAAGGGTTTTTGCACAGGAGTATTACACTAGTTATTTAAAACAAAACGACGCTTCTGTCAAGAGCTTTCCTTCTAAAAGCACACATTCAGTCACCTGCCAGAATCTCAGATTTATTGCTGCCGTTCACAGATGCCAATGTTGAAACTCTCTTTACCTCCAGCTTGCTGAGTCTTTCATTTCCTCGATCCAAAAATCACTGTAAAGTTGTTGTTTAGTGTCTGCATTTTTTGCTTTTCCTGGCACCTAATGAAATTATCAGCAATAAATGAGCTATGCAGAAGGGTTGGTTTTGCTTTTATTTTTTATTTTCCTTTTTCTTTCTTGCAGTATTTGGAAAATGCTGGGACAAGGGTAAGCCAATGGCAGAATTCAGAGTGCCTCTCTTTCCAGCATCTACGGGAAACGTAATAAAGCCATTAGCATTTATATAATTTCAGATGGGGGAATTAATACTGGGGAAGGGAGGGGGAGGGAGTGTCAGGTGTTGAGTGGGCAAGTCAGACCAGCTGTGGGAATTACAGTTATTGTCACTGGAGACAACACAGCCCTGACCCCCAGTATAAGCTGCTGGAAGATATTAACACCTAATTATCAAGACAGGGGTGCATCTTACACCTTAATCACTGGTGAGGTGAAAGTGACAAAAAAGAGGAAGGGGGCTGTTTTCCATGTTCCTTTCAGCAAGCATTCATCCTGTAATAAGGGGTCATCCACTTGTAGCAAGTGACGATTTCCTTTTAGTCCTTTGAGTCTATAGAGAAGCACAGTAACATCATTTGCTAGCAGGTAGGCAGTGAAGGTGAGAATCGAATTGATCTGAAATTGACCCTGAGGTCACTGCCTCCTTTAAATTGGGTGCTACAGACAAAGTTCCTTTTCTTCTTCTCTGGCTTCGGCCAGCAGCCAAGCAGAGTCCTCAGTCATTGGGGAGATGTGTATAAGAGACAGGTACTGACATCGCCTCTACTGTACAAGCCTCATTGCTATATATTTTTTTCAAATATTTATTTTATGAGCAAAACCCCAAAGTCAGACTTTACAGTTTAACAATACCAAACTTTGATTATAAATTACAGATCAGTTTACTGCAGGTTGCAATGGCCAAACCGAAAAAGGGGGAAAAGAGAAGAAGAAAAGAAAAAAAGTAGGGTGGGGGATCCTTGAGTTGAAGCCAGACAGTGACTTGATCCCAAATAAATTTTAAATAGTAAAAAGATGCATTCTCAGAATAACTGCATCCTCAATAGCTTGGACAGTAACACCTGATGGATTTACAATGAAATCACACACTTGAAACCCATCTTCCCTAAAGTGACACATATGGTCATTAACCGTGGCTTTTTTTTTTTTTTT
>SJYW01044833.1:3171682-3202712 GCA_006410735.1 Raphicerus campestris | reverse complement strand
TTTTTTTTTTTTTTTTTACAGATGGTGGTTAATTAAAGGGTTTGAGCCTCCCCACGATGGTGTGCCTCTGGCTTGTTTATATTTTAAAATGAGGTTCATTCCTGATGCACAAGAAATGGCAGGGGGGAAGCTGACAGTGGGGTCTCTTACTGGGCTGACTTGAATAGGGAAGAAAATTTCCTCTTTCCTTTGACATTTTCTCTTTCTTATTTCACCCCCGCCCCCTCCCCCATCAAAGTCCTTTCAAAGCATCTTGGGGTGCACAGATACGTCTGACAGTGCTGGAAATCCTGCACTACTTTTCAGACGGCCAGGGGACTCTGCTGGGCACGCAGGCCTGGCTTCGCTCTCCGCCGAGCGGAGGGTCACCAAGAGGGAGCAGAAATCCCCTTCACCGATTTTGATCTTCTGGGCCCCAGTTGAGAAGCACTGTCTCCTCGTTCCTCCGCTTCAGTGGGTAGAGCCTACTGGTGGTTCTGTCCTGATGCCCAAACACTATTGCGTTATTCATTTTCCCCAGACCTTTCCCGCCCCCACCGCCTTTTTTTCTCTTTTTCTCCTTTTAAAGTCCCGAAGCGAAGCAGTTCCTCACCACTGCGCCGTAGAAGGAAAGCGCACGTGCTTTGTTTGGAGATCTGGACTCCAGGGAAGGAGCAGTGGTTTGGGATGGGACAGGCTTTCTGGCAGCTTCAGGGCTGCTTCGCGGCCCAGGAAGAGACCTCCCAGCAAAGGCTGGAGATCCACCACACCTGCGCACGTGAGGCCGCGGGGCATCACTTTCTTTCCTGGGAGGCAAGGCCTTCCCACGTGCTCGGCGCTCTGCTGGTCCAGTGAAGCCAGTGGACCCAGAAGGCGCTGCTTTCAGAGTCTTCCCCAGCTGAGTGGTTGGGGATAAAATTCTTGGTAAAAAAGGAGATGCGTTCGAAACGCTCTTGTCTCCATGGGGACCCTGGTTAATTAGATGTTACCTCTGTTGGCGCTCCAATTTGCTTCCCCTGTAGCATCCTGACCAGCCCGCTGGAAAACGCCCCAAGGTCGGTGTAACCAAATGGCACGTTACCTGTATGTATGTTCGGTAAACCCGCGCTACACGTGTGTGGGCGGAGAACCAGCCCAGCTCCCAAACTCTGCTGGGGGGTCTTGAGTTGCAGCATTTGGGCCTCGCAATCGGGTTCCTGCTCCAGAGAGAGGGTTTCCCTAGTCCTCCAGAGCTTACAGCTTTCAGCAGCAGCAAAACTGTGACGGTCGCCCCGCTCCCCACAGGAAAAAAAAAAAAGTAAGGAAGGATTTCGTTTTATTTTTTATATTTCCATCATATTTTATTCGAGCCAGATCATATTAGGAACGAAAACCTTTTCATCCCTGTTGCTGAGAAATTTGTATTTTTTTAAGGCACTGATAGGGGTGCGGTGGCAGGAGGTGCAGGAGGAGGAGTTCTGATCCACCAAGACGTTTCTGTCTATCTTTACTCAACGTTTTACAGTGTCCTTCACATTCTGCGTCGTCTCCTGNTTTTTTAAGGCACTGATAGGGGTGCGGTGGCAGGAGGTGCAGGAGGAGGAGTTCTGATCCACCAAGACGTTTCTGTCTATCTTTACTCAACGTTTTACAGTGTCCTTCACATTCTGCGTCGTCTCCTGATACAATTAGGAAAAAAAAAAAAAAAGCCACGGTTAATGACCATATGTGTCACTTTAGGGAAGATGGGTTTCAAGTGTGTGATTTCATTGTAAATCCATCAGGTGTTACTGTCCAAGCTATTGAGGATGCAGTTATTCTGAGAATGCATCTTTTTACTATTTAAAATTTATTTGGGATCAAGTCACTGTCTGGCTTCAACTCAAGGATCCCCCACCCTACTTTTTTTCTTTTCTTCTTCTCTTTTCCCCCTTTTTCGGTTTGGCCATTGCAACCTGCAGTAAACTGATCTGTAATTTATAATCAAAGTTTGGTATTGTTAAACTGTAAAGTCTGACTTTGGGGTTTTGCTCATAAAATAAATATTTGAAAAAAATATATAGCAATGAGGCTTGTACAGTAGAGGCGATGTCAGTACATATATATCTTATATATGAGTATATATGTATGTATTTTTTTCTTGGAGATGGCCCAGAAAAATCATCTTACAAAACTGTGGACATCTGTAGATATCCTTATGAGGATACCGCGATAAGAATATAAGCACATTTTCTTCAATGAACTTTAAATTTGTTTTGTTAAGTCGTTCATCATTCACATTAACTTCTGCTTTCAGTTATATTATTTTGGCCCTAAAGAGTTAGTGTATATATGCTTGAGTTCTCTGTAAGCTATACTGTGCCTTAGCGAGAAAGACATTTTTTTTTTCCTTTCTTCTAACAAGGAAGCTCATTTAGAAAGAAATGTTTATGTGAAGTGCTTGTCAGTTGGCATTTTTACTGGGTTGCTAACCCAAAGGTAAAATATAAAGCCATGTCTTTTCCTTGCTGGCTTGTTGTTACTAGAAGGGTCCCTCCCTTGTTAGCTTGATAAATAATTTTACTAGGGGGACTGTGCTGTATTTTTATGCTTGCTGTCTATTTTCTGCTTGCTGCAAATAAATTTCTGTACTCAGAGGGCACTAAAACTCCAAACACATGGTATTTTCCCATTTCACTGCTGGTTGCCTGAAATATTTATTCCATCTCATGTTTTTAATTAATTTTTTAAAGGAAAAAGTAATTTGTGACTAATCTCAAGCAAAAGTTAGCCCTTTATATCTCAGGACTATTGGGTTTGAATCTGAAAAGAGGAGTTTTTTGAAAGGCTTTGTGCATCAAACCCTGTTTTGTATATGTCACATTGAAGATGAGAGTTCTTTATATGGGGGTATCCTGAAGTTTTCTCATTATAGACTTTCTTGTATGTCTTTCCAACTCTTAAGTATTAAACTGCTACTATGAAAAAATGAAAAGGAATATAGAATTCTCAGGACACTACACAATAAAATCTTTACATTTGAAAAATAATGCAATGTATGAAAATGGAGGTGAAATTGATCAGAGATGTCAATAGAGCTATCAGTGTCCAAGGCCTTGAGACTTGGGGTTCAGGACCACAGAGGAGCGGTTGGTGTGGGTCAGTTACTGGGGNGCAGATGGGCTCCATTATGCGGGAAAAAAAAGCAAAGCGTGAGGTTAGCTGAGCCTCCTGAAGAAGCACAGAATGGAGGATTTTCACTGAAAGCTGGAATGCAGCCCCAGGCCCTGAGGATACACCATCGAGCCAAACCCATATCCCTTGTTGTCCACATCTTATCATCTAGATGCGGTTCCATTCATAGGCCCAGGGGCTTTCCTGGGGAGGACAAAACAAAACACCCATCCTGCCTTTGGTTCTAGGTGCTCACGTTTGTGACAGCGGTTCCAGATCCCTAGGAAGCTGTGAAACTCCAAGAGATGATCGCAGAGTAACCGTCATGTTTCCCTTCTCTGAAGTCAGGAACTCATTCACAGAATCTGTTTATTCTTGGCTGGACGCACGCACTTCTCTTCTGAACCAACAGAAACACCACAAAAACCCCTACCCAGGGTGTGTCATAGTGATCTCGCCTGGTGGCTGTGTGCTTGTTTGGGGGCTGTTGACTTTGATCTAATTGCTGTTTCTGAAACCACAGAACAGCTCGTCAAACACAAGCATTGCGCCTGAGGACACCGGCCGTGGTTTGAGTGGGCTTAGCTATTAACCAAGTTTGCACCACCAAGCAGAGAGCCCAAGGAGGCCCCATGCTTCTGGCTACTGATGGTTTGTACACAAACATAACACATTCATTAGAATGAACCACTGTTAAAAGCAGATGGGAGTTTGGTTTACCACTTGAATCGCCCCAACCATCTACAGGGCGAGGACCAAAGGCCTCAGTCATTCTTTCTCTTCAACAGTGTGTATCTGTATACAAATTCTGAACCCCTGGCAAAAATCAGACAGGGTCTCCTTCAAAGGGGAAGCCTGTACGTGGTCGATTCCAAAGCTCCTCTGAGCGGTACATACCCCTTACCTGTTGCCTTGCCTTCCATTCAGCAGTAAAACGAGAAACAAATATCGGGTGATTGAAAAGCTGGAGTCTTCTACTGTTTTATTGACTTGTCACTGCAGATAAATTGACTATAATTTACTTCGAGAGTAAATGACTAGATGTTCATAAAATAAAAGAAAAAAGAAAAAAAAAACTGTTGTGCATTACCGTGCCTAATTAAGATGGTAAACATGATTCCATTTTTAAATTGGAGGAACCAACGGAAATGAAAAATGCTGATGGAGTTATATTTCACTCCATTTTTCTCCCTTCCTCTTGGCCACACCAATTTATGGTCTGGTATCCGATGGGCAGATGTGGTAAGTAAAGCGGGACGTAGGTCTCTGAAAGTTCTCCTAACATGACTGTTTGGGTTTGGCGTATTTTGTTTCATTTTGTTTTCTGCTTCTCCTTCTGCTTCTGTCACTAACACTATTCTTTAAATAAATTCTGCAAGTCACATATTGTTTTGGAGACCTAGTTGGTTAAGCCTGAGAAATCGAAAGAACTGGAGATGAGGTGGGAGGAGGGAAACCTATGCAGTCCTCCGTCTGGGCACCGCAAACTAAGTGGAACCAACTAGTGCTGAAAATAAAACGGCAAACACAAAAACACAGGCCGTGAAGCCAAGCACAAAAAATAACCTGAACTAGGGGGTGTGCTTTTCTCCAGACACATGTGATGGTGGAAGATGTTTTTGAAAGAGACACGGAAAACATTCTCCAAAGCTGAAACAAGTTACAGCAATCATCTACACAATTCAGATTGGAACCTGATTGCCTGAGAAAAGAGGAATAGGTGTGTCTGGTGCTTGACGAGAGCAGCCCCCAAGGAGAGGAATCCTGGGGGTAACTATTTGCCTTCCGTAATTCAGAACACATTTGTTGGGAGACCGTGGCATGCTAGGTGCCAGCCAAAGTACGTAAGAGACAAGAATGGGCATAGCAGCCCTTGTGCCGTTGGTCCCCAGGTGCTCACACCGCTCCCTGGCCAGCACTCAGCTCCTTCTTGTGCTCACCATTCCCCCTACTCCCTGCAACACGTACCCTTTCCAGTTTCAACCCCCTAACCTCGCAAGATAGAATCCTTCTCACCTGCAGAGCCTCAATGTCAACCTCGCATCTCCTAGTATCTAGGTCTGGCCACAGCACAATTTTCTCAACCTTTAGGACACTGATCACAATGATTGTGAATTGCTTCTTTCAAGCTCAGGTTCGCCAAGCACTATTTACAATAACCAAGAGATGGAGACAACCCAAATGTCCACCGACAGAGGAATGAGTAAAAACTATGTGGTACATATGTACAACGGAATACTACTCAGCCATCAAAAGGAATGCAGTGAAGCTGTTTGCAGCAACATGGACAGACCTAGAGATCACCGAACTAAGCAAAGTAGGTCAAAAAAGAAAGACAAATACTACATGACATCACTTACATGTGGAATCTAAAAAAATGGTGCAAACGGAGCTGTCTATGAAACAGAACCCCAGAGAGAGGGGACAGAGTGGCGGCTGCCGAGGAGGAGAGGGCTGGGGAAGGGATGGAGGGGGAGGCTGGGGTTCGCAGATGTAGGCTTTTATACAGAGAAGGGATAAACCACAAGGTCATACTGAATAGCACAGGGAACTATGCTCAATAACCTGAGATAAACTATAAAGGAAAAGAGTATCTTAAAAAGAGTGAGTGTGTGTACACACACACATACACACACACACACACACACACACACACACACACACATGTAACTGAATGACTTTGTGGTACAGCAGTAGTTAACAGGACATTGTAAGTCAGCTATGCTTCAATTTTAAAATATTGATAAATATTAAGTTAATAAGTAAATGCTTTTGGCTTCACACACAAAAAACCAAAAACAAAACAAAATAAAGCCAAGCTACGCCAAAGGACTAGGAAGCTGAAGAGGGGCAGGGTGGAGCTCTGTCTTGTCCCCGTCTGTGATGTCCTAGCATCCCACTACCCAGCACAATAGTGTCTTAATAGATGATGTGTCAATGAATAAATGATGGAAGGAAGGGATGACTCGGTGAACGGACTCCTCAACATGTTCCAGGTCCAAGGAGTCAAAGACACAGTTCTAAGACCTTGAGAAAAATCCATTTTGAAAGCTTAAAGGTCCACTGTCTACCCAAAGCACACGACATCCATCTATACTCTCTACACCCTGGATGCCAAATAACAGTACAGGCTGTTTCTCAGCCTCGTCTCTAAGCACAGACCTAAGGCAGATTTCCCCAAATGTGCATAGTTTCAAGGTCTCTCCAACCCCCATCCTTAAAATTCACTGCCTTGCAGAAGGCCCCACACTTGTATCTAGCTGTTGTCTAGGGTTTTAACAAGGAGATCAAACCAGTCAATCCTAAAGGAAATCAACCCTGAATACTCATTAGAAGGACTGATGCTGAAGCTCCAACACTTTGGCCACCTGATGCGAAGAGCCAACTCACTGGAAAAGATCCCGATGCTGGAAAAGATTGAGGACAGAAAGAGAAGGGGATGACAGAGGATGAAATGGTTGAATGGCATCACTGACTCAATGGACATGAACTTGAGCAAACTCCAGGAGATAGTGGAGGACAGGGCAGCCCGGCATGCTCCAGTCCATGGGGTCGCAAAGAGTCAGACACAACTTAGCAACTGAACAACAACAGCAAGGGTTTTAACCCAGGATTTACTCCTTAAAAGAACAAGCTGGAGAGAGAGAGGAAGCCCCATCCCACTCAAGGAGTAGCTGTGGCTCAGAGAACTCCCCATCCTTGTCCTGCTGGATCCAGCCCCTCCCCTGGTTCAGGAAATAGGTACCTCCCTTCTTCAGAACCCCTCACCTATCCACCCCCACCAAAAAAACAAACAAACCAAAAAACCCTTCAGGGTCCTCTTTTAAATCCAATGTATTTTACCTGTCAGGAAGTTCTTCCATTTGTCCCTTCTCCTGTCCCTCCATCCATTCAGCAAGTATTTATTAAATATATATTATGTGCAGGTACTATGCTAAAGTGTCTATACTATACACACAGCAAGGGCTTACACTCTGGTGGATCCAGGCTGAAGGCCGTGTCTATGAGGGCCCTGGATTTTCCAGATCCCAGATAAAGTTGAATCTCACACTAGTAGTTCATGGTTCATCAGATAATTCCAGTAACTCGCAAACTCTAGAGCTCAGTATACTACCATCCCATGATGTAGCCTCTGACTTTGTATGGCTACTGAGCACTTGAAAAGTGCCTGGTGTGGCTGAGAAACTGAATTTTTCAGTCTCCAGTTTTGCCTACTTTTAAATTTATCAACTAAAGCAACGTAGTTTTCTGTGAAGCACATCTTGACTGTTTGGGTCAGACTGTTTCACAGCAAACACTGAATATTTGGCAACTAACCTGAGATTCACATTAAATTCTGGAGACTTGGCAAACACTCATGAAATGATTATAAAATACCCCATTACTAAATTTTTAAATTGAGCTTGTGTTGCCATCACACTGCTTTGAGGGATTGGGTTTTAAATAAAATTAGAATTCACTCATCTGTTTCTTTTTACTTTTTTGAAAGGTGGTTGCCACAAAAGGGAATAAACTTAAATGTGACTCACTCTATTTCTATGGGACAGCAATAGTCTGGGTGTCTTAATTAGAAAAGTAAATAAATAAAGCCAGCAAAAGAAACACAACACGTGAAATGGGCCTGACATTTCAGCTTGGATGATCTCAGGGTCTGTCCTCTCTGATTTCATACCTCCTCCTGATTCTGGGGCTGTGCCCCCTGGCACTTCTGGTTGGGAAGAAGGAAATCTTTTGCTCCCTATAAGATTTTCACTTTCAAAATTTGTCATCCAGAGTCCTCAGACTTGAATCACTAGTGATCATTTTGGGGCGCTGGGAAAAGCAGCCTCAACTATTAGCTTGGGTCTGAAGCTTCTTCTTCATCTAGTTCACAATTCCACGGATTTCAAAAGCAGAAAGGATGAACCTGAGGGGCGCGGGGAGAATGCATCTCAAGCAGAGCAAGTCATGCTTTCAGCAGGTCCCGTCCCCACGGCTCCTGCTGCCTCCTCTGGGACTACTACGAGGAGGAGGCTTTCACTGCATAATTACACATGCAGTCCTGCCAGGTAGCCTCTCTCCAGTTTCTTTACATTTTGTTGGAGAGAAAGTGGAAGGAGGCTTTCCTGGTCTTAGGATGCATGCTGGCCTTGCTAGAATGCCCTTTTTCTTGCGTGTTCTGGTTGCAGGGGAGGAGGCAGGAGGGATTTCAGGGAGGGAAGGAGGAATCAGTCCACAGCTGAATAAGGGCCACGGTGTCGCAGGGGACACCTGTGAGCCCATCGTGCTGGCGCATTTGAAAATAATACATCTGTGAGTCTGATAACTTCTCTGCTGGAGTGAGATTTCAACTCGTCAGCATTCTAAGGAACTGGGAGGACTGGGAGGGGGTAGAGGTGCCTGGGCTGATCAGCAAAGGCGTCCAGATGAGAAATCAGGCGCCGCACTGTTGCCCAGCCCAGCAAACGGAAGCTCAGCCGAGGAGGGGGCCGATGACTTCACAGGGACGGGACCGTGGTAACTTCTCACCAACCAGACATGAGTGGAGGGTCGATGCCAGCCTGGCACCCTGCCTGCACTGCGTCCTGGCCACTTAAGCCTCTGAGCATGCCACAGTGAGCTGCCCTCACCCCGGTTTCCATAGGAGGGAACCAAGGTCAAAGAGTGATGCGTGTGGTCCTCCTGTAGAGTTAAGGGTGCTGAGAAACCTGTCGTCCCACAAATCCCAGGCCTGGGAACCTCACTAGGAAAGAGTCCACCCTCAGTGAAGGAGATGCGGGTTCGATCACTGGGTCAGGAAGATGCCCTGGGGGAGAGCATGGCAACCCACTTCAGTATTCTTGCCTGGAAAATCCCATGGACAGAGGAGCCTGGCGGACTACAGTCCCTGGGGTTGCAGAGAGTAGGACTGAAGCAATGGAGCACTGTTTTATATCTATGTAAACATATATATTCTGTTCAGTTACTGGCAGCTGAGAAATGGACCTATATAAACCACGGCTTTGTGTTTTTTTTTTAATTTTTTTAAATAAATAAAGGAAATGGTCAATGACATTAACAAGCTAGTTTGTTTCTTTTTCTTGTGCTTCCTGTCCTGGCACAGGTCAAACTGGCTGAGGGTTATCTGAGGTCAGAGCTTTGGGAGGCAAGTGTTGTCGCACCCCCTGCAGGTGTGGGGGTGAACCAGCCTCCCAACAGTGTGGGGGGCGGGGAGATGAAGAGCAGCAGTTGTATTGATGGGGAAAGCAGACTGGCCCCAGGTCACAGCTAGTGGAGAAGACTCTTGAGAGTCCCCTGGACACCAAGGAGGTCAAACCAGTCCATCCTAAAGGAAATCAACCCTGAATATTCATTGGAAGGCCTGATGCTGAAGCTGAAACTCCAATACTTTGGCCACCTGATGGGAAGAACCGACCCACTGAAAAAGACCCTGATTCTGGGAAAGATTGAAGGCAGGAGGAGAAGGGGACGACAGAGGATGAGATGGTTAGATGGCATCATGGACGCGATGGACGTGAGTTTGAGTAAACTCCAGGAGATGGTGAAGGACAGGGAGGCCTGGTGTGCTGCAGTCCACGGGGCTGCCAAGAGTCAGACACGACTGTGCGACTGAACTACGACACAGCTAATAGTGGACAAGGCAGAGCTGGACAGCTGTCTGACTCCATCAGGAGCTCTCCTGGCCTCCCAAACAACCCCAGCTCCTCTCCTACAGAGCTCCCTGAGAACCAGCAACCTCACTCCCAGCAAAATGAAGCTGAGAACGTGGCCATCCAGCCGGAGACCAGAGNTCAGGTTCTGGGACAGAGGTTCGGTTTCTGACCTGTGCAAGTAAGTGGCTGAGAGAGGCCACTGAACGTCCCCTGAGCCACTCCCATCACACTGGCAGGCTCACTGCCCACCTCCCTGAAGCATCTTGGCTTCAGGGTCCCTTCCCCCAGGGAGCCTTCTCTGGCTGCCTGACTTAGCTTTGGGTTAAATGTATGGCCCCAGAACGCCTGCCTGTCCCCTGCAGATGTGCAGCTCAGCTGCCTGGTACAAACCCGTGTTTCTCCCGTGTCCTTGCTGCTCAGAGGGCACTCGGCATGTGCCAGGCGCTTCATGTGTGTTAGCTGAAGAAAAGAGAAGCGGCACATGAGCCTTGTTTTTGTGATAATAACTAGCAGTGCTGAAGGATCACAGTGTTACCATGTTCAGTTGCAACACAGGTTATCCCACTTGATCTTTGCAGCACTGCGGAAGCTGGCCACTGTTGTTTCTTTTCCATTATAGTTTATTACCAGATACTGAATATAGTTCCTTGTGCTGTAGAGTAGCACCTTGTTGGTTTTTTTTTTAAAGTCTATTTCATATACAGCAGTGTGTTTCAGCTAATTCTAAATCCGACGGACATTGGGGTGCATGTAGCTTTTCAAATTAGTGTTTTCTCTGGATATGTGCCCAGGAGTGGAATCTCTCGATCACACGGTAGTTATAGTTTTAGTTTTTCTAAAGAACCTCTGTGCTGTTTTCCATATTGGCTGCACCAATTCATCTTCCCATTAATAGTGTAGGAGAGTTCCCTTTTCTCCATACCCTCTCCCACATTTATTATTTGTGGACTGTTTAATGGTGGTCGTTCTGCCTGGTGCGAGGCGGCACCTCACTGTAGTTTTGATCTGCAGCTCTCTGATAATTAGCAGTGCTGAGCATCTTTCCATGTGGCTATTGGGCGTCTGAATGTCCTCTTTGGAGAAATGTCTATTTAGGTGATCTGCCCATTTTTTGGTCGGCTTGTTTGTTTTGTTGTTATTGAGTAGAGTGAGCTGTTTGTATATTTTGGAAATTAAGCCCTTGACGGTTGCCTCATTTGCAAATATCTTCTTCCAGTCTGTAGGTTGTCTTTTCAGTTTGTTTATGGTTTCCTTTGCTGTGCAATAGCTTGTAAGTTTGATTGGTCCCATTTGTTTTTGCTTTTATTTCTAATGCCTTGGGAGACTGATCTAAGAAAACATCGCTGTGATTTGTGTATTTATGTCAGAGAACATTTTGGCTATGTTCTCCTCCAGGAGTTTTATGGTGTCCTGTATTTAAGTCTTTAAGCCATTTTGAGTTTATTTTTGTGTACAGTGTGAGGGTGTGTTCTAACTTGATTGATTTACATGTGGCTGTCAAGCTTTCCCAACATTGCTTGCTGACGAGACTGTCTTTTCTCCATTGTATATTCTTGTTTCCATTGTTGAAGGTTAATTGACTATCAGTGTGTGGGTTTATTTCTGGGCTCTTTATTCTGTTTCACTGGCCATTGTTATGATCCCTATTTTGCAGATGAGAAAACTGAGTCATAGAGATTCTGACATGCCCAAGGCCACATAGCTAGTAAACAGAGTTGCCAGGGTACAAATTGTAGCTATAGCCGGCGCCCGCAACCGAAACAGTCTTAGTCCATTAGCGCTCTGCCTTTGGGCTGACTCTCCCGGTGGGTCAGTTTCTTCTCGTTCACAGCCAAGGATATTTTCTCTCCCCTCTGCACCTGGGGGCCTGGAAAATGCTGTGACAACATCGTTGGCAGAGAGACGCTCCAGCTTTCTCCTCCTCCACCCTCAAACTGCTGATCTTGGCCATTGTCTAATTTTCTCCTCCAAAAACGGAAACTTCGGGAAATTACTTTGGCAGAAAAGTCTTTCCTAGCTCTTCCCCGGCAGCCCAAGCATTGATATGGCTGGCACTAGCAATGGAATTGGATTTAAAAAAACAAAACAAGACAAAATAAAAACAAAACCTCACTAGCTGAGGTCTGTTAGAGTGTTGGCTGTAGAGAGTTTCTATGTGTGCAAGATGGCAGAGAACCCAAAATGGAAGGTCACCAACACAGCCCACCCGTGTCAAGCCCTGTTTTAAGCTTTTCACGTGTATTAAGTCCATAGCGCAATTCTTCAGTGTGGTTATGATCCATTATCCCCGTTTTTTGGATGGGTAAATTAGGCACAGAAGGATGATATAGTGTTCTTGGTCACATAGCTCACATGGGAAGGTGCCAGCTGGGCTCAAGATGAAGGATACCAGAACAACATTTTCAAAGGCTACTTAAATATCCGTCCTTCCAGCTCAACCCTCACCCATCATTTCTGTAATTTTATCGTTGGTCACAGACATTACCCACAGATTCCAGGGCTTCAGTTTCTTTAAAGCTGTGATTGCTTCCTGTGAGATCGAAAGTCTCTTCTTGTGGGTTCAAGCGGTAATGGCCAGGGACCAGGGAAAGCAGAACCCAATAATCAATAATTCTCCAATTTTAATAATTCTCTATATTTAAATAATTCTCTATTAAAAAATCAGTAGGCTGGACCCCGTCACGGTAAAACTGATGGACCCTTTCAGGATGCGCTGCGATCAGCGCTTGAGTCGAGGGGTAGAGGCTGTGCGGGAGTGTGTAGCTGCAGACACAGATGTGGTGTGCTTTTCTTGGTCTTTTCACCTGTTTTAGGCCCACCTTCTCCTCGTCTGTAAACCAGAGACCCTGTCCCCACCTCACAGGGTTGGACCCTTGGTGTTTTCCTATGTGCCGGGTCAGAGGGCCCTTTAGGAAGGCTGGGATGAGAACCCCGAGGATTGTTAGCCTTCTCTGGCTTTCTCTGAGGTGCTGGGCATAGGGCTGGCCCCAAGCCCTCTTCAGCCATGCCGGTGGGTCTCCAGTCTCCTGGAAAACAGCAGCCTGTGTCAGAGAGACACGGTGACCGTGCGCTGAGGCGTCTCTCTGACAAAGGTGCCTCCTGAGCACAAGCCGACTCCAGGCTGTCTGCCGGAGCTTCCCCTGGAGGGAGACTTCAGTAAGCGGGGTGGTGCAAGCTTCCAGAAGGCCCCGGGTGTGCCCGTACAGCCCTCTCAGTGGCCTTTGGCTCTGGGCCCGGGGCTCGGGGGTCTGGGAGCCTTTGGAGGCGAGTGGCCCCCCCTGGGCTTCTCTGAGGTTATGGAGACTCGCAGACGCTGTGCCATGAGGAATGACTGCCTCGCTCAGTGGGTGCTGTTGCCAAGGCAAAAGATCAGGGTGACAGCTGGCATCTTTTGAGCACCTGCTATGTGCTAGACACTTTGTTTTCCTGCTTCATTTAATCCTCCCAAATCTGCCAGGTTGGGGGGTGTTAATAACCCATTTTACAGGTGGAGAAATTGAGGCTCAAAAGTCAGAAGTTCAGACCCCAAGTTGCCCATATCCCAGACCACCCTGTGCCTTCAGCTCTGCCTCGTGTTAAGTGTGGGGCCCTGGTCCCCTCTCCCTGGGCTTGCCCACAAATCTAATTGGCGTCACAGACGAAATGTGGGATATCAGGGCCGGGGGCCACCTCTTATCCATCAGCCCTGGCTGACCACCCCACACCCAGAGCTTAGTACCATGAACATGACCATGAGGGAAAAAATACCCTCCAGGACATTATGGTCCAGCAACAGTGGCCCTGAGTGGGGAGAAGGAGGGGCAGCTGTCTGGCAGCACAGCCTGTGGTTTCAGAGGCCAGATGATAAGGGCCGAGATCCTGTCCGGAGCAGAGGATGGGGGGGCTGGGGCGGGGGAGGAGGGAGGGTCACATTACTGGGGAGCTGAGACAGTGTTACGAAAGAGGTAAGACTTGAAATAGTCTTCTGGGAGAGTCAGAATTCCCCGGGGCAGTCAGAGGAGGGGTTTCAGATGAGAGAGCAGCAGGTGCGGAGGTTCAGAGCAGGAGGGAGCAGGACATTCTGTGGGGCAGCCGGCGTTCCCCTTTGTCCTGAGAGCGGGGGCAGCAGAGAGGCTGTCTGCACAGGCCAGGCAGGGCTGAGAGCAGGTAGGTCTCTGGTCATTTTTATGAAGCTCAGGAGGATGCATCTTATCTTGCAAACATGTTGAAGATGTATCTTCCTTAGAAACCCAATTACAGGAACTTCCCTGGCAGTCCAGTGATTAATCCTTCATCTTCCAATGTGGGGGTGAAGGTTGCAGGTTCAATCCCTAGTCAGGGAACTAAGATCCCACAGGCCTTACCACCCAAAAAATCAAAACATGAAACAGAAGCAGTATTGTAACAGATTCAATGACTTGAATCTGTTGAATGACTTGAATCTAATAATGACTTGAGAATACTAAAATCACCTTGAAAAAAAAAAGGACCCAGTGTATAGAAAGTTTAGTTCAGTTCAGTCGCTCAGTCGTGTCTGACTCTTTGTGACCCCGTGAATTGCAGCACCCCAGGCCTCCCTGTCCATCACTCCAGGAGTTCACCCAGACTCATGTCCATCAAGTCGGTGATGCCATCCAGCCATCTCATACTCTGTTGTCCCCTTCTCCTCCTGCCCCCAATCCCTCCTAGCAGCAAATGTTGAAGCAGGAGGCAGAATTCAGTAGAGCAAGGCCCAACCCTGACTGAGAGCCAGCAGAACTCTTCTGCAAACAGCCAGATAGCTCATATTCTCAGCTGGCTCCATCAGTTAGTCAGCCCTGCCGCTGGAGTGAGAAAGCATCGTTGAATGATATGTAAATGAATGGGTGTGGCATGGATGAATTTTCTTTGCAGACACTGAAAGTTTGATCTTCACGTAACTTTTACGTGCCACACAATACTCTTCTTTGGATTTCTAAAAACAGATTTAAAATGTGAAAACCACCCTTTGCTCTTGGGCAATGAGGCTCTGGCCCAGGGACAGTGGTTTTCTGACTCTTGCTCTGAGCCCCTAGGTGGTCCATGAAAGAGGATTACAATGTGGGCATGCCGCTACAAACAGGGATGTGAGGGGTGTGAGCTCTGTTCACGAGATCCTAGAGCCAGCAAAGTCTTCCCACTTGCCGTTCTCAGGGACAACTAAATCTCCTGAAAGGGAGACGGCCGGACCCAAGCTTGATGGTGCCCTTGTGGCTTCTCTAAGAGACCACAGGGCATGCACTTCTGCGATGAAAACACCACCAGAGGAGGGTGCGAAGGTATGAATGAGAGAGCAGCCATACTGGAACCTGTGTCAGAACTGGCATCGACGCACTGGCTGCCCTTGGCTGCCTGGCCTTCTGACGGAGAGGAAGGGAAACCCGCTCAAGGAGGCAGGGGCGGATTCCGGCTGGAGATCCAGCTCTCCTGTGGCAGTCTTATCCCTGGGTGACTCCTTTTGAATAGCCGGGGTGCGATGGCCCCTCAGGAGAGGGGACTGGCTTAGGTCCCTGGAGGCACCCTGGGTCTCCCTACTGTGTGATTCCAGATGGGGCCCATGCACACAGGTGTTTGTGCACTCAGCCCTGCCATCTGTAGGGCCAGGGGGTCTGCTTGATGTGCTATGGCCTGTGGCCCCCAGTGCCATGTTCCTGGGGATGATCTTCAGTCTAGAGAGGCTATTTTGTGAACTGTCACTGCCACTCCTCCCCCAGCGGCCTCTGGCTTCTGCCTCCCTTTACAATTTGGCTGGAAAACCGCATACAGAAGGGATCTTACATGGCCCTGCAACTTCAGCAGACTAACCGAAGAGACTCCTCGTCCAGCCATGGCTCAGAGGGTACAAAAGCCTATCGTCCCCTACCTGGGTGCATTCCACCCAGTGGGACAGCCAGCGAGACTGGCAAGGACGGTGGGGAGAAGGAGGGAGCAGGGCTGTTTCAGGCTCGACCTCTTTACAGGGGAGGGTGACCTCCTCCGCCGGGTCGGGCCCCTGATTTAAGCTGTCTGACTTTGCCCTTGATAAGGCTCTGCTGGCTGTTGACGTAACGCAGAGAGTGTCCGTTTCCGGGGCCACGTGGAGCGCTGTCAAGAGTGAGGCCTCATAGGGCTTTGTGAAGGAAAGAGTCCGAGAGCTGGAAATAATGGTTAATCAGCTGACCCAGCATTGAAAGCGGAGCAGGCACCCAGCTAGAAAGCCTGGTGAGTGGGGAGTCTCTCTCTCTTTCTTCCCGACTCCCGTAATCTTCCTGCAGGGCAAGAACTCTGTTACCCCACCCCCGTCCTCCTCCCTAAACCCCTGCAGATTTTGATAATCTCATCTTTGCCTTCCTTTTTCTCTGCATCCCTTTCTTTGTTCATAATGTTGATATTCATTCTGGTTCATTTCTCCATCCATCTAGCCAGCACACGCAGATGGTAGGATCTGTAGACTGCACTGGGCAGCAGCCGTCCTCCTGGAGTTTCAGGGTTTCGGGAAGCAGTGCTTGTAGGAGCAAAGGCAGGCGTGGCTGAAGTGGAGAGGGGGAGCGGAGAATCAACGGTGGGAGGAGCTTCCACCCCCTCTCTGTACCACCCACTCCGGGCTGGCCACCGGTGTCCGAGCTCAGCGTACGCTCGTGAAACGGAACTCTTTAGGAGGTTGCTTTCCTTCTAGCTGTTGTTCAGGGTCCTCCTTGATTTATGGGATCATCATTCTGTAAGGTTCTGTGGTGGAAATGGCCTTTCATCCATAGATTCAGGGGAGAGGGGGGCAACGGTCTGTGACCTTCTGGGTGAGTGGAGTTCGGGGCTGCTAAGAGGAGATGACTGCAGCTTGCCTCTCCTGCCAGGGTTTTGGCTGTGGCGCCTTTTCAGGCACTGCAAGATGACCCACATGGGTGTCAGGCTTCAGACAGACCGAATGGAACCACAGAGGATCGCTTTCAGAGGAGTGTCAACCTGGAAGGGAGGTTTCCATGCTGGGGGACGGGGCCAGCGTAATCTAAGCTGGGCTTTGCCGTCCACGGCAAGGGCCGGGCAGAGAATTAGTCAGTCAAGTTCAGTCCTTACTCAAAGTGCAGAAGATCCTCACCTTAAATTTGAACTCTGGATGACCTGATTAGCTCAGTGACTTAGAGCTCCAGCCCGCTTCCATAGGCACTGTCCTGTGGTCTTCTCGTTGTATGGGAGGCTCTCCTGAAGAGGGGCTTAGCCCCAGCTTGGAGTGGGGTCTGTCTCTGCTGCTGCTGACAGACCTTGCTGAGTTTACCCAGGGTCGAGGGGCATTGTCTATAGAACAATCTCACAGCGTGGTTCAGGCGCTTGATTCCCAAGTGCTGCTCAACACTCTCTGAATGGCCTGTGTTGTAAGAGATCACTGCAGCTGCCATCACCCAGCCCTGGGCTCAGCACTCTGTGTACATTTATTTGCTCATGTCATCTTTGCAATCCCTCCATGCTAAGTTCCCAGTTGCCATACCCTCCTCCAGGGGATCTTCCCAACCCAGGGATCGAACTCACGTCCCTTATGTCTCCTGCATTGGCAGGCAGGCTCTTTACCACTAGTGCCGCCTGGGAAGCCCAGGAGGTGCACACTTGGTAACCAGTTAGCGGGAATCCTCCTTATTCAGAGAAGTTTAAGGGCTGAGGTCAGGAAGCGGGTGTGAGGCTCTGGGCTGTCAAGCACAGCCCTAGATGGTCCCACTCTTCCACGCGGCTGCCTGCCTTCTAGGGTGTGGACCCCCCTCCCTGGGGCACCCAGCACCCCAGGGTCCCGCTGTGCGGTCCTGTCATGAGGCCACGAGTCTGGTGGGCAGGGGACCAAGGCGTTGGCTCCACTGGAAGTCTGTGAAGAAGCGCCAGGGAGGAGAGAAGAAACACCATGAGTCCATTAAAATAACCTGTTTTACCAGAGCGATACAAGCCTCCGCCTTCAAGGCCGCACGCGCAGCCACAGACGAATAGTCACCGGAGATGTTATGCTAGAAGTGTGGCTTGTGCAAGTGTTTTATGATACGTGTATCTATAAAGCTAGAGACTGAAGACCAGCCAACTGATGTACACTCCCCCCCACACACAAACTCTCCTTACCTTGTTATATCTTAAGCTTCTTTTCTCAGTGAATCTGTGATAAGAGTAATTCATTACAGAATTGGACTTTATGGTTTGTTTATGCTGATTCCGATTACAGAATAAATGACTACCTGGAGTTAAAGAAAAAAAAACTAATGAGAAAAACAGGCATCAATCAAGAACATTTATGGATAAAGACTTTAAACATCCATACTTAGAAATATATATGATATTTAGAAATAGATCTGAAAAGACTTATGTAATGTGTTTTAATCAAATCTTGAAGAGAAATTGACCAATAAATCAAATCTCGAAAAGAAATTGACCAATAAATCAAATTTGGAGTGGAAGTGACAGATAAATCAAGTCTAAAAGAGAAAACAACCACTATATCAAATCCATGATATGTTTATTAGAGCAGCCGATCTTGGTTTTTTGTGAACCTGTGCTTTTTCTGGGCCCATTTAGGAATGTATTTAGTATTTAAGAAATAAGATACTTATACTATATGTGTGTTTACTTACACACACATATATAAGATACTTATGCTGTTGGAGGTGTGTGTGTGCATATAACACACACAGATATAATTTGTAAACCAAAAGAGGATGTCTGCAGGGAGATAGAGGAGCTGGAGGACTGAAAGGATCAATTATAGACAAACATCCAACACCAGCCTCACTTTCATGTGGTCTCTAGGATTTATTTATACATAAGACATCCGTATAACACTAGCCTTTAGGACATCAGCATTGAATTTCTTGGGATCCAAGGCGTATCTGATGAATCTTAAATACTCTTTCACAGTGAATTAAGTTCTATCAATTCCAGAAAGAGCATTTTTTTTTTGCATCTCTACAACAGTATATAGAATATATTTCACTTCATTTAGAATTAATTTTGAAGAGTTTTCCCCAAAGATATTTCTAAGGATATTTTTGAGATCAGGGCACGTGTGTATGTATTAGGTGTGTGTCTGTGTGGATATATGTGTGTGTCTATGTGTATGTGCATGGATTGGTGTGTGTGTGTCTGTGTGTGTGTATGAAGGATGCTGCTGAGTGACCAGATCTCTCTTCATCTCTCTGTCTTATTGTCTGCCCCCATAGGACTCTATACCTGATTTCAGAAGGGAACTTTTCAAAGAAAAACCTTTAGACTGGTACCCATGTCCTATCCAACCATGTGTCCTGAATTTCCCAGCAGAGACATGAATTTTAAATTTCTGCTTCCTTGCCCCCCAAAGAGATCTTGCAGCCGTCAAATCATACCTCCCAATATCTAGGCTTAGAAAACTGAGTCCCCTGTATGTAGATGCCACCTTAGTTTCCAGTTCAGAAGTATGTCATGTGAGTCCATTCTTCCCACTGGATTATAATAACTGCCAGTAACAGTATGAATAGTTGTCAGGTTAAGTCCTCTGTTTTTACTGGGTAAATCTGACACATAACATTGTATAAGTTTTAAGTGCACTGCATGTTTCCTCAATGCGTTTATATATTGTTGCAGGGGTTGTCATTATACAGTATTCGTTACACCACATAATTGTGCGATATTGTAGTCTGTGTTTAATACACCACATTCTGCGCTTTGTCCCTGTAGTCCATGCTGGTACTCAGGAGGCAGGTACTCAGCCCACCCGTTTTCCAGAGGAGGA
The DNA here is from genome assembly GCA_006410735.1 of Raphicerus campestris. Taxonomy (NCBI): domain Eukaryota; kingdom Metazoa; phylum Chordata; class Mammalia; order Artiodactyla; family Bovidae; genus Raphicerus; species Raphicerus campestris. The sequence goes on along the minus strand of SJYW01044833.1, from coordinate 3,183,263 downwards.
AACTGAGGCAGAAAGTGACTTGCTGAGTTCCCACAGCTGGGGAACAGTAGAGGCAGGTTTCGAGCACTGTGTGCTCCTAGCCTGGACCTTATTCCCGTCCACATTCAGTGTTATTTACTGTTTAATCAGCATGCAGTCATGTTGGTGCTGCCTTCAGGGCTGGATCCCAAACCCCCATCTTCCTCTAGACCACACAATATTGCTGCCTGAGACCAGCAGTAACCTTTAAGAGATAGACTTGATGGACAACTTCCACCAGTGCTTGCAAAAACCAGGTAACATAGCCTCACGTAAAGCAGGTTGCTTCTCTTAACACCATCATGGTCTCAGATGAAATGGAAGTTTTAATTTTTAGAAGTTTCCATAAAGATAGACTCCGCTGCTGGGAACCTTAAAAGTGATCTTATCACTTCTGGTATTTTTCAAACTTGCCAACACTTTCTAGCCCTTCTCCCATCCCAAGTCACCACAGTCCATACAGAAACTGGTGTAAATTATGGTGTGTGATTGGAAAGCTTATTTTCCAAGTGGAGTTTCAGGATTAAGTCTGCAAGATCCCACTCTGAGATGAGATAATTAATTCTCTGATCAATTCTGATTTTCATTTGTGTTACAGAGAAGAGAAAATAATTCTCTGGTCGACTTTGATTTTCATCTGTGTTACTGAAGGATAACATTTAGAGTAAGATGTCTCGGATTATCTTATAATAAGGTGGTCATAACCCTGTGCTCACAATTACAGGACTTTCCTGTTTCTTTCTTTTTGCTTTTTACTCTATGAAATTAAAAGCTAGGGTCATTCAGTCTCCTTAACACTTCGATGATATTGGTAGGTATTTGTATGTATATATAAATTACCAGTAGATTTTGGAGCATCCACTGTTTACCCCACGAATCACTTTTTTCCCCCTGGTGCTTTGTAGAAAATTAAAATGTTATCCAGGCTAGCTTCATGGCCATGTGATGCACGCAGTCCTCCAGGGTTCCCCGCTCAGAAATGCGCCTCATTTGCTTTAACACTAAAAAACTCTTCTTGAAATTCTTGATAAGTTTTTAGCAGAGGATCTTGAATTGTCATTTTGCCGTAAGTCTCAAAATTGATGCAGCCAGTCCCATATAGCACTCTGCACTTCTAACCACATATGTAACTTCTCAGGTTTGATCTGCTAGCCTTTGAGGTCTGACCTTGCTCTGAATTTTCTGGTATATTTTGTGATGTCTGTTCTGCAGTCCTTTCTTCTCCCAGGCTTTTTTCCTTCCATTCACACTATAAGACCCTCTATTTGCTATTCTCAGAGTTAACCAGGAAAACAGACAGACAACAGTGATGCCCACCAGATGGCCTCTTGGGAAGTGATGAGACACCTTCTTGCTCTACGGGATCCCCGAGTCCCAGGCCAGAGGTTGTTTGAGCTCCTACAGGACAGCCTTTATGAGATTCACCTGAGCTCTTGCCAGACCTAAAAATATTCAAGAGTCTGCTGCTGCTGCTAAGTTGCTTCAGTCGTGTCTGACTCCGTGTGACCCCATATATGGCAGCCCACCAGGCTCTGCCATCCCTGGGAGTCTCCAGGCAAGAACACTGGAGTGGGTTGCCATTTCCCTCTCCAATGCGTGAAAGTGAAAAGTGAAAGTGAAGTCACTGAGTCATGTCCAACTCTCAGCGACCCCATGGACTGCAGCCTACCAGGCTCCTCTGTCCATGGGATTTTCCAGGCAAGAGTACTGGAGTGGGGTGCCATTGCCTTTTCCGATTCAAGAGTCTAGTCTCACCCTGTTTGGTATTATCAGCTTAGCACCTCCTTCTGTCATTGCCAAATTTGCCATTTTTAGGTAATGGTGGTATAATAATATTGATTTTAAAGATACGAGTATCATGAATGTACAGTATGGATGAAGACAGAAGACAAAGCAGCGTTTTAGTATATCCCTTTGCCTGTTGATGTTTAAGTTTTATATGAGAAAAGATAACATTAGCGTATTGTTTAGGAGAGGAGCACTTTGAAATCACTGAGTGTCTTCATCCGTAAGTCGGTACTGGCCAATAAAACTTCTCTGGTGAAGGGAGTGTTGGACATCCGAGCTGCCCACTGCAGCAGCCACCCGCCACGTGTGAGGACTTGAAATAAGGCTCGAGTGACAGAGACCCGACTCTTCCACTTGAGCTCGTTGTAGCTAACGTAAACAGCCACGTGTAGCTAGCACTTAGCGGTACTGAACAGCAGGCAGCAGGGAGTTACTGCTCTTATTTGTGTGTGCGCTCTTTTTAACTGAAGTGTGACAATGCCTTGTTAGCGTCAGTGACTCAGTTATGCATGGACTCCTCAGCATACCCTTTTTGATCACAGGTTATTACAAGATATCTAATGCAGTTCCCTGTTCTTTGCGGTAGGCCCTTGTCATTTATCTGTCTTATATATAGTAGTGGATATCTGTTAGTCCCCAGCTCCTGATTCACCCCTCATGCCTACCTTCCCCTCCGGTGGCCATAAACCTGTTCTCTGTTTCTGTGAGTCCATTTCTGCTTTGTGAGTGAGCTCGTCTGTGGCACTTCTTTATCGGTTCCATATGTAAGCGATATCAAATGGCATTGGTCTGTCTCTGACTGATTTCACTTGGTGGGATAATCTGTGTGCTTAGTCACTCAGTTGCATCTGACTGTTTGAGACCCCATGGGCTGTAGCCCACCAGGCTCCTCTGTCCGTGGGATTCTCCAGGCAAGAATACTGGAGTGGCTTGCCATGTCCTCCTCCAGGGGATCTTCCCGACCCTGGGATGGAACCCAGGTCTCCCGCATGGCAGGTGGACTCTTCACCATCTGAGCCCCCAGGGAACCTCTCAGTCCATCCCTGTTGCTGCAAATGGCATTATTTCATGTTTTCAATGGCTGAGTAGTATTCTATTATATATACGTACCGCACCTTCTTCATTCATTCATCTGTAGACCTGCTCCCAGGTCTAGGCTAATGTAAATAGTGCTGCTGTGAACACTGGGGTGCGAGTGTCTTTTGAACTAGAGGCTTCTCTCAGTGTATGCCCAGGAGTGGGACTGCTGGGTCATATGGCAACTCTATTTGCAGTTTTTGAAAGACGCTCCGTACTGTTCTCCGAAGTGGCCGCACCAATTTATATTTCCACCGACAGCCTGGGAGAGTTTTCCTTTCCTCCACATTCCCTCCAGCATTTCTTGTTTGTGGACTTTCTCATGATGTCTGTGCTGGCTGGTGTGAGGTGGTGCCTCTCTGCAGTTTTGAGTTGCATCTCTCTGATAATGAGCCGTGCTGAGCGTCTTTCACGGGCCTGTTGGCCGTCTGTGTGTCTTCTTGGGAGCAGTGTCTGTCTGGGTCTTCTGGCTGCCTCTCACTTTTGAGCACCCATATGTAGCTAGTGCTTACTGTACTGAATAGCACTGAAGAGTTGTTCCTCTTATTTTTGTATATGCTCTTTTCATCCATATCCAAGCTTATATGTGTCCATAGTTGACCACATCTTACTATCTGCCTTGTGCCTTTTAAAAATTTACATTTTGCAGACCATTCCCCATCTTTTAGTCCAGGATTTGATAGTGGAGGATCCTAGTATGTGGCTCCCAGGGCCTGAAGATCTCTCGGCTACGTGTTTGCTGTTGAAATATGGCCACGTTTGAGGGGTACTGTATCCTGACGTCTCAGATGCTGGACATTGAGACAGGGACACTGCTGAGTAGCCTTGCTTTCTCTCCTGGTCACAGAGGGCTGTGGATAAGGGGGCTGGGGAGGAAGTGAGGGGGAAGTGGGGAGGGGCTGCCTTCTTGAGAACACCCAGGCACTGGTTGTGTATCCTCTCTGGGCCAAATGGAAACACTCTGCACGCGCATCCTTGTCATCTTCGCATCAAGCCTTCCGTGTAGGTACTTTTCTCATATTGCAGGTGAGGAAGGCGAGAGTCGAGACAGCGACTCCACTGGGCGATATCGTTTACACTCCGCAGTGACACAGCTGGACTCTGTTCTGTCGCCTCCAGAACCCACCCTGCCTCCACGCAACCTGCTGGCAGATGCAGGGGGCCTGCGCGGGGCTCTGTCTCTCGTCTTCTTTTAGAAGCCTGGGAAGAACCTTCTTGTATTGCTGCTGTCAGTGTTCACAAGGCTGTCGCTGGAATAACTGTCCCGTGGAATGCAAAATTCACAGTGGCATGGTTCTGCTTTAAAAAAAAAAAAAACTTAAAAATTTTACTGACTTTTTATTGCTCCCCCAGTTGCAAGAGAGAAAGAAAAAGGCAAGCGCAGGCACACACACACACAAAGCTGAAAGGCCAAACAGGGTGGTTTCTCTTCTCTTAGAGGAAAGGGTCTGCCAACTTGTGATAGGAAGGGCCATGCCGAATCTCAGGGACTTAGAAACCTGGCGTCTTGAAGGCTCTCACGACCTGCTTGCTGTGGCCCCTGCGGGTTACCAAGGCCAGGGCAGCGGGGTGGATCGCTGCAGGCCCGAGGGGCGAGTCCCTCAGGTGGTGGTGGTGGTCTAGATGCTCAGTCATGTCCAGCGCTTTGGGACCCCCTGGACTGCAGGCCGCCAGGCTCCTCTGTCCATGGGATTCTCCAGGCAAGAATCTTGGAGTGGGTTCCCATGCCCCTCTCCAGGGGATCTTCCCGACCCAAGCACTCGAACCCTGGTCTCCCGCACTGCAGGCAGATCCTTTTCCTCCTGAGCCACCATGAAGGCCCAAGTCCCACAGGGGAAGGAAGCTCATCCACCCCCTGCCAACCCAAGGGACGCAGTTGACCCATCAGAGCACAGGCCCCAGAAAGTCCAAGCTTGCAAGATCCCCAGGCCCGGGCAGCTGGCCGCAGTCATGAGGCCCAGCCTGTGAGCACTGGGGGAGGGGTGGGGTGCAGTTTCCCCTCTCTCTCTCTGCTTCCCTTTGTTATCCTCTGGCCTTTAGGGGTGGGGGAGGCCTCTGGGGGTAGTGAGGGTGGTGTGGCTTGGAATCTCGCCCCAGGCCCCAACCCTGGAGCCACTAACTTGGTTTGATTGGGCGACACCAGTCTGAAGCCCGGCCTTGACTCTATCTAATCCAACAGGCACTTACTCACCATGCGGCTCGGTCCAAAAATAACAGGCACCGGGGGCCTTGGGGATGCCAGGCCCCGCTAGTGGAGGGCCCCTGCAAGCCCGGGGACCCGCCTTCCTGTTTGCCTTCTCGGCCATCTGCCTCCTGGTGCTCCCCCCTCAGCACACTGAGGGTGCACTCACTGTCCCCACACAGGCGTCCCTCCAGGGGCCCAGCACCCAGCACAGACGGGCACCTTGTTCCCCGAACTCCTGTAAGAGGAGGGGGGGATTCATCAGCAAGACACAGCGGTGCTCGGGTCAGAAGACCTGCGAGGAGCCAGCTCAGCTTCTTACTCCCCAGCCACCTCCAGACCCCCAAGACGCCGGCTCGTGCCGGCACCTAGAGCTCTGTAAACCATGTAGAACACTGGCGGCTTAGCGATGGCAGGAGCTCCACGAGAGTGCTGAATTCAGGTCCCATTGTTAACGCACAAGCCAACATGGGCATGTGGCCGCGTCCCTGGGAGCCTCTGTTTCCTCGTCATTAAAAGGGGAGTCCTCCCTCTGTGGCAGCCACGGTGGTGGCAGCGAGGTAACGATAGATGTAGAGTTCCCACCGGGATCAACACGGCTTTCCTCCCGCCCCCAGTGTGGGTCTCCCTGAGCGAGGACTTGGACTGTGGGCAGAAGTATTTTGGGCACCCAAAGGTACATCATCTGACAGTCGTGAGACATCTTTTGCAGGTGAGGCAGGATCATTCAAATCAGAGTTCCTTCCTCCAGCTCAGGAATGTGTGATTGCTGTCAGTGCACGTGGGCTTCTGGGAGGAGCAACAGGAGTAGTAACAATAGTGAAGATCGCGGTGGCCGTGCAGCCTCCCCGGTAGGCAGAGCGGTTGCAGTGGCGGCGGGCAGGCAGTGACGGGGTTAGCGGTGGCACTGCGCTAAACCAGCAGCGGAGGCAGCAGTCGTAACGTTGGTGGCTAGTAGCCGCAGTGCTGGAGTCCCGCTGCTGGTAAATAGTACTAGCAGCAGCTGTAGCAGTGACAAGTGGTAGTACCAGCTCACCCTGGTTAGGACCACCTCCTTTACTTCTCCCAGCAGACCTAAGATAACCGCCCTCCTCACGGGCATCAGAAAATGCCCACTCGTGAAGCCTGTGGTTAAATGCAGAACCAGTCATTTCCAGCCTGGGTTCTGAAAATATGCCTCAACAGGAGCTACCTTGTTGGAAGCTGGCTGGGTTGTGCCGCCATCTCCGAGATACACAGGGGGCCGATGCCCAGCAGGGTGGCATGGCTTCCTAAGGTGGCCCCCGGGGGCGCACCATGGGTGTCAGGCGCCTGTTGCAGATGAGCGGGGTGGGGGTGGGAGGGACGTCACGGCGGGGGGCAGACCCAGCCCCCCATCTGGTTTTCTCTAGGCGGCCAGCAGGCCCTGTGGCACGCACACAGCCTTGCGCCAGAGTGCCTGATTGCATGTGAGGCTGAGCGGTGGGTGGGCTGCTACCCAGGGTGTTTGGTCTCATGACTCTGCGGGTAAGCAGGGAGGCAGACCTCCCAAGCGCTGACGCCTGCACATTCACCTGGACCCATCCAGAGATGGCTGAGTCTCTGGGTGACAAGGAGATGCTGCATTCCAGCCAGGTGGCCACCTTTCCCTCAGCATCTCTTTCTTCCAGCTGTCTGATAATCTGCCTCCTCCCGCCCATTCCTGAGGAAGCTCTCCCTGCCTAGTAGCCATCAGGGGCCACTTGTCTCCTTTGGCAGTGACCCCAGGGCTTGGGTCTTGGTTCCTGCCTTTAGCAGCAACAACCTCACCATCAGAGCCTCGCCCAGCAATGGGGCCCAGGAGAGACTGATCAGCCGCTGTTGGCTTAATTTTTTTTTAATTATGCAAGTAGTACAGTCTCATACTTGGAAAAAAAGGACAAAAAATAAACCAAAAATTACTCATCACCCCATCAGAAAAAAGTTTCTGTCATTACTTCGGGGAACGTTTGTCGTTACAGATGATTGTAGAGTCTCTGTATCTTTGTAACCACAAGTGTGCCTTGTATATGCATACTGGACATATGCGTTGCTACAGGTATGCAGCCTGTATTTTTCTGTTTAGTGCTAGGCTCTATATAATTAACATTGAAAGTCTGATGAATATTTTACTTTTTTGAACAAGGCAGTTTAATCTTCATACTGGATATCTAGGTTGCTTCCATTTTTTTCCTATTACCCATGACACTGTGTTAAACATCTTTACACCTGAATCTGTGGTAGAATCTCTGATTATTTCTTCAGTATGAACGCTAACAAGTGGCACTATTTGTTAAACCATGATTTTAAATTCAGGACACAAAATTGCTTTCTGGAAAGACTGAACCAGTTTATACTATCACAAACACTATAAGGAGACTTCAGTGTAACTATTAAAATCATTTAATAGAACTTTCTTTGAGAGTGAAATATAATATCTTACTGTCTTACTATCTTTATATTATATATACTGTACAATGTAGCCTTTTATAATTTTGTATTTAGTTCTTGGCCACACGGCTTGTGAGGTCTTAGTTCCCCAACCAGGGATTGAATCCAGGCACCCAATAGGGAAAGTGCAAAGTTCTAATGCTGGTCCATCACGGAATTCCCACAATGTAGTATTTTATATGTAAATATAATCTCTTGTACTTACATCTTTATTTACTTGAATATCTTTCCTTATTTTTTTTCATAGCCATTTTTGTTCCTCCTTTTATGAACTGCCCTTTTTTTCCCACCTCCATTTTTTTTCCATTTTTCATGACTGTTGGTGTTTTCCTTATTGATTTCTCATAGCTATTTATATATATTGTGTATTAATCCTTTTTCACATCATGGCACATTTTTTCCATGTGTCTCTTTCATTTTAAGTATATATTTTTACCTGAATAATATGTGTGTTATATTCAAGCTTAAATATTCTTTGTTTGCTTTCATGTTTAGAAAGATTTTCCCATCATCTCCAGTTAATTCTTCGCCTGTGCTTTCATTTTTATGATTCTGAATCCAACTTTTAAACCTTCTACATCTAGAATTTATTTTGACATTTGATTTGAGAGGCTGACTTGATTTTTTTCATAAAGAAACCAACTTTTAGCAGCATTTGTCAAAAAGTCTTCCTTTCTCCGTTGGCTTTGATACATCTTTTATTGTGCTTTAATGTCACACCTACAGAGAAGTCTGTTTCAAGGGTGTTTTACTTCCTTGGTCAATTTGTTGATTCTTATAATAGTACATACTTATTTTATTATCGTTATGATACATTTTAATATATTCTAGAGTGCTCATCCTTCACATTATGTTTTTTTCAAAACTGTCTTGGAAATTAAAAAGAAAAATAATGCCTTCTACTTTTTTCTCACAATGCAGCGCATAGAATAGAATTCAGCCAGATAGGGACTCAAAGTCTGACTTTTCAGATCACTAGCGGCAGGCTGAAGCTGATTTATCTCCCTGAGGCTGAGTGTGCTCACCTGTGCAGTGGGATAAGGGGTATCTGTGTCCACGTGTTTACCCTGAGCACCTCTGTCACGCCTGGAGTTCAGGGCCTGAAATATAGATGGTGCTCAATCAATGGTGACTGTTCTTCTCAGATTCAGAGGTTTCACATTCCATCTCTGACCTCATCTGTTCTGGTGAAAAAGATGCCAGCTGTCTCCCTGGCACCCAGGGCCCCGGGTTTGAATTTTGCTGCTTTGACATTTCAAGGTGGCGGATCTCATGGCACCTGAAGAATTTCTAGAAGCCATCTGTTCTCAAGTCCATGTGCCACAAACAGCAACCTGCTCCTAGTTAGAAAAGACTGACGGGGTTCAGAGAACCCGCAGGGTGCACTCCAGAGCCACCTCCCTCTACTTCGGAGTCAGGCCCGCTGACCAGCTCTACCGACATCCAGCTGTGTGCCCTCGAGCATACTACTTAATCTTTCTCAGTGCCGGAGCCCTTGCTGCAAAATGCACGTCGCAGCAGTGCCTGCCTTCTAGAATTCCTGTGAGAGGTAAACGCGGTTTTGAATAAAAAATATTCACCAAGGCACCTGGTGCAGTAAATACTCTGAATATTCGAGGCGCGCACTGGTGACGTTATTACCGGCTGTCCGTGCATATTTGGATGGACCTGCAAGCGCAGCCTCCCCCAGGAAGGCTGGGCGCCTCCCAAGTTGGAACAGCCTGTCTCGAGTGTGACTCCATGCTGACTGCGAACAGGCTTGCGTTGAGAATAGATTCACCAAATGACCCACTTTTATCACTTGGGAAAATGTGTTGATTTGGCACGTTGAGATCACAGTCCCCCAGGGATCTCACTGTTGTGCAGCCATGGGGAGCCTTTGGGTGCACACGTGCATGCATGTGCACGCACACACACACACATCCATGCCCATAGAGATGCCTGCTGCTGCCTGAGTCTAAGTCTGGATACACACGAAAAGTCTCCCTACCAACACCCTTATGAAATATGCGTTTGTTGCTGTTTACCGGCAGAAATGGGCGGTGAAATTTCATAGTCTGTGTCTGGGCCAGAGTTTTATAAAAAGTATGTTGCCTACTCAAGGCACTGTTGGTGAGAGCTTCCCTACATATTGAATAAGGTGCTAGTATTGTGATGTCTCATAGCTTAACAGGGCTTCTCTTTATTTTTCTATCCTTTCTATCTATCATCTATTTATCTTTATATCATGTTTCTTTATATATCATCTGTCTCTCTCTATCACCTGTCTGTCTGGTATGTCTTTATTGAGTGCCTATTGTGTACCTAGCATGTGGAACCAACGATGAGTCGAACATGATCCTGATTCTGGAAATACTGTTAACCCTGGGAGGCAAGCGTATAAGCAAGTAACAGACATATTCTTCTTCCATGCCCGCGTTTATGATCTTGATTTCCATTCAGATTTCACACAGGGCGATAGCTGTACTGAGGGAAGAAGCAGAACTTGGTGCTATCTTCAAGCCTTTCATGAATAATGAATATTATATACAATTGTGTGAGAAGTGTTCATGCTCACTAATGTTTCCAGTTCTTTTTCCTTTCCTGGGCCTAACAGTACTTCCACACACTTGTAGGTGTTAGTTATGATCACCTAACTTGGTGTGACCCGTAAAAGACGCAGAGGTAGCTGGAGACGTTTCTGGGTGGAAGCATTTGAGGGTCACGTGGGAGTGTCTGAGCTCCTGTCTGATGCTGGGCATTAGGGTCAAGGAAATCTTCACCCAGTTCAGTCACTCAGTCGTGTCCAACTCTTTGTGACCCCATGAACCACAGCACACCAGGCCTCCCTGTCCATCACCAACTCCCAGAGTTCACCCAAACTCATGTCCATCAAGTCAGTGATGCCATCCAGCCATCTCATCCTCTGTCGTCCCCTTCTCCTCCTGCCCCCAATCCCTCCCAGCATCAGAGTCTTTTCCAGTGAGTCAACTCTTCGAATGAGGTGGCCAAAGTATTGGAGCTTCAGCTTCAGCATCATTCCTTCCAAAGAACACCCAGGGCTGATCTCCTTCAGAATGGACTGGTTGGATCTCCTTGTAGTCCAAGGGACTCTCAAGAGTCTTCTCCAACACCACAGTTCAAAAGCATCAATTCTTCAGCGCTCAGCTTTCTTCATAGTCCACTCTCATATCCATACATCACTGGAAAAACCATAGCAGACCTTTGCTGGCAAAGTGATGTCTCTGTTTTTTAATATGCTATCTAGGTTGGTCAGGGTTAAAAATCCTTGAGCAGGATTTTGAAGCAAGATTAGAAGTACCTTAGGAGCAATTCATCTAATCCTCACAGCAAGCTTGTGAAACCGTTTGTATTTTCTTCACTGTCATTTGTCATCACCACCAATGAATGAGAACATTGAAATTGATGCCTAGAGACTAAGAGGCCAGTCCACTGTCCAGGAAGAACCTGGTCTCAGATTGGATCCATTTTTCAAATTTCAAATATAGGATTTAAAACAAACAAACAAAATACTTTGCTTTCTTCCAGGTTTAGGCTCCTTATATATAAGAAAGTGGCATCTGGTCACTGGTCTTTAAAGAGAATGCTCTTGGCAGTATTTTGTAGAAATCAGGGGTCCAGGATATTGCACATCATGTATTGAGGACTACAAGTTCATGAGTGTTTAGTGAGTTTGTGGCATTGCCTTCCAGTCTTTCTGGCAGTTTCCCAGAGCAGTACACCATCTCTTGAATCTAGGTGCCCACTGGCCTGCCTCCTTTATTTCTAAGAGCAAAACCATAGGGTAATATGATGACTTCAAGGGGGACACAGGCAGAAGGAGAATCTGAGGTGTGCACAGCACCTAACTTTCTTTTTATGATTACTAAAATAAGAATAAATTACACTTGGATTCACTTTTCATTGGAAAGCATGAAACACACAGGCATAGAGTTGTACTTTTTGTTGTACTTTTTGTAGCCAACTTCTAACCGGTCATCTACCCAAGTTGATTCTGGTCTCTCTGCTCAGAGGGCTGCAGTTTAAAATAGAACCGAAGACCAAGAAGGCTCCCAATGGTAGGCTGTA